>CM052889.1:77873489-77923960 GCA_028534135.1 Potos flavus | reverse complement strand
ATATGTCATAACCATCATCATGATGGTCACCATCATCACTATCATCATCACCATCATCATCACCACCGTCACCATCATTGTCATAACCATCATCATTACCATCATTATCACCATATGTCATAACCATCATCATGATGGTCACCATCATCACTATCATCATCACCATCATCACCACCACCATCACCATCATGACCACCATCATCGCTATCATCATCATCCCCACCATCACCATCATTGTCATAACCATCATCATCACCATCATCATCACCACCATCACCATCTTGTCATAACCATCATCACCGTCATCACTATCATCATCACCACCACCACCACCATCATGACCACCATCATCGCTGTCATCATCATCCCCACCATCACCATCATCATCATCACCATCATCACCATCCCTATCACCATCATCACCACCACCACCACAGTCATCCCCATGTGTCCTGGTTTACCATGTGTCAGCCATCACTCTTCATACTTCACCTGAATTAACTCATTATGTGGAAGTAATCACTCTCATTTTCCCGTTTTGAGACAAGAAAAAAAAAGCACAAAGAGGGTAGGTGGGGAAAAGTGGGATTTCAATGTAGGAATTCAGACTCCAGAGCCCACATTCTTACCCAGTCTCTACCTTAAGTCGAGCCACTTGACTGACTGAAGCATGGAAGGCAGGGTATTGCTCCAGGAGTGGAACCCACTGAAAACAGAGCACGCAAGGCCACCCACGACCTCCTCCCCAGGCACCTTTCTGGTCTCCCCTCCCTAACTCTCACGTTATCATATATGAATACAGAACTCCTTGAGCATCTTCTAATACACTGAAGAGATTTAAACCTCCCTTCCTTAGCTCCTGATGAGCCCTTTCTCTCTCCCTCCTCCATTCTCAAGTGACTCTGCATTTATCCTTTAAGATAAACTCAGTAGTCAACAACTTTGGATCTTCCCCAAAGCCCTGTGGGGCCAGGTGCCTACCTTCTGTGCCCTGTGACACACCATACATCTCTCTATCTTACACACAGGAGACAGAAGTCATCTGCCCAGGAACTGTTTGCATTCATCATTTTCCCTTTGGCAACCATTGCTAGCTCCCCACCCCTCCTTCCTCCTCGCCAAGTGACACTGACTGTGTTGAGTTCAGCAAGGCGGTGATAAACTGGTCTGCCAATCCCCAATCCCATTCCCATCAGACGGTTTTCTCTATTTCCCAGCTGACCTGGAGAGTAGAGGCGATCCAATTCTGCATTCTGCTCATCTATCATTAAGGGCCTTATCTGCCTATGGGCAAGGCTTTTCCTTTCTTGATAAGAAAAAAACAGAAAGGACTGACCCCCCTCTTCTTCCTTTTTTGACCAAGGATGGGACAGCTCAAGGGAAACAAGTAAATTCTGATCCTGAGGAAAGAAGCTGAAAATCTGAGGAAAGCCAAGCAGAGAGACAGAAAGACCCTGGGTTTCTGAGGAAATGAGTCATTGAACCCCACCTGGAGCCCCCACCCCCACCCCACCAGAGCTCTTGGTATTAAAAATAATTATAAGCCTTTGTGGTTTACCATACTATCACTTGCAGCCAGAAAGATTCATGAGTATCCTAATACCCTCATAGCTGAGCACATAATACACAGGGCACAGCACAAAGCACCTAGTCTTTCGACTAGACCCAACCCCGTGCTTCCCACAGACAGTGTCATATGCACCCCTAGAAAACTGATTTTAGCGCATTGCACTATGGAGCAGCTCAAGAGAAAAATCCAGCAATGGGTTGGTTTCCTACACTTCTAAACATCCTGTTCTAAAAACTAAGCATATTTCTCCCTTAATTGTGGATACTATAGAGCCTAGAGTTCACCTGTCATCTCAGACTTTAGTCATTGTTCATATAAGTCTTCATTTACGCTATTTGTTTAATAAGCTTTGAGTTTCCACGTCCTTCCCAGCCCCCACTTTCTCTTTGCTTCCTCTTTCTTATTTTCCTTTACTTACTCTTCCTGTCTTGTCAGCATCTTTGTAAGTCTTCTTCTTTGTACGAGACAGAATATAAGAAATTAATAAGTAGGCATTCAAATTTTTTTTTTGTGCACAGGAGTAGTAAACACGACATCAATTTAGCAGAGAATAATTACTTGTGTACCTCACATCCGGCTCTTTGTCACCAGCAAAGCTCACCTATACTCTCTCTCATACTCATTTCATCTCGAAGTTTCTGTCTCTCTCTCCACCTCTGCAGTATAATTTATAATTTTTTGGATGTGGAAGTCAGGACACTTCCAGTGACACGAGACGGAATTGTTTGCAAAGGCTTGAAGGCATGTGTGCGTGGGCATACTCGTGTGTGCACACACACACTTTTACAGGTAAGGGCTTTACAAATGGAAGTTTCCAGAGCAAAGATTGAGCAGTGCCTAGCTAGACTGAGGGGCTCGAACAATGCCACAGGACTCGGTGTCTCTCCATGGCTCACCTCACTTCCCAATGCCTTGCTCCAATCTCAGACAAGACCTCTCTTCAGCGGTGCCAAGATGGCGGGCAGCAATCCCCAGAGACCAAGCAGGCTGGGGTGGGACTCTGGATTAAGGGGAAGGAGATGTCTTACTGCATGAAGGAAATGTCTTAAAACTGGGCTCATGGGGATGGTGGCACAGTTCAGTGAAGGTACTGAAAATCAGCGAGTGTATACTTAAAAGAGTGAATTTTAGAGTATGTATTTCATACTTCAATGAGGTTGTTTAAATGAAAAAAAAAAAAAAAAAAAAAGCAAGCAGTTGGAAGCTTATATACCACCTCATCATTCCCAAAGCAAAGGTGATGCCTCTCCCGCAGCAGAACCTGTAAGAACCCAGGACCAGTCCCATTGGCTTTGGTTGGTCTAATTTGTGTTCACACCCATCTCTGGACCAATCGGTCTGGCCAGAGGGAGGGAGGAATGCTTGGATTGGACAGGCTTGGGCCACATGCCTCTCCTGGAGCCCCGACAAAGTTGAGTTCCATTGATAGAGAGCTGGGGAGGGACCCTTCCCCAAGGAAAACCTGGGCGCTGCCAGCAGAAAAACGGAAATAGATCATCAGTGGGCAAAGAACAATATCCACACCCCAACACACTTTCTGGCCAACGAGGGGCACGCTGCCATCCTGCTGCTGTCACAGGAGGCTACCTATCCCGAAGAGCTGTGGCAGAGAATGGCTTACTCCCCAGAGAGCCCTGAGCGGGCGTCTGGGGCATGGCAGGCTCCTTCTGAGGGTTTGCTGTTCCCCTCGTGTTCTGCAGGAGAGGCTCGGCTCAACGAAAGTGTATATGGAAGTTAGTTTTAGGAGCCTTCCCACCCCACCTCCATTCATCTCTGCCTTTCTCTGTGCCTTGGGGAGCTGCCCTCCCAATGGGTCATCTGAGCTCCTTGCGTGCTCACTCTGAGCAAGGGAGGAGACAGTGTGGGAAGAACACAAGATCGGGATCCCTTTCTACGTCCCTCCTGTTTTTGATGCTGTCTTGGGGGAGGGGGCGTTTCCCTTCTGGTTTGTATCTCCACCCTCTGCAGCTCTCAACATCGCTGGCTCTAGGAACACGAAATCCTTCAGTTTCCCTCTGCTGCATATCCCTGGGTACCGGGAATATCTTTGTTCCCTGAGCCTTGCCCCTGGCTCGGTCAATAATCCCTTCATTCAAGATGCTTCATTTGGTTTCTCTCTCTCTCTCTCTTGTTTCCTTTGCTCATTTGTTTTCTTTCTTAAGTTCCACCCACGACTGAAATCATATGGTGTTTGTCCTTCTCTGACCAACTTATTTCACTTAGTGTAATAGACTCTAGTTCCATCCGTGGTATGGTCAATGTCAAGGTTTTGTTCTTTTTCATGGCTGAATAATATTCCGTGGTATGTATAGTCCATGTCTTCTTTATCCAGTCATCCGTCTGAAACTAACATAACACTGTATGTTAACTATACTGGAATTGAAATGAAAAACTTAATAAATAAAGATGCTTCATTTGAACCACACTGGGGACATTCTGTTTCTTGCTGGGATGCTTTTCAATTCAGGAATAATCCCTCTCATGCCTGTATTCATTCGAGGCACCTACAGCTGGCCTGAAGGGTCCAAGCTCAGCCCGTGCACATGGGGCCAAAGGAAACTATTTTAGAATCAGGACACTGTGTGGTCCTCAGGCACATCATAAAACTGATGGAGAAGGCGTGGGTCCCCCTGCAGTCCTGGGAGGAGCTCTGGCCCGAGGCTTGCCGGCCGGGGCATTAGCCGGTCTAAGCCTGAGCCCCGAAGATGTCCGTGGACACAGCAGAGGGTGGATGCTGACAGCGGGGACAACAGGGGAAGAAGAGAGAGACTTTTAAGAAATGGAACCTTGATCAGCCACACACAGAGAGCCCAACGCTGGACTGGACACCCAAACTAAGGTTCAGGGTGCAGGGGTGGCCGGGGAAACCCTGGGAGTATGTGAGTGGCTATATCGTGATGCAGGTACTAATTTAGAACCAGGTACAGGGATCTCTACAACAAGAAAGAGTTAGGAACCCTAATGAGCGCACAAAAGGACCAAAGCGCCCACATCAATACACGTCCAAGAGAGCATGGCTTCAGATCCTAGCCCACCCCACCTGAGGACTGGGTGAAAAGCCCCACTGGACACGGGACACGTGCGTTCCAAGGTCTGGACTCGTGAACGGAAACCATGCCCCCAGCGGTCACTTCCCACACAAGCGGCAACCGCGAAGGCTTTCATTCGAATGGAAGAGTGGTAAGGACAGGGAGCGGTGACGGCCGCGCCTTCTGTCTGTTCGACATTCCTCCCAGCTTCCTGCCCACGGGCCCTAGACGCTGTGCGATGACGCCACCATCACCCCATTTTACACACGACAAGACGGAGGCTCCAAGAGTTGGCGGCACCTGCCCCGCGCCGTGTCAGGAGTGCAGATCTGAGATTCGCGCCCAGACGTCTGCCCGCGCTCGCGGGGTGCCCGGCTGCAAAGGGGGGGGGCTGTGCTGGAATCTGGGGGGTTGTTTCGAGTGTCCCTGAGATACTCTGCGTCAGGTGCTTAAAATAGCATCTGGGAAAAGGGCTCATCAAACAAGAGTGACCCTGACCACCATCTCACCCCATCATCATCTTTCCACTGTCACAAAAATTAAGTGGCTTTCTGAACATAGCAGTAGCCTAATAAATAAAGGCAACACCTAACAACCACTGGGTCACGTGCCCCCCTTGCAAGGCCCCCAAGGAGCCTCAGGGAGCCTGTGTCCGCACGCCACACCCCTGGAGTGCTCTCCCTGTCACCCCTAAATGGCAAGATGTGGTGAGCTCTCTACAGTTTCAGGGGAAGGTCAGGCCCCAAAGCCCGTCCCCTGAAGCCCTTGGCATGTTCTCCTCTAACTTGGCACCCTGACTCACGGTTTCCTTATCCACGCAAGGCACTGACAATGTCTGCTCTGGGAGGAGAGAATGCATAAACGGTCCCCAAAACAAGGCGAGCAGGAAACATGGTCTGCATTTTGTAGGATCGCTTTGTGGGGAGACCAAGTAATCCGGACTGAGGGTCCTCCAAAGCCAGAGAGAAGTCTCCTCATCAAGCTCATCTGTTCTTACCTCATGCCCTGCACCCACCCCGCGAGCTACAACAAGGACACTCGACATCACGTCAGCAGTAGACGGCTACAGAGTCACTGTTCTGCGTCAGGACTGGACACATGGGAGAGTCATTGATCCCTTCATCAGACCCACAAGGCCCTATTACTGTCATTGCTGCTTTACAAGTGAAGAGAGGGAAACTCAGAGAGCTTAAGTAGTCCATCCAAGATTCGATGTCAGTACCTTGTCTTCATAGCTGGACCAGAATTCAGGCAGGTCTAACCCTACAGACTACAGTATTAACCCCTAGGCTCCCTTGCTTCTAATAAGGCTCCCTGGCACCCACGCCAAACTGTATTGGTTCTGACTATACAGCAGGGCACAGGAGACAAATCAGTCCTGGGCTGCTATGGACAGCTGCACAGGATGTGAACTGCACAAACATTCTTGGCCAAGAGGGCACTGGTGCAGTTTGAAGGGTAACCCATGCTCCATTTTCCAACCCATGCCCCTGGCTAGGAACTGGGTCTTTCTGGAAAAGGGGGTATTTTCTCCTTTTTATTATGTACAGAGGAAGCAGCTTTTTCTAATTCACACAAAGCTGCCGTGTATAAAGCCAGCATTCTGGGAACGTCCTACATAAGACTGCCTCCTTCCGCTCTCAAGTCCAGTGGAAGTGCAGTAAGATTGCGAGACCAGTGCATTCTCATATAAACACAGCGCATGCCTCAAACGCAGGCCAAAACGCAGAGAATTTCCTGGCACCCGCAGTCGAAGGTACAAAGAAACTGGTAAAACGAGTAACATATTTTATTTAACCTGACCCACCCAAAACATGGTGGTTTCAATGTGCAATCATCGTGTAAATTATCCACGAGATTTTTATGTTCTTTTCTCATGGAAAGTCTTCAAAATGCAGTGTGTATCTCGCACTCACGACACATCTCAGTGCAACCAGCCCACTGTAAGACAATGCGTGCAGGAAGCACAGCAAGGTCAGGGTCACCAGCAGATGTCCCCAGGGGGGCCCGCAGGCCTCTGTAGTGGGACCTGGACTCTCACGTCTAATCACTGAGATTCCTGGTTTTAGAGTCCAGGCAGCCCGAAGGCAGAGCCAGGATGAGCACCGGGAAGGGAGGAATTCATATCTGTGATTGGGTAAAAACGGTAAGTTAAAACCCAGAAGACGGAGGAGGATGTTTTTGTTTTGTTTTGTTTTGTTTTGTTTTTTAAGATTTTATTTATTTACTTGGCAGAGAGGAGAGAGATCACAAGTAGGCAGAGAGGCAGGCAAAGAGAGAGGGGGAAGCAGGCTCCCCGCTGAGCAGAGAGCCCGATGCGGGGCTCGATCCCAGGACCCTGAGATCAGGACCTGAGCTGAAGGCAGAGGCTTTAACCCACTGAGCCACCCAGGTGCCCCAAGGATGTGGTTTTGAAGGCAACAAGACTATTTCAAGAGGCTGGTGGCCACTGACTCAAACAAGGCTTCATAAGCAAAGAGAAACAGATAAGTGGACAAAGAAATAAGTGATAAATGGGGGAGAAAACCCCGTGATCAATGGGGAAGGAAGATAGGAAGACGCACAGAAGGAAAACCTCTCCATCTGCCAACACCAGAGTCCTCATTATTTTAGGCAAAAGTCATCAGTGGATGGGAAAGCCAGGGGAGAATAGAGGAGTAATTAGACCTTTACCAGTCTTGCAGTATTTCCCCAGGAGGCACCTACCGGCCACGGAGGGAAGCAGGTGCTTCTCGGAGGAAAAGACCTAGCAGGCGAGGGATCATCGTGGAGGGGCTGCACGTGCCTCCTGAGACCGAGAAGGACGCGACATCCCCCATGCGGCGTCCCACCGGCCACCAGCACAAAGCCTGCTTCTGACCGCCCAGAAACCCAGGGGAAACTGGACAGACAGGTGCGGCCCGACCGTGACGTCCCGGGGAGCCCGAGGGGCCGTTCTGGGCGCACACAGAGTAAGGGATCCTAACCACTGAACGCGACATGTCGCCTGGGACTTTCTTTTGCTCGGAAGGCTGTTTCCGGGCCAACTGGAGAAATCTAAAGAAGGTCTGAACATCGATCATAATATTCCGTCCATGTGAATGTCCTGATTTGAATGATCCTGTGATGACGGAAGAGAACGTCTTTGTTTTACGAAATTCAGGCATGAAAGGACATCATGTCTTTACTATGCTCTCAGACGGTTCAGAGAAAATTGTGTGTGGTTCTGTATGTATTACATACATATATGTATGCACATTTATATGCACATGCATATGGAGGGGAGCATGAAAGGATAAAGCAAATACGGTAAAATGTTCACATTTGGACATCGGCGGTGGAGAATCTGGGTGGAAGGCGTATCACATCCCATATTATTCTTGCAACTTTTCGTAAGTCTGGAATTGTATCAAAATAAAAGTTTTTTGTTTTGTTTTGTTTTTTAAAGAGGATAAAGACAAATGTCCAGGCAGGACTATCGAGGATCTGAACAGAGCAGTGGAGTCAGATGAAGAAAGGATTCAGGAGAAAGCGGACAGGCTGGATCACCAGAGTGGGTGACCCACGGGAGGTGGGATGGGATAGGCATGACTCCGAGGGGTCTGGCTGGGCTAACCGGAGAATGTCATTATCTGGGGTGGGAGCCGGGTCTGCCGAGTGTTTGGACGATGCCAGAGAGGTCATCGACCCAGGTGGGGCACGTCAAAGGGGGCTGTTGTGAGTTCATAGGTCATTGTCCAGCCCTCTGGGTCGAAGGTGGGGACGATGACCAGACCAGCTGCCGAAAACAACCCACCAGCCCAGGCAGCTTTCTCCCCTAAAGATGGCCATCCTGCACATTATGAGCCCAGTCCTGAGAGCTCACATATGTTGTATCTGTAGGAAACACTACTCAGGAGCTGGTCCCAAAAACGGACATAACTTTGGAGTCCAATGCTCCCGACACAGACCAGCGTGCTTAGCAAAACCCTCAGGAATCGGTCTTGGAGGCCTCCGCTCCCGTTTATTCACCTTCTAAACCCTGGTCACACTGGTGACCCTTCTGTGGGTCCCAGGGATTTACTTTCCCATGCCCCTGGGCCTTTGCACATGCCGTTTTCAGTCTAGAATGCTCTTTCCGTGGCTGGTTCATTCATTTCATTCTAGCGGCAGCTCAAATGTCACCCCTGCAGAAAGCCCCTCTCTGATACAACTGTTTAGGGGCCTTGAAATCCACACCCCTTCCCAGGTACCTTTGTGCCACCCATTTGGTTTCCTTTCCACCGGGTATGCGTCTCTGAGTTCACCTTCATCATGGATGCGCTTGCTTACTTTCCAGTTCTGGCCATAGGGATGTCCCAGCTTAGCATTCCCATTCTGCAACACAGCACCCAGCCATGCAATAGGAGCTTAATCAATGCACCCCAAATGAATGAATAAAACTGGAAAGTGTCTTATAGCCTGTCTAGTGCCCTGGCCAAATGTCACGGGTGAGGATTCTGAGACCACCTCACGGCACCCCGGGATGCTCTCGCTTTCTCCCGCTGCCTGTCCATTACACCAGTCAAGTTCAGCCAAGAGGAGGGACACAAGGGCCACTTCCCTGTCCCCTTTACTAAGACATCAGACGGCGTCCAGAGATCCAGGACACCATGCAAGAGCTCTGTGATCCCGGGGTACGAGGAGCCCTTGTCCAGCTGGGAAGCTGGAAGGAATATCACGAGAGGGACTGCATATTCTGAGGACACACTGGTGCCTTTTTTTTTTAAAACCCCACCCCACAGGACCTGCCGAGGGGAGTAAGCAAGTTTGCATTGTGTACTTGTTCACACTGGGAAAACTGCGTCAAAGAGACCCATTCCTTCCAAGACTGGCACATGGGGAGGTCGCCAGGCGGGGGCACACGGCCGGGGAAAGCAAAGCCCGCCGATCAGGGGGTCCGCAGTGTTAGGAGGAGTGCACGGAGACCAGGAACGGCAGCCTGGCAGGAGGGGGAGCAAGGCACCTCGCCCTCCTCGGCACACATCTTGTCTCTGTGCGCGGGGCAAAGGGAAGCCCATTCACAGCGCCTTCCCAAATACCATCTCTGCAACAAAGCAGGCAATGTGTTTCATCTTGGCCCTCGGATCCAGCTGAGTTTACAGCAGTGGGTGGCTTTCAAACCTAACATTGGATCAAAATGAAAAGTGGCCCTTCCTTTCACCCCGTGACAAGCCTCGGCGTATAAATCACAGCCTTCCCGGGGACGGCTCCTTGGAGCACAGTCCTCCGGGGAAGCCTGGCCCACCTCCGTCCCATCTGGACAAAGGGGGGCTGGGGCTTCCCAGGGGGCCCAGGGGGCTTTTTAAAGGCCCCTTGTAAAAACGAAACTCAGACACACCATTCCAGCGCGACCACAACCGAGGGGGCGGGGAGGGCAGCCATCCTCCTAGGAGCTTTGCATTTTATTTGGTTTTAGAGCTCAATGGAAAACACACCCCCTGCTAAAACTGTGCTCCGGAATCCAGCGCTAAAAATCAAGCGGCGGACAGAAAGTTCCAGGCTTCAGAGATTTCTAGGATTTGGATTCTACGAGAAAGGAATTGAGAAGTGTACATCTGGTGGGCAAAAAAAAAAAAAAAAAAAAAGTGTGAGGATGATCACGATGATTTGAAAAGAGTCAAGCCACTTGTCACTTAATAGTGCAAATGTTATGCTGGTAAATTAATAGTAATGGCAGCGGTAAAACTGTAAAATAAGATCTATGGTAGCGAAGTAAGAATGACAGCAGCAGGGACAGGCAAGAATGTCACCGAGGATTCCCATAAAGCTGGCCAGATGTTCAAACACTTGAACACCGCTGTCTCCTTAAATCCTCTCTCCCAGCTTTACGGAAATGTAATCGACATATCACATTGTATATGACTAAGGCATACGGTGTGACAATTTGATACCCAGGTCCCGTCAAGGGATAACCGCATTAAGGTTAGTTAATACACGCATTGCCTCGCATAGGTGCCTTTTTTAAATTTGGGATAGGGGAGATAAGAACCTTAAAGAGCTCCTCTCTTAGCATACAAGAGAATGTTGTTACTATGTTCACCACGCTGAAAGGCTACCTTCCCCAGACTTACTCATAGATCAGTAGCCAGTGTCCTTTGGCCAACATCTCCCCCTCTTGCTTCGCCCCAGCCCCTGGTAACCACTCCTCTACTCTCCCTTTCTAGGGAGTTCGATGCTTTAAAGATTCCACATATAAGTGAGCTCATACGATGTTCGCCTTTCTCTGTATAGACTTCTCTCACTCAGCATAATGCCCTCCAGACCCATCCACGTTGCAAATGGCTAAAAACTATCCCATTGTGCATAGACACTGGATCTTCTCTATCCATTCCTCTCTTGGTGGATGCTTGGGTTGTTTCGATGTCTCGGCCATTGTCAATAATTTGGTGGTGAGCACGGGAGTGCAGATATCTCTTAGAGATAATGAGTTCCTGTCCTAAGGAATTGATCGGAGGAAAGGAATCTTGATCCTTTTAACAGTTCTGTGTGTGGGCACTGGGCTCACACCATGGAGTGAAGGGACTGCAGGCACTTGCCCACCCGAGGGGCAGACCCAAGACAGGAGCCCACTGGTGTGACTCCACACAAACCCCCCCCAAAAGCCCCCACCTTAGAAAGATCACCGAGTGTCCTCTACCTCCCTCTCTCACCATCAAAGCCCTCAAGGGTCTTATTTTAATGCGAGAACTTGCCAGTTCTTGAACCCCACTGTAAGCAGTTGACATGGGGCAGGATGAGAAGGCTTTGTCTGGGGCTTTCTTTTGAAAAGTGAACATTATGAAAAAATACATCCGCTCTGCCTTTTAGCAAAGTGCCAGTTTTAATTAAGACCATGTGCTCACTTTTAGAACAGAGAATGCAACAAATCTTATTTTCGGTGAAAACACGGCAACTTGACTTTTTCCTACAAGCCTGAGTGATGGTGCTATAAACATGTTTTCGTATCGGACTTCTCGCAGCTCAATCATAAAGCAGGACTTTTTAGGGTTTTTTTGTTTGTTTGGTTGGCTGGGCTTATTTGCAAAGGCTTAGACTGTTTTAGCGATCTTACGAAGGCCCTCTCTTGAGACTCCAATCCTTCCCTTTCCATGTCCTCATCCTCAGCAGTGGGCGTCTGCTGGGACGTCTTCATAGTTTGGCCATCTCGCAGGTGAGAGTGCGGTGCAGGGGCAGGTGGCAGGGTCCTGGGGGATGGCACAGGGGGCAGGGCTGTAGGGTCTAGAGCAAGGAGCCCCTCCCTTGAGGATTCGGGGCAGACTGCCCCCCCTCCCTCATCTCCCCTCACTCTGATCAGTGTGATCACGTTTCCAGCCTGCTGAGGCTGCACGGGCTTGGAGTTTCGAACCTTCCTTCAATGCCCCTTTATCTCCTAATGGGAGACAAGAGAACCCCAGCAGGGGCATGACGAGTGCCTTGTCATCTAGAGAGCAGAGTCCTCTGGAATTGGAAGCACATGGCCTCCGTCTCTTGCCCCAGGCACAGGGGGACACAGAAATGTAAAAGAAAGAGCACTCGGGAAACACATTTCAGTTTCTGCAAGACCGAAGTGCCCGGAAGCAGTTCAAGCAGTTACCTACCCATCATGCACCCCAGTCCCCAGGCGTTTGCTGCGCCCCATTACTCGATGTTGCAAGACCACCGATGGAGACATTTGCTCTCTGGGGAAGCCCTGACTTCAGCAGACCCGTTCTTGCTGAGGGTGAGGTGGTGGCGGGGACCAGGCAGGTACCCTTGGATTGCCTTGGGGCCCGCGTGTGGGATGCTCGGGGAATCCTGGGGTCCTCTGGCCATGCGCGGGGGCCATGCACACAGCAATCCTTGCAACTTGGCTCCTCCCTTCCTGATGAAGACCCCAGGAGTTGCAGGAAACACGCTGAGCCAGAGTCCTGGCTTACAAGTGGTGGAAAACAGCTTTGGCTCATGCACCCAGAGAAAGGATTGATGACTGGGGCACCCTCGGCACTGGGGTTGCACCTGAAGCACTGTCAGGAACATGCAAGAAGGAGAGGGAAGGGGAGCTCCCGTAAGCTAAAGGCTTGCATCGGTTGAGCGTCTTTTTGGGGTATCGGCCCCAAGCTAGTCTGTTCCCAAGCCCTGCTAAAGATTCCCACGCCCAGAAGAGAGCATCTCGTTGACTCATCCCTTCACACCACTCACTGCAGCCAAGCTAGTCACTCCATACTGTCCCAGTCCAAGCCCGGGATGTGGGTTCTCCCTTGGAGTCAGCGGTGAGCTCAGCTTCTCGAGATGACACGGGGCGAGCGTGGGGGACAGGCGGGAACACCCCTCGGGAACGTCGGGGAGTGAGCAGTAGGAGGGCGGGTGTGGCAAGCATCAATCTAAAATGTCTATTACAGATTAATCCGCATCTGATTCTTCTATTAGACCCTTCGATCCTCAAGAGTAGGCACAGTGTTTTCTTAAGGACCGCTGTGTGTCTGGGGCCCCAAGCAGATGCTCAGTAAACACTAGCCCCACAAAGACAGGAGTGACATTCGAGCCCGCTGCAATGATTATTATTCTCCTTGCAATTTAACAGAAATCACCAAAAAATTAAATCATCCTTCATCACCAGGCCTCCTGGGTTCCAAATTGATATTTTGCCTTCCCTACTGTAAGCCATCACTCTCATTAGCGCGCTTCCAATTAGTTTTATCTCGCTATAAAGACTAATTAGCCGCTATCTTTCAGTTAGCACCGATCCACGTCCTGTCGAGGGGGGTCTCTCTGATGAGCGAGGCTGACACGACCAGCGAAGGAAAAGTGCGCAGTGCTCTGGAGGGCCGGAGGGCTGGAGGGCTTCCACGAGGAAGGTGCTGGAGGCTACATGTCATGGGGGGGGGGGGTCTGCAAGATGAAAACACGCTCAGAAAACCCCAACAGAAATACGAATCTTGGCCATTATTTACTTTTTAGAACAGGGTAGGCGGAAATTTGCCTTCAGAAGGAGCGAGTGGCTTTGCTTCTCATGTTGCAATAGAAAACGACAAGTAGAAGGTCTTAGGAGCTTCTCAAAAAGACCCGGAGGTAGAAGGACATCGTGGTTAGCGGTGAACCTAGACCCTGCCCCCGTAGTGCCTCTGAGGCCTCACGTGCGTCCTGGGGCCTCTCTGAACCTCAGTTTTGTCATCTGAGAAATGGGAACGCTGTTACGTCCCCTGCTGTGGGAGGGATGAGATGGGCTGACGCACAGTAGAGCCTCCAGTGCAGCGACCGGCCACGTGAACACTTGCCCCGGGCTTGCTAGGGCCACATTCGTGGCTTGTATCCATTGGTGTGTTCTCTTCCTTTGTTGGTTGGAAGGAGAGGGAATGAACTCAAGTATCATCGATGCACGAGTCGGTTTTCTTGCCCACATCTCAAAAGGCTTTGTGCACAATTCAAGCTTGTATGTGTGTTTCCTCGATGCTCCTTGGATGTACTCACTGCATGAATCCAATACAAAGTCCCTCTGTGCGTATCCTGACGGGCTCTGGGGTCCCGGGGGGGTCGCAGGAACTCGTGGAGGCTTCTCCCCAAGGTGCATGCTCTTGTCCCCAGCCCTGGGGGCTACATGACCGGTCCCGGGCCCTGTCCCAGCATCCTGGGTGGTGGAGATAGGCACCCCAACTCTCACACCTGGGACTGGGTCAACGGGACACACACATACACACACAATTTTAAAAGCGGTCACGATATTCTGGTATCATTTCATGACGCTCATGACCAGGGTTTTCCGTGAAAAAAAATCCACATCTTACATTAGAGAACGTGAAATAGCACAGTGATTGGTCTTGCCGCTGAAGAAAGCTCATCCGTGCAGAAGGCATTCCATCCAGGGGCTCCTCTCCGACGATGCTCAGCTGGCTAGCAGACTTTAAAGTGTTCGAGCAGCACGCTGGGGAGACGTCCGATGCTTGCTTCCTTACCAGACAGATTCTGTAAGCCTCCTTTCTCTGCGCTGTCCTGACCTGGGACCACGGCAGTCCCTCTGCCACCGTTCTGTACATTCTCCAGCCTCCCACCCCTGGGAAAACTCATCCCCGGAGGGGGGCCTGTGTGCTCTGGGCCTTTCCGCCCCCGGGGTGCGGGCCTGGCTGCTGGGGCTCCCAGGAACCCGGTCGCTCACAAGAATCATTCCTGCACGTGCGGACCCGAGACCCCGAGAAGCAGCAGCATCGGAGTGAGTCCCGCACAGAGAGTGCACAGCGGCCCCTGGGTGGGTGGGGGGGCAGTCCCCTTGTGCCATCCCCGTGCCCTGCAGCTCCCCAAGGGGGACTGAGCTGGGGAGAGGAGGGAGGCCCTGGGGCGGGGGGAGAACAGAAGCAACACACAACAGCACAGGCCTCCAGCCGCCCTTGGAGGCGGGGCACCTTCTAGATCTCTCTTAATTGAGGGATCTGACCTCGAGGGAACAAAGAACACACACGGGTCCTGGGGGGATGGAGCTGGTGGGGGAGCGTCCTGGGGTGGCCTTGGTCTGAGTGAAGCTCGAGCTGCATGGGCACAGACACAGCGGGGATCCTGCTGCAACCACGGGGGGTGGGGGAGGGGGCCACCGGCCGAAGGGTCTGGGGTCTGTCCCACAAGTCCTCAACTCCCCTTCTCACACCCACATATCCACGTTGGATTCAGGGACCCAAACCCCTATTCCATTTGAGGGAGGGGCAAACTATTATTCTGTCTGCCACTCAGTGGGTCTCTCAGTTAATGTATGGACTTGCTTAAGATAGGGAGTGTGTGTGTGTGTGTGTGTGTGTGTGTGTGTGTGTGTGTGTGTGTTGCACATGCGTGGAGTGGGAGGAGGCAGAGAGAGGAGGAGGAAGGGAGAGGGAGAAAGAGGGAGGGAGGGAGAAGGAGAGCGGGGAGACAGTAAAGGAAAGAGAGGGAGAGAGAAGGGAGGGACAGAGAGGGAGGGAGAGAGAGGAAAGGAGAGAGAAGGAGAGAGAGGGAAAGAGAGAGAGGGAGAGAGAGGAAATGAGAGAGAGGGAAGAGGAAGGGAGGGACAGAGAGGGAGGGAGAGAGAGGAAAGGAAAGAGAGGGAGAGAGAGGAAAGGAGAGAGAGGGAAGAGGAAGGGAGGGACAGAGAGGGAGGGAGAGAGAGGAAAGGAGAGAGAGGGAGAGAGAGGAAAGGAGAGAGAGGGAAGAGGAAGGGAGGGACAGAGAGGGAGGGAGAGGGAGAGAGGAAAGGAGAGAGAGAGGGAGAGAGAGGAAAAGAGAGGGGGAGAGAGAGGGAGGGAAGGATAAGGAGGGAGGGATAAGGAGGGAGGGAGGGAGAGAGGACTTTTATATAAACTTTAAATATAAATGAGATTTCTATCTCCTATATTTATCTTGGGTGAGTTGTAGGATCCATCTCTATTTTAGGTGGAAACAAGCACATTTCTAGTGGGAGAACAAAAGCAGCCTCCCCAGAAAGGCATACCACAGAGCCGACAAGACTCATTACAAGGCCCGACGTGGCGTGGGGTCTCCGGAGTGGGCAGGAGGCTGTAACATTAACACACGGTTCATTACAACTGAATTAGAGGCTGGTTACTCAGCGCTCCAGAAATTAGGGATGGTCAGCAGCAACCTAATTTTCCCAGGAGAGCAGGAAGCATCCCGTTCAATGCCGGAAAATCCCGAATTATCACGCTGAAGGCATGTGAACGCACAGACCCCCACCTCCGGCGTTCCACTTTAGCCCTGTCCTCCCAGGGCGGACACAGCCTCTCCCCTCGGGAGCCAGGGTCCATCTGAGGGTCATTTACTTGCTCCTACTTCCTCCTCCTTTGGCGCAGGCAAACAAGCCACTGCGTCCCAAGGGCATGTTTCCGTGGGTGTGCGGGGGTGCCTACAGCGGGGTTGCCGAGGGCTGTGCGCGAAGATGCTACCATCCAGGAAAGGGAACAGTTCAGGGTGTCGCTCATGCTGCCACCGCTCGGCGCCGGGACCGCGACCGTGTGCCCGGGGGAGCTCTGAGCTAGGTGATCTTGACCTGCATTCATTCGCTTGGGGGCGGGGGGTGTCCCTGCCTTCTTTCCACGTCAGCCTCCCCTGCTGCCTGGTCCTTCTCGTCTTTCAAGACACAGTTTTTGCTCAATTTCATTCAACGTGACCCTGAAATACAAGCTAACTATTTATTTGGAAGCACCAGCAGAGAGAAAGCCACCAATCCCAAGAGTAGAGAAAAAAAAAATTCAAATTTTCAAGCCCTAAGGATTTTTGAGGAGAATTCGTGTATGCTATCTGTCATTTCCTCATCCACTCTCCCAACACGGATTTGTTGAGTGCCGAGGGTATAGCAGAGAAAGAAAGAGCCAGAGTTCCTCCCCAGGCAGAGATGACCTGCTTCCGGCTGAAAAACAAACACCAAGCAAGATAAAGTAAATAATATATACAGCAGATGAGCTAGAGAAGAGACAGAAAGGAAAAAGGAGTCTAGGGAAACAGTTTTAAACAACACGGTGCCCTGGGAAGACTCACTGAGCAGATGGGATTTAAGGAACACTCCAGAAGAGGCAAAATAGAGCACCAGGGTTTTGTGGGCAATGGAGAGAGCACGTGCAAAGGTCCTGAGGTAGGAGCTTGCCGGGAGCATTTGAGGACTACCCAGGAGGCCAGGGAGGAGGACGGGAGGGGATAAGAAGAGTCCATGTGGATCACGCCTTGGAAGTGACTCTAAGGACCATGGGAGTGTCGGGCAGAGGGGACGGCAGAGCTGACCGGGGATAGAAGAGAATCACTTGGGTTGCATGTGGAGTGAATGGGAGTAAGTGTAGAAGCAGGAAACCAGTCTGGAAGCTCTTGCAACTGTCCAGGTGAGAGACCACGGTGGTCTCCCTGCTGCATCGACCTCCCCCAGGACCACGAAACTCAGCCACCCAGAAGATGCCACTCCATGGGTCACCCATCACGGTCACCGCAGGCTACAGCCCCATTGGGCCACCTCTCTCCTCTGTGGACCACCTACGCTTGTACAAAACCTCATCCGAGCATCCAATTTTTTAATATGTTGATGTGTCCAATGCCTGACTTCGTTCGGGTAGCTCAGAATAACGACGTGTTCATTTTAAAGGATAAGTGGGTTCTAGGCGATAATGAAGTCACTGTCCCAGCATGTCTCTCCCGCAGCCTCACTTAATCCTCGGGCTGTCCCTAGGGGGCAAGCGAGGGGAAAGGCAAGCCCGGGGGGCTCGAGCCACCCAGCCCAGGTCCCAGAGTCCGGCAGAGGCAGGGGGCGCAGAGCCAGGGGGCCCGCTGTGTGCTCTGCAGGAAGGTAAGTTTCCTCCTCCAGCGGCACCATTCACAGCAAGCACATGCCCCAGTGACAGCCTCGAGGGGAGGAGGAACGGAGGGAAAGAAGAACCCTAACTTGCACGACTTTCTCTGGGCTGGCGTCTATTGCCATGCCCTGGGTTTTTGTCCTGGAGTGGACACCACGGGCAGAACTGTCAGGAGAGGCAGAGCGCTGGGGCCTTGAGTGGCAGCCGGGTGGGCACCCACGTTCTGTAGGAGACTCCCTGCCCCAAGCCTGGCTCAGGGAAACCTCGCTGCCACTGCGTTGCGGGGCCTGTCTCCTTGGAATGGGGAGAATCACGGGTCTCATCACATTTCCCTTTTCACTTGGGCTGCTAGGAAACCTCTTACTAAAGCACATTAAAAATGAGTGGAATGATTCAACCGCTTCCTAGACCACAGAATAGGATCCTCCACGAGGTCCAAGAGTACACCAACCTTTTGAAAAAGGTTCCTTGGAACAGGATAGAGTTACTTTTTATCTAAAGAGTAAAAAAGTAGCAGCCTCTCAAATCCTTGAACCACTAGACTGCCCTGAAACTTCTCCAGCCACCGCCTGGCATCATCTGTCACCCTAAATTTCTCCCTGGGGACAGCACAGGGACCCTGCTTACTTTGCACTATAAACAAGAGGTCCAGACCCTCCCAAGACTGCAAAGAAGACTGCCCTCCGTGGACATCCTCTCAATGGTGCCATCAGTGCGCATTCACACGGCTGGCCAGAACTGACCCGCCAGGCACACGATGGGGGAACGGAAGGGGGGAAGCTCCCTGACCGCTAATGGAAATCATCTCCAGGCAGGAGGCACCCCAGGGCCAAGGAAAGCAGCAGCAGCAGGCAGGAGAACTCCATCTCTGCCATCCCTGCGAAGGATCAAAGCAGGATGAAACGAAACCCATCTGGAAGGAGAGGCGCGTTGGCTCGTGGAGCATCCTCGGATGTAAAGGGTTCTCAACACTTAGTGGGCTCCAGGGAACAGAAGGCAGGAGGGAAGGGCAGCTGGTGACCAAACTCTCTGAGAGTGACGAGTGACATTGCAGCCATGGGATCTGCCCCCAGCAGGGCCTCAGCTCCTTTCTCCTGCTTCACACCGGTCTGCGGGAGCCTCTGCCTTACGCCACCGCAGGGTCGTTAGAAAGGTGTTTTGACAAAGATGGAGCACTGAGAGATCCTTTCATTCTCTTCCTTCTTCTTACCAAACAACCTCGAAAAAGTGTGATCAGGTGAACTTTTTACAAGGGTATTAGTGTTGACCCTAGTATCACGATCCGAGAGATGGAATATAATATACATGTATCAGTTAGAATAACTTGAAGGAAAGTTGTTTATAAAGTGGACAGATATTTCGTTCTTTCTTACTGAAGTCCAAAGAAGCGAAGTAGTCCAGGGTTGGTTAGATAGTGCCATTGTGTAAGAGACCCTGGAACTCACATGACCTTCTCTGTGATGTCTACCCCATGGCCCAAGATGGCTGCACAGTTCTAGCCATCGTGTCTACATTCCAGCCAGCAACAAGAAGAAAAGAGGAGAGGTCCGCCCCAGCCCTTTCAAAGAAATTTCTTAAAAGGTGCACACTCGGGGCACTTGGGTGGCTCAGTTGGTTGAGTATCCAACTCTTGGTAATGGCTCAGGTCATGATCTCAGGGTCCTGGGATCGAGCCCCACATCAGGCTATGAGCTCAGCACAGAGACTGCTTAGGATTCTCTCTCCTTCTCCCTACCTCTCCCGCTGGTGCTCTCTCTCTCTCTGTCAAATAGATAATTTTTTTTTTTTAAAGTTGCACATTCCACATGCATTTATATCTGTCCTATGGATTAGTTAGCTCCACCAAGCTTGGGGTGGGGAGGTGGTGAGTAATGTCATCTTTTTTCCCAAACTACGCATGTTTGCCTGAGCCCAAAACGTGTGGGTGACAATCAGGCTGAAATATTTTGAAGTCCTTTGGACTAAAATAAAACACCTTAGGGGGTAAATGGCTGGTAATGACAGTCATTTCTCTTTTACATCAACAAACTACTTATATCTTCCTTTATGACTCCAAATTAAAATATTCGCTGAGAATTCTGACCACTAGTAAAGAGAACAAAAGCGGTCTGATTGCATTTCCATCCTAAACCTCCGGGGGGGAAAAAAGGAAAAGCAACACCGAATCTGGTCCGAGCTTCACCAGTGGAGACCTGAAGAGAGCTCCCCACCTCCCCACACAGTGGATGCTCCAACTCGTGCTCCCAGAACCCCCTTCCAGCGCAGGGTATGTAATAGTCTGGCTCGGTGAGGAATGCAGTCACAGCCCAAATCCCAGATGAATGGATTCACTCATTCCTTTACCATCCTAGGTCCCTGCTTGGTCTATCCATGCCCCTGCCTTTTCCCTACAACGCCATTCACCTTCCTTATTGATTCGTCACAGCTCTTTACATAGTAAAAATAAAACGCGTCTGTCATCCTGTTGAAATCAACGTAAGCTTTCATAAAACAATGGGCCTTTAAGAAAAACTGAGAATGAAGAACCACCATTTGGGTTGTTGAGCTGTCGAATTAGGCAGAAAACTTTTTTGACCTACAGAGTTGAGAGGATGATTTCTGGACCAGGCACACGTGAGAAAACCACACACACTTTCCATGCGAACTTCCCTTGACCAAAGTTCTTACATTGTTCTTAGATGGTTAAGACTCCTGGGCTCATCAACTCTGTAGACCCCTGGTGCCTCCCCGTACTTCCAACAGAGCTACTCTTCCAAGGAGAAAGCAGACAAAGGGACAGAAGCCACCGTGCCTCGCCTGGATGTGGGAAGGTATCGCAGAAGCAGCCCATAAACTCGAGAGAAAGATTCAGATCTTCTTCTTCTTCTCTTTGCTTTCCCACTGTCGGCACCAAGGCCGGCACCCGCGACCGTGTTCGTACTGCAGAAACAGGAACAGGGAGTAGCTCGGATCATCTTCCCGAGGGGACCTGCTTGGACACGGTTCTGCCAGGACCCAGGACGTGGAGACGCCAGTGGGGCTCATGGAGTGAGGACCTCCTCTCCGCAGCGTCATCTTTGTGGGAAGACAATAAACGACACCAAGACCACAGTCCTCGATGTCGGGGACCACCCGAGGTCCCCCTGCGCGTGATCACTTTCCTTCCCTCCTCCCTCGACCGTGGGAAGGGGAGAAAAGGGACCTCTCGGCATGGCCCGAGCAGGACACGCACCTCACGTGAACTTGAGCCCCTCTGAACAGGAGCCCTTGATAGGCAAGTGCAACGGAATCAGGGGACTCCTTATTGCACCCCTCCAGATGACCCGGCAAAGGCAAGAGTAGATCTGGAAGGCAGACCTCCACCCCCAGGGCTGACTCCCGGTTGCACTTAAAAGGGGAAACCTCTATAACTTGATCCCGTCCACCTCTGACAGCTGGAAGTCTCCCCGCACACAGACCTCGAGCCTGCAGCGGCGGCTGACCTCCAGAGCTTTGAAGGGGGGAACCTCCCCCAACTCAGACACACGCTCTAACACGGCTCAGAAAAAAAAATAAGCACAGGGGAAGGAGAGAGGCTGGAAGCCCTTTTTAAATTTGCCTTCCAGATGCGAAAATCCAGACAACCCGGGAGGGGCCCTCGGAGGGCCACGGAAGAGCCTTACACGCCTTAAGTTAAGTCCTCCTTAAGGATCTCTTGCTAATCATTTAAGCCAACCCACATCTTTACAAAATCGAGGGAATTTACCCAAAGCCCTTTGGGCAGGGCACTTGTAAGCGGAGACAGAGCATGCCTCTTCCACTGACATCACGTGAGAGGGATCGGGGAACAGTTAATTAATCTTAAGACCTTGGGAGATGGATTTCTTCTTTTGTGCAGGAAAAAAGAAAAAAAGGAAAATGTATATATATAAATTTAATCTCAAGAAAGAAACTAAGAGCAGGATCTAGGTGCAGTCAGCTATAGCTGGGGTGGGGGAGGCAGCCAAAGGCTTCGGCAGGGGCGGAGGGGGGCATGGAGTTCGCTCACTTTCGAGAGCTCGTCCCCACCCCCTTCCCTCTGTCCATCTACCGAGCGGTATTGACTAGACGTCCACCATGTGCATTTTTAGGTTTATGGAAACGTCGGGTGGAAAGTACAGAGAGGTCCCACATATCTCCTCTCCCCTTACTTACACACACACACACACACACACACACACACTTTTCCCTATTATTAGCATCTTTCCTCAGTGGGGCACCTGTGTTACAACCAATAACCCATACGGACCCATCACTATTGAAGTCCACCGTTGGCCCTGGGCTCATTCCCGGTGCCGCAGAGATCCGTAAGTTTTGTCAAAAGCCTCATGTCACGTAGCCACCCTTCCCATCCTACAGAATAGTCTCCTGCCCTGAAAGCCCTCCGTGCTGCACCTGCTCCCCTTCCCCCTCCCCCCCAGCCCCTGACAACCCCCGGTCTTTCCACTGGCCCCATACATTTTCCAGAATGTCCTAGAGTTGCAATCATACAGGCTGCAGCCTTCCCAGAGTGGCTGATCTCACTCACTAATATACACTTAAGCTTCCTTTGTGTCTTTTCGAGGCTTGACAGCTCATATCTTTTTATCCCTGAATAATATTCCACTGTCTGGAAGGAGCATGCTTTGTTTATCCCTTTGCCCACTGAAGGACGTCTTGGTCGCCTCCGAGTTTTGACAATTACAAACAGCGCTGCCATCAACAGCTATGGGCAAGTTTGTGTGTGCACACACCTTTTCAGCTCCCCTGGGTAAACAGCAAGGAACATGACTGCTGAATAAGATGATAAGCCTGTGTCTTGCCTTGCGGGAACCCGCCGAACCGTCTTCCCAAGCGGCTGTACCATTTTGCACGCCCGCCAGGCACCGGCGAGCCCTCCCACTGCCCCAGGTCCTCGTCTGCGCTGGGCGTCGTCGGCATTCTGCCCTGGAGCCCTCTCGATAGCTGTGCAGATGCTGCAGGTGGCAGTTTTAACCCCGATGACTTCCGGGAAGGTGACACTGATCAGATGCTTGGTGGGCATGAAGGAGGGAGCCGTGCAGACGTCGAAACCTCTAATTCTGTAGACCGGTGACTGCCTTCTTTGTATGTAGGTTGGATGAAGCGGGAATGTTACGTGTTTGGAGTGTGAGGAGAAAAGGACCATCACACTGGAAACACACAGGCATACCTAGAACGTTGTGAAGTGATAATGCTTCCCGAATCCAGGAGTGATCGCCTGGGACCCTCTGGGAGGAAAGCCAGTGAGAGTCGCTTTGCCGGTCCCTTTGGGTTTACCCCTGTCCTGTCCTATCAAGAGCCAACCTGCATTTCTATCCACAGGCTTCTGAGGGACACACCTTATTTCCTTCCACACAAGTGCCTATTGTGAACTCTGCGGTCATAGTGGACCACAGCACATCAGGGCCATCACCATAAATTTCCTCTCTAAACTGCTTTCTCTTTTACTTTACTTTCCACATTTTTACCCAAGAAATGCTCCCTCTGGAACTTCGGGCCCCTGCTAGCAAACCTTAAGAAGACCCCGTGTATCTGGACCAGCACATTGTGAAATCAGCTGTCTCTGCCCAGAGACTGGTCCCAAGCATTAACAGGTGAAACAGACAAAAGGTCTGAGCATCCGAAAGATCTCCTTAAAGAGCATCGGACTCGATTTCTGAAAGAAACACCTAGGAACAGAAGTCCCAATCTTTCTTACTTTCCTCAAGCCCTTCTACCTAGCTCGGTCATTTGTCTTTCCATGGGCAAAGTTAAAATGGGGTGATTAGGGCTGAAAAAGCCAGAATGCCCATGAGGCTCCCTACGGACAGGCGTAGGAACTAATAAATATCAGCAGAAGGGGCCGGAAAAGCAGACAGTGGCTCAGAGGCTCACAATCCAAGTGGTGTGAGGTCATTCCTTACAAAGAGAAACCGATCTACCACCATCGACAGGTTTTAATAAGAGGACCATCCTGCCATTCAATTCACTAACACCAAACCAGAACAGAGCAAGCCCCAAACGGATTACGATCTTCATCTTCTATGGAAGCTATTAGAAAAGTCCGTGTCTCGCGTGTGCGGAGACCGAAGAATGAGACCTCCGTGAGTCAGAATGCACACACATCCCTGTGATTCCAACGATTCCCCAGGCACGAGTGCGTCTCCCCCTCGCCGTCATCTAAACGATGCCACGTGCAAACCCAAGCAGCTGCTCGTGTCACTGGTCTAACGCATTAAAGAGAAAACCCTCGAACAAATCGGTCACACTGCTTTCAAGAACTTCTCCGGGCAGCAGGTAAACACCGAAGGCAAAAAAGGCAGGTGGGAAGCCTGAATCGGAGCGCAAGGGGTCCAAAGCAGAGGGAAGGAGTAGGAAGATGGGGACACCGGGCTCTCCAGTTCCTGTTTATTTCAGGTGACCTTCCCTGGGGCACTCCAATTTCTCCAGCGTTCCTACGGCACATGTTTGTGAACTGGGATTAAAAAAAAAAAAAAAAATCTACCTTCGCGTTAAAGCATCCATTTCAAGAGCTCCACAAGGAAAGCATTAAGCAGACAGGAAATCATCCAAACACGAGGATAAAAAGTCCGGCAGAGAGCTTTTGAAATATGAGAAGGGGTCCAGCGAACTCTCCTAAAGAACAGAAACAGCAGAGAGGCTACTGTAATTGCAAAGGGCTGGAGGGAACAGGGCAAAGAACATCCAGACCTGAGACCCTCTATTTGCGGCAGAAACTGGGTTTCCAGAATGCTCTGTGCAGAGGCTAATTTGGATTCCATCAGCCAGGTGGTAAGACTCTTCGTTTTTTGCTCTATCCCAGGAAGGACGTGTGGCTTCAAGACGTTTCGCACCAGGGGCTTTCCAGCCCGAGAAACCAGAAGGAGGTGGAAATGCAATAGAAAGCCCACCTTGGATCCATCCACCCTCTTTTCTGAAGCCTCACCGTGATTTAGCCTCAGCTACAGGTAGGGGTGAGGCTGAGCTCTGAACGCAGTGTGAGGATCTGGGAACAATGGAAAAATATAATCAAGGCGCCAAGCCCCAGCACAGCGCTAATTATTGTGATCCTGCCATTCCCTATTGAACATAATAAGCCAGACACTATAATCTTCAGGCAAAATGTTGCAGAAACAGCTGTAGTCCATGAAAGGGCGTGCTAACGAGATCAGAGACCATGAACACAGACAAGAGGAGGAAGAAGAGGAGGAAACTAAGAAGCTTCCAGCCCATCCCTTCCTGAAGCTCTTCACCTTCATGATCTGGGGCTCGTTCCTCTTGCTTTCTCGACGCGTTGTCCCCCAGGTTGACTGTCTCCCAATTTCCATGGCCGTACACTCAAGTCTGTCATGCCAACTTGGAAAGAGGCCAGACCGTGGATGGCTTGGAAACGTCCAACTGAGAAGCAACAGAGCCTCAGACCAACAGCAACAGCAGCTCCCCAAACACCCAGAGGAGAGGGGAGCCCACGCCTCGCTCTGGGCCACCTCCTCCAGGAGGCCCCTCCGGATTTAAGGGCAATTGGGCCGCAAGGCGCTCTTTCTAGACAGGCGGGAGGGAAAGAAAGAGCGTGGGAGAGACGCAGGCTTCCGAAAGCTGCTGGCAACGAGCTGAATCATGGGGACTTTGGCATAATAACCGGCACGTCACCTAGCGTCTCTCTTCCGCTGCTAGAGAGAGGAAATGCCACCACAGCCCGGGGACAGACAGATGGCTCACCAAGATGGCTTCTCATCACGGCTGGCTTATTTCGCCCGGGAGCATAGTAAGAGCAGTAGTAGACCCTTGGATAAATGCTTGCCTATTTGGGAAAAAGGATGCCTACATGGTATTTAAATTGTAGAGCCAAACAAAAGGAATGACTTATCGACCTTTCCAAAGAATGGTCTGGCTGGAAATAGTCACTCGGTTTTAAATACAGAGTCGCCGCTGGGACGTCTTCATCGTATAATTAGGTAACTGGAGACACTCCGTTAGGAGATGGGCGCCTGTGTCGATGCCATCCCCCCTCCCACTGAACTATACAGCCTGCCGAGGGAACATTCATTCTCACAAAGCCCTCTAATGACCATGTATATAAATAAGTAAGCATCTGTTTACATATGCACGTATTTAAATGTAGTAATAGAGGCATGCATGTATTTTTATAAATTCCGCTTCTTCCCATCTAATGAACAAACTCAAAAACAATTCTATTTTATCCAGGGCAATGGGATGAGTAGTAATTACACCGAAATCACTTAAACCTTTATTGCCTGATATTAGACAAATGTTTTCACAATGAAGCCCGTTCTATTTATTTAAAACACAAAATTATAATGGAAAATTACCCTGATCACTTAAACTCCAATACTAGAGAGGCAAAATAACACTTTCTCCCCCCTCCCCATTGATCTAATTTAATGAGCTGTGGTAAAGCACTGGGGATAATTAAGGATCCGATCTGGAGAGGATCTAACTCTGCGTTTCCCACAGAATAATTCTGGGACAGGCTGTTTGGGGTGACAGAACACACAGGGTGGGGGATGCTCGAGTTCTGGGGTTCAGAGTTGCAGCTATTCAACCAGATTGCTCCCTGCCCCCCCCCCCCCGCCGCCCACCCCCGTCACTTGCTGGGTGTCCTGGGACAAGTAACTCACCCTCTCTGTGCCGCCATATTCCCATCTGTAGAATGGGATCATGCAGTGAGCCCTGGCAGGTTAACCCTGGCCTTATCAGTCACGGAGTGAGGCAGTTATTTGTTTCTGTTTTGCTTCCGTTTTCCTCTTCTGTAAAATGAGAATAACTACCAGCCCTTCTTCACAGGCTACCGTGATAAATGGATGACATTCTGTAGGCGTGAGTGCCGCTGAATTATCGCAAGCCTTTGAAACAATGTTAGCTATTACTGATCTTTCTTGACCCCACTGGATAAACCGATGGAAAGTCAAAATAGATCCATGATTGCCAATCTCAGTAGTTGACCTGTCTTTTCCAAAAATCAAATGCTAATATTTAAAATATTTTAAAGGCATTATGCATTTATTATAATAAACTCAAATGGATAAAATGTTTTATTACAACACTCATCAAGGAGAAAGATGAGGATATCTTAGAGGACAGATAAACATATAGGTGAAATTCCTTTGCCACAGTTAAAAAGTCAGATATTGCCCCAAAAGTCATAAAATTATCCCACTATCACACTATTACCAAAGGCATCGTCATCATTCACCCATCAGCGGCATCTGGGCTGAGGATATGGAAAGGGGATACTTTTTAAAAAGAATATGCTTTTCAAAAAAGTTCTGGGCCAGCCCTACAACTTCAGCAATCGCGATGCATCCAAATAGCCCTTGAGTGGAATAAACAATAATCGAAATGGAAACCCCAACCCTCTAGAGCTAACGGGCGAGATCATAGAGAGGCTCGGCCAGGCAGCAAGACGGGAAAGTCTCTGGCCTTAGAGGTGTGTATATAATAGAAGAATGTCAATAAACGAACAATGCCTGATTTCAAGAAACGAAGAATGATAAAAGGGTCTTGCTAACGACACTGGAAGTCTGTGTTTATGCATCTGCAGACAGCCGGGCATTTCCGTGGAACGCACTTGGAAACCATCAAGCATCACAGAAAATACTGCACACGTGTTGGGCTCGAGCACTGGCCCCAGAGCTGGAACGGGTCCTGGGCCCGGAGGGGTCTCGACACCATGAATCTGGGGACAGGGGTGGGCACGGCGGCCACAGGAGGGGCTGGGCTGACACGGAGGAGGGGGCTTCGGGCGGTGGCCACTTTGCTACATTTGTACCCGCTGGCCCTCTCGTACAGGTGAATGTGTGCTGAGACTACACGGTCTTTATCACCCCTTCCAGACTTTCCTGAAATCCAGAACTTTCTGGTTTTTATGGAGTTGAGGCGAGCAGGAGGCAGTCACGAAAGTCAACGAGAAGAGGGGCGCAGTCTCCTTCCTCGCCTCATCCTTCCCACATGTGTGTACAATACACGCCTCTCACACACACATGCACATGGCACATGCAGCTCACACATGTACACACAGCACACACATGTACACACAGCACACACGTGCACACACCACTCACACACATGCACACTGCACACACGTACACACAGCACACACAGCTCACACACATGCACACACGCAGCTCACACGTACATGCAGCACACACGTGCACACACCACTCACACACATGCACACAGCAACGCAGCTCACAGATGTACACATGCAGCTCACACACGTGTGCACATAGCACACACAGCCCACACATGTACACACAGCACACACGTACACACATTGCTCATACACATGCACACACAGCTCACACATATACACACACAGTTCACACATGTGTGCACACATGTATACACGCCATACAATGTACATACACCACTCACATGCACACAGCTCACACATGTACACACTGCACATGCAGCCCAAACATGTGCACACACAGCTCACATATGTACATACACCACTCACGCACATGCACAGCTCAGTCATGTATACACATAGCACACACATACACACACAGCTCACACATGCACACAGCTCACACACGTACACACATGCACACAGCTCACACATGTGCACACGCAGCTCACACACATGCACATACCTCACACAGCTCACACATGTACACACAGCACATGCAGCTCAGACATGTACACGCACAGCTCACATACATGCACACCTCAGGCATGTATAAATACAGTTCACATGTACACGCAGCTCACACACATATACACAGCTTAGACATGTGCACACACAGCTCACACACATGCACACAGCTCATACACATGCGGCTCACATGTACACAGCTCACACACGTACACACAGCACACACACGCACACACAGAAATAACCAGGAGACCTCTACACCTAACGTTTCAAAGCCTAACGCTCTCCAGGTGTCTCGGCGTGTTTTCTACCGCCAGCCCCCAAGACCTACAACTTCCGTGGTGGATTCTGTGCTGTCTAGAGGGTGGTGGACACTGGGCTCATTTCCAAAATCCCAGGCCACTTGGCAAGCCTTGCAGAGGCTCCGACAGCCGCAGCCCTTTGAAGAATAAAGACAATCTCCGCGCCGACCGGGAACCGCCCGATCCCCCTCCTGCAGGAGACGGAGGGCCCTGGGACACGGCCACTGGCCTCCGCCGTGGACGCCCTGGGGCCACCGTGCCCCGCAGCGCAGGACGCAGAGCCTGTCCCCGTGGCGTCTCGACGGCAGGTGCCCCGAGGAGCCTCTGCAGGGCCGCCGCTGACAGGGGCACACTTTCCTATTTTTAATCCTTCAGGAAAATCAGAGGCAGTGCTGCAGGGTTTGGGCTCAGAACCTTGACATGTGAGAATTATATGGTCTATCACTTCCAAGAAGCCACCGTGGCTCGTGAAAGAGAGAAGGAGGGAGAGAAGAGACTTGTCCAGGGAAGAGTTGCTAAGAATCGTGGAACACACAAGAGCAAACTGACGCGGTTCTTAATATTAATATTTCCTGATGACAGCCCCAGGGCTGGGTGCGGAGACAGCTCTCCTGGCTACAGAAAAAGGACAGCGGAGCAGCAAAGAGGCCGACCTTCCTCGAGCAAATCACCTTGCTCTGCCTTTCGAGACGCAAGAGGCCTGCACGGGGCTTACGTGTCTTGGCGACATTCTGAACACATGTGAAGTGATCCCCCCAGGACCCCGTCCCTGTCCCCATGTGGGTACGCCACGCGGGGCGCCGTTAATGCCTTCGTGACACACCGCGCCTAACCCGCGTGCCTGTCTGCAAGGAGCGGCTTGCAAGCCCCATGTACCACCAGGCAGCAGAGTCAAAGCCAAGAGCGGAAACGCGGGGCCTTGACCCAGGGCGGGGGCGTGAAGTCGTCACGTTGGGGACAAAGCACACGGAGAAAGATACACGGGGACACCCTGTTTGCCCAGTTTCAAAACAAGCTAAACAACTTCCCTTTCAGATATGCCTATAGGAGGAAAGGTTCAAAGTTGGGGACTGAGAGACGGACACGCGATTCATGAAGACAGAGGGATGGAGATGGAGGGAGGGACGGGGGCCACGCTGTGGGGAAGGTGTAAACAGGATTCCCACCTTATCAGTGCTCTCTGATTTACTCCCTGTGATTGAAGATCTGAAGCAAACAGGAGGCAGTGTGAGCATCTGCTCGCTAATGAATGTTCGCGGTATCCTTCTCTGCGCTCTTCTTTAATGGCCATTGTTTTAAAAGGCCTCCTTTTCATTTTTATAACAGGGATTAACAGTCATGCATATGGAAATCTGATGTTTCTAACCTCTCCCTCCTAAATCCTTCCCCCCTAATTGAAAACCCATGGATGATATTTTCCACTCAGGGCAAGATTCTTTTCTGCCGGGGGTGGGGATCCAGTGTGGGAACACGAGTCCCGAGTGAGGACAGGCATGTGCCCGCGATTCACAAAAGGAGACAGAGGGATGCTAATGAAACAGGGCAGTCCGGAAATATACTAGAGACTTGAAGGGAACTAACGGGTGGGTCGCGTCCACGGATGCCATCAGATTGTTCGCCGTGACCATGGAGGGTGGGAGGAGCCCCGTGTGGGCTGCTCGGCCGAGCCCCCCGGTGGCCCCAGCCAGGGGCATCCGCCCACCAGGTACGTTACGCATTACGCGTGCGCGTGCTCATGTGCACCTGTGCTTACACACCTGGACGGGTCCCCGTGGACAGTGGCTACTCCGCGGCAGCGGCTGTCCCTCCAGAGGACCGAGCTGAAGTCGGATAAATAAAACTGTCCCTTTCCTTAGGGCTCGACACGCAGGGCAAGCCACCGGCGTAATCCGTCACCCCATTTCGGTGATGTCCGGACACGACCGGGAGAAAAGGGGGCCCCTCACCCCTGCCTGCAGGCGAGTTGACGGTTTGGGGCCACATGGACGGTAAAGAAACCTGCACACACACGCCCCCGAGTCACAAGCCTGCACGCCACAAGCTCCCATCCAACGTGATAAATCAAACCTCGGCACCTTTCATGAGGGTGATCTTTACCAAATACTTGGCTTTGTATTTCTGAGGGACATTTTTCCTTATTAGCGTTTAGCCGCCCAGACATCCTGGGACCAGCTTAATGGCCTCCACATGCCGTCTCCACGGGGTCCAGCTCTGGCCCCCTTCCCTCCAACGTCGCTGCCTCTCCATTACAGGAACAGAGGGAGGCCGCGAGAGCTCCAAGCCCCCAGAGCTGCCAGACCTCTGCATACCATCTGAAGATCAAGGGGCATCCATCTGCGGGATGATAATTTAAACCATCTTCCAGTCACTAAACACAGAGAAGAAAAGAACAGCGGGACCCGGCTCCTCTACAGATCCGGGGAAAACACAACTTCGTTCAACTCCTCTCGAGACTGGTATTTGCACAAACCCATAAAAGTTAATCCTCTTGTCACAGAGCTCCCCTGACCCCATGCTCTGGGCCAGACTCAAATGGCCAGAAGGCTCTATGGCCCTGGGTCCTTAAAGGATTCATCTCAGTCTTCCCACTCCCTGATGGGGTACTGAGATCAGGGTATTTAAAAAAAAAAAAAGAAACGTTTTTAAACAGAAAGAAAGAAAAAAAAAAGCCATAACTATGCTAATAGAGTTTTCTTCTCCCAGAGAATCCCAAAGTTCAACCATGTTGGATTCCTTCAGGGCAAAATGCAGAATTACTTAGACGAAACAAGTAGAAATGCTTTTCAAATTCGTGGGTTACCAAAGCATTTTCCTTGGCCGGGGCGGGGGCACTACCTGGGGTCTGTCGCTGGAAGCAGGGCTGCCCCTTCCCTTGCGAAATCCCAGGGCCCAAGACAGAAGTCTCTGACTCAGGAGATCAGCGATGGGGGTTCCTATGGAAACCAGCAGGGAGGGAAGGGGGGGAAGAGCAGAGAGCAGATAGGACAGTAACAAACGGAAACCTGTGCCCAGATCCTGGCTCCCTTCCCTGGGTGTGGACGGGATCTGGGTTGCAGGAGTCCCAACAACTCTGACTGGTTTGTATTTGGCTTAAATCACAGAGCTCTTCTGGGCTCCCCCCGCCTCCGTAGACCGCAAGCACCTGTGTGCACCCCCCTCTCTCAGCCGACCTGAGTTCCAATCTGACCTTATCCATACGGAACCAGTAGTGTTCACCAGATTCTTTTTTTTCCATCAGCTCATGTAAAAATCAGCTTTGTTCTCAGCAATTACAGGATATGAATGCTTCGACGGGCTAATTATTTTGAAATATTTCAGCTGAAAAATAATTTTAAAAGCATGGCCACCCAATCCCGCCCTCTCCTTCCCTTTCCTTATTTACTTTTTATCGCACCTGATGCTTCCTTGACTGTCTACTTATTCATGTGCACCTATCTTCCTGCCTGCCCAGGGGCGGCAGGCCACTCAGGAAAGAGTGAATCAATGGAATGGCACCCAATGGGATGGCCACCGATCCCACCTCCCTGATGATGTCATTTGTGACAGCCAATGGGTTTGGGGAAGAAAGAAAACTAAAAGGGAAAATGAAAAGCACTAAAACTTCACCTCCCCCTTTTTTTTTTTTTTACATTTTTTTCCCCCTACCACACAGGGAATCAAACTTTGGCTTCCCAGAATCAAGCAAATTCAAGGTAAAGATCAATAAATCATAACAGGAAAATGAGGCTCCACTTTATAAAACATACAATTCATTCCTGAGTGTTGTTTTAATGTGTTAAGAAAGAAAAAAAAAAACTGTATCGTGACGTCATGAGATTTGGGAGCCACGAGGACGCACGAGGAGTCCTCACAGTCCCCAGCTCCCTGCCTTCCGCTGCTCAGCCCTGGGGGTAGGTATGATCGTATGGGGGCTGATGGAGAGCCCGCTCCAGTATTCCATTTCTCCCAAGCTTGGACGGGGCTTGGTAGGAGCTGTCTCCTGGTCCTGTGTTTGCTCCCCTCGCCTTCGCCCCCGCTACGGTTTCAATTCCAGATCCTGGAGATTCCCGGGGTGCCCAACAACACAGGAGGCTCAGGAGGATGGAAAACCAAAGTCCCTCTGCAGGTCGGGGATGATCTGTGAATCTGCATTTGGAAGGCAAGTGACATCAGCCACAGGCAAAGAAGTATTCGTCTTTGTAATTCTTTCTAGCAGACCCAGCTGCTTGAAAAAGTGTAGCCCGGCCAGGTTGGGCAAAACATCCGGGTCCTTTCCAGAGACTCAGACAAGGGAGGGTCGGAGGAGGCAGTGGGAATGAAGGGAGGTCTAAGACCAAGAGAGATGTTTGCCTTGATGTGCTCTTTCCTTGGAGTTTGGTAAGCAATGAACTGACATGTATCAAAAATATAACAATGGCACAGGTGATATCTTTCCACCTAACTGAGCCACATGAGATTCGTCTTTGAAAACACACGCATTCATTCATCCGTTCACTCATTTATTCATCCCCTTACTAGGTGGCTCTGGTAGAGTTCATGGACTCTACAAGCAGGCCAGGAGGGACCGCACCTGTCCCATCCCTGTGGGGCCACGAGGCCAGGAATCAGGATCTGAAGACAGAGAAAATCTTTGGTAACCCAACGACCACGGTGGGGCTGGCCAGTGCCTTCTCCAGAATGCTTTCCTTCCCGGGAGGGCTGCCGGGCAGTCAGGCTGCTGGGGACAGAGCGTGCCCAGACCCCGACAGGTTACCAAATAGGGACTAACAGGAAGGTACCGGGGGGCACAACAGGTCCCTGTTAGTCATGCTACGAACTAGGAATAACCACAACTTGTCCGGCCAATGATGCTAAGACCGTGAGGGGAAGTACACGTCCAAATGAAAATATCTCCAAGGCCTATTGAAAACCGTGGCATTTTTTTCACGTGTCTTCTTCGGAGAAGTGTCTGTTCATGTCTTCTGCCCATTTTTTGACTTGATTATCTGGTTTTTTTGAGTGTTGAGTTTGAGGAGTTCTTTATAGATCTTGGATATCAGACCTTTGTCTGTAGTGTCATTTGCGAATATCTTTTCCCAATCCGAGGGTTGCCTCTTTGTTTTGTTGACTGTTTCCTTTGCTGTGCAGAAGCTTTTTATCTTGATGAAGTCCTAAAAGTTCATTTTCACTTTTGTTTCCTTTGCCTTTGGAGATGTGCCTTGAAAGAAGTTGCTGTGGCCGATGTCAAAGAGGTTACTGCCTATGTTCTCCTCTAGGATTTTGATAGATTCCTGCCTGATGTTGAGGTCTTTTATCCATTTCGAGTTTATCTTTGTGGATGGTGTAAGAGAATGGTCGAGTTTCATTCTTCTACATGTAGCTGTCCAATTTTCCCAGCACCATTTATTGAAGGGACTGTCTTTTTGCCACTGGATAGTTTTTCCTGCTTTGTCGAAGATTATTTGACCATAGAGTTGCGGGTCCATATCTGGGCTCTCTACTCTGTTCCACTGGTCTATGTGTCTGTTTTTGTGCCAGTACCAACCTGTCTTGGTGATCACCGCTTTGTAGTAAAGCTTGAAATCAGGCAACATGATGCCCCCAGCTTTGTTTTTCTTTTTCAACATCTCCTTAGCGATTCAAGGTCTTTTCTGGTTCCATACAAATTTTAGGCTTGTTTGTTCCAGCACTTTGAAGAATGCCGGTGGAATTTTGATTGGGATGACATTGAAAAAACTGAGGGTTTTGGAGGAGAGGGAGATGGGGGGAGATGAGTAAGCCTGGTGATGGGTATTGAGGAGGGCATGTATTGCATGGAGCACTGGGTGTGGTGCATGAACAATGAATCTTGGAGCATGAAAAAAATAAAATAAAATTAAGATGTTAAAAAAAAAAACATTGCAAAGACTAAGTACCATTTAAGGAGATTACATACGCGCATAGACACGTTCTTTTAGACGTCCATTCACAGAGCTATATGGTATACGGTTAATGGTGCCATATGGGGAGCGGATCTGCAACGTCGGAGGGACTCAGTTCGCATTTCCCTTTCTGCCACGGTCCAGCCTTCAGACCAGATGCAGACACGGGTACTTTAAATGCCCAAGAGGATTATGTGGGCATTGAACTTACAGGCTACTTTTGGTTCATCTCTTTGGATTTCTCTACGTCAAATGCACAACAGCGAGGGCAGACATGGGGAAGACGAGGGGTGGAAGCAAGAGAGGAAGGAGTGCTCCCGGGCCACGGACTGAGCCTGGTGGTGGAGGACCCCGTCTCTCCTGCACGGTGACCAGGCCCCTCCGCACAGCAGCCTGGATGGCTGAACCCTTGCCTTGACTCCAACTCGGTTGCTCTGCTGCTAAGGATTTGGTTTAAGGAACTGACTTTTAGGGATTTATAATGATGGGCTTAAAAAGGAATCGGGATTAATTCAACTAATACTGTTTATGGAGTGTGATCACAGCAAAGAACTGGGAATAATTCAAGGGTCTATTCATGTGATATATAAGACATGATTATTAAAGTCTTCTTCTCAAAGATAATTTCTGGGAGGAAGGAAATGCTCACAAAAATGATACGAAATGGCCAAAAAAATCTGCAAGAGGACCTGGACATACCATCTGGTTTTAAGTTTGCAAACAAACTATATACATTTATATACACAGCCACATACACATATGGAGAGCGAGCGAGCGAGCGCCAAGATTAAGGAAACGGGCAGGAAATATGTAAAATTGTGGACGGCCCGTGTCACCGAGTGGGGACAACTCTTGGGTTTTAGTTTATTTTTTACAAGTCCTTTTAGTTCTACAGTCTGAAAAACCCGGACAGTAAAAACGCCTATTTCATCTCAACCTTGGTCTGGAGCCTGCCTCACGGTCCTTGTCTGCGCCTGGCCTTGTGATCTTAGGGAGGATGCACGGAGGACGGCGGCTGGCCTGCTGAGGGCCGCAGAGACCCTGAGAGCCCCCCAACCTGGGCTTGAAAGCGAGCTTCCCCGTGGCTCCGGCGGGTGTGGGCAAACGCGTCCAGGATGTGCCCCTGCCGTTGAAAGTTCCACATTGTAACTGAGGCTTTTAGAGCAGCTTTTCTCAAAGTACTGTTTGGTAGGTGCTCCTGCCTTCCGCATGTGGACTCCCTCCCTGCCTTCCCATCTTTCTCTCTCCCTCCCTCCCTCCCTTCCTTCCTTCCCTCCTTTCCTCCCTCCCTCCCTCCCTCCTTCCTTCCTTCCCTCTTCCCCTTCTTCCTTCTTTCCTTCCCTCCCTCCTTCCTTCTTTCCTCCCTCCCTCCCCTCCTTCTTTCCTTTCCTCCTCCCTTCTTTCCTTCCTCCCTCCCTCCCTTCTTTCCTTCCTTCCCTCCTTCCTTCCCTCCTCCCCTTCTTCCTTCTTTCCCTCCCTCCCTCCTTCCTTCTTTCCTCCCTCCCTCCCCTCCTTCTTTCCTTCCCTCCTCCCTTCTTTCTTTCCTCCCTCCCTCCCTTCTTTCCTTCCTTCCCTCCTTCCTTCCCTCTTTCCTTCCCTCCTTCCTTCCTTCCTTCCTTCCTTCCTTCCTTCCTTCCTTCCTTCCTTCTCCCTCTCTTTCTTTCTCTCTCCCTCTCCCCGTCTCAGTGACAGTCGCACCCCTGCGTGGGGTGTCCTCACCGCGCACAGGTCGCCGGCTTCCATAGGACGAGCTGCATCCCTAGCTCCCTCCAGGAAGGTGTCTTGCAAGGGAATTACATTCTCTCTGCCGCGACCGGCCCCCCGCTGGCCCACGATTCCCCGCTCTGTCACTGTGCTTATTGGCAAAGCCGGCAGATCCTATCTGGAGCCCGGGGAGGCGCAGAGGCGCGTTTATCAGTAATCTAATTCCACACGCCCAGTAAAAGGAGCCAATATTATCACAGCAAAGACTCGCCGCTTGCTATATTGATTTTTATATTAACAATAAAGGACAGCCGGTCCCCCAATGAGCAAAGCTGTGCAGAGAAGATGCACGTCCCCCCTCCCTCCCAGTCTGCAATCTGTGAATATTCTCTGGCTGAAATTCCTGCTTTGTCACGCCTGACGATCTCGCCTCTTAGGCTGGTGGGCTCTCCATTCCGCGTACCGTGGCCCCGAGCCAATCTTGGGCTGATGGACCTAACACTTTGTCTTCCACGTTCCCAATCAGCCCAGGCTCGGGAAACTCAGCCGCTCTTAACTGATAGAGCTCTTCTGGGTTCCTATTTCATTTTGCCCACACAGAGCCAGGACCTCACGGAAGGATTCCTCCCGGAGTTAGCGTCTGAGTTCTGCATTTTTGCAGAAGTTTTCTTCCCCGAGGCTCTCCATGCTTCACCGAAGAATGACAGAGGGAGGCTGGTTCACAAGTCTGTTTCCATCTCACCGGGATACGGGACCCACAGGGGCAGGGACCCTGTCCAACGTGTTTACGGGTGTATCTGTGGTCCCAGGCAGTGGAGGCACTTGAAAATATACGCTAAATGAATGGATGAGTTCTGCTTTATTTTGCATAATAACGTTGCATATTGAACCTTCCCTGGGACTCTTCCTGCGTATCATTTTAATGGATCTCTCTCCCTCAATATGGACCGAGCGGCAGGATGAAACTGACGGTCTGTGGAAGTCAGGAAATCTTCAAGAAAACAGGGGTTTTTCAGTGGGAGATTATTATTGATATATAATTGATGCCCCCAAGAGTCAACAAACCAGCACCCCCTGGATGCTTCAGAAAGATCTTCTTGGGCGGTTTCCTGATCTGACTTCTTGTGGCCACTGGTGTCCTCCCAGCTCCCCCCGAGCCCCGAGGTGAGCTCTCAGGACATTGGCCATACGTCATTACTGGCATTCCCCCCAGCAGGGAGTTTCCGCTTTCCCACCGCGTGCTCTGTTTGCAAAGAAGGTGGGCTGCTTCCTCATTGCTGTTACAAACCATCGCTCAAATTTTTGGCTTAAAACGACAACTTTTGTTTTGCTCACGAGTCCATCACTTGGGCAGGCTTCTGCCGCGACACCTTGCCTCGTCTCCACGTGACATGAGTCGAGGAGGCTCAAATGCTGGGGATCTGATCCTGCCGTCAGGGGGACCACCAGCCAGGACACGCACACGTGGTTCTCCCCGTGGACTGAGCTTCTGCACAACATGGTGGGTCCCAAGGACAAGTGACCTAAGAGAGACGGAGGGGGGCTGGCAGATGTCACGACACCTGCTACGGTCTGGTCTTGACGTCCCATGGCATCACCAGCATATTCGATCCATGCTAGAAATTGCAAGGCTGCCCAGGTTCAAGGGGAAGGGAAATTGTTCCCACCTCTTCTTAGGGCACGTGGCAAGGTTCTGGAAGAGTCGTCCTAAAGAGATGTATTTGCATATTAAACGAGGGAAAAAAATAAAAATAAAAAAAATAAACGAGGGAAGGTCCCGGCTTCTGGCTACAAGCTATAGCATCTCTGATGGACCTTCCACCACACCCTCCACTCCGTCCTGTTGGGGAAGGCAACCGGCCAAATGCGCACTCTCACCTAGAATCCCTTTCCTACAGGGAAATTTTTCTTGAGAGAATTATGGATGCACTTGTAGTTGTAAGAAGCAATGCAGCGAGATCTTGGGCTCTACCCAGTCTCCCCCAGCAGCATGGTCTTGCAAAACAACACGACGACACAGTCGTATTCAGACGTCCCCCGTGTGGTCATTTCTGTCTGTCGGCATTGAGCTCCGTATGGTGTTACCGCATGTTGGGGTTTGCGTGTCCCCCGCTGGTCAGGGTGCAGCGCTCTGGTCCCAGGATGCCCCCTGTTGCCCTTTAGAACCACACCTACCTCCCCTACTCCGGACCCTGGCAGTCACAGATGCATTCGCCATTTCCAAAACTGGTCTTTCCAAAAGCGTCATTTAAATGGAAGAACGCAGTAGGTAGAATGTGAGAATGGCTCTTGATCATTCCGCCTACTTCTTGGCGATTCATCCAGACCGTGGCATGGATTCATCGTTTGCTCCTCTTCACTGCTGTATAGTATTCTGTGGACCGGATGGACCACAGTTGGTCTAAACATTCCCCTGTCAAAGGACGCATCTTCTCAGAATTTTAAACTATAAGCCACAACCTAAGGGTCAAAGAAACAGCTGGGGCCATTCATCCAGTTTTCAGGAACGGCACCCCGAATGCCCCTACCTACTGAGATCATGGCGACAATGCCCTTTACTCTGTCCTGGCTTCCACGCCAGCTTCTAGGAGTCCCTGGCAGGCTTTAGATGGGCTTTCTTCTGCTTCCGTGACCCCAAACCAGTTCCTGATGCAGGCTACCCAAGAACTACACTTGATACACCCGTACGTGCAAGCGCTTTCCATCAACAGTCCAGGAAATGGACATTGAGAACAGTCTCCAATTTCTCAGGAATTTACTTTAAAAACCCGTATTATCTTATCCTTCGTGATATCTTTACCTTGTGGACATGTCACTGCCGACTGGCCTTAAAAGACAGGGGAGAGGGGTGCCTGGGTGGCTCAGTCAGTTAAGTGTTTGCCTTCGGCTCAGGTCACGGTCTCAGGTTCCTGGGTCGAGCCCCGTGTTGGGCTCCCTGCTCAGAGGGGAGTCTGCTTCTCCCTCTGCCCCTTCCCCCAACTTGGTGTGTGCTCTTTCTCTCTCTCTCTCTCTTTTTCAAGTGCACAAATAGTCCATTAGTCTTTAAAAAAATAAAAAAATAAAAGACAGCTGAGAATCAGCACAAGAACAGAAAGAAAAGAGGGACATATCCTGAATTATTGGGACAACAAATAATTCAAGGTAAAGTCACGCTCTTAAATCAACAAAAACCAACAAAAACAAAACTGACTTGCACAATGCTCAAATGAAGATTTACATGCGCTCAAGATGCAAAAACCAAACAAAGAAAAGAAAAAAGTCACAGGTAGAATCCCGCTCTAGCTCACATTTCATTGTATCTTGATGATTGAAATACAACGAGTTGATTTTATTTCGCGGGCAACTCACCTGAGGCAAACACACTTAGATAAACCGGCCCACAAGTGCAAAAACAGAAGTGTTTTTAACAATAATTTGGGGGGTTTTAGGTTGAGTCTTATTAGACTATCGGGCAAGATAATTTAAGAAGTCTGCTTTTTTTTCTTTTTTAATGTCCTTGAGATCCACCATCTTTTTGCTTTCCTAAACACTGATGCTAATGTTTTCATCTTCTGAAACGTCCAGGATCTTAGGCAGAGTGGGGATTTTTCTCAGACAGAGGTCAGACATGTCCCTTACGTGTTTGCAAAGGTCCAAGGTGGGAAAGAACAGTGAGGTTTGTTGGTTTGGGCTGTCCGGGATTCAGTACTCCTTCTTTGGATCACTGTGCCATTTTTAATCATGGGAAGTGCCTCTCCCAAGCTGTGTGAGATTGGACAGGACTGTCATAGACGCATCCTGTCCCCCTTCTTCAAGACACAGCCTGTGAGCCCCGCTTGACCCAACAGCCCCTCCAGACGGATTCTGAAGCTTGAGTGGAGTGAAGGTAGAGAAAGAAAACATGCAGGAAGGATGTATTCCATTAGCAACGCTCCAGTAGGGCTGCTGGGCTCCTGTTAACTAGACCAAGGTCCCGTCTGGCTTTTGCTAACGTGGGTCATCCTACTGTCTCTTCCAAAATTCCTTCTCCGTTAGGTTATCGTGGAGTTTCTGTTGCTGACCAACCAGGAACTCTACTCCGTGAAAGATAGCGACTCAGGATCCTAAATACCGTGTCTCATCACCGGCCTCGTATCTACCCTCCCGAACTGCGGCATCTTCTCCAAAGTGACCAAGGTAGGATATCTGAGTCCAAAGGGATTTTCAAGATTCATTCTTGAGATGGAGATCCTTCAGCCCTGGAGGGGAGGTGGTATGCTTCAGCAATCCAGCCGGGGCTTAGAACCCACCACCTTTCCTTCCTGGTGACCCCTTTTCCTCCGGCAACCTTGCCTCTCACGGGGCAACAGATTACTTCGATTCGGGTTTCTTTCCTAAATTTCACGCGAGTGCCTTCACGGTCTAATGCCTGAAGGCTGCCATGCTAGAACGTAACTCATCTCTCTGTGATCATTTACAAACGTTCAATCTATTGACACCCCCCCCCCACACCCTGATTAAGTTTCTCCTGTCAATTAATTAAAGCACAGACAAATGAAATACTGGTTTTTACTTAAAGTTTGGTTAAAAAATGGCATGCAATTATCTGGCAACAGACGTGATCTCAGCAGGGTTTCAATTATGTTATGGATGATAGTTCCCTAATTCAATACGAAGCTGTAATTAAGAATGTAATTAACTCTTGAGGTTGCACTGATGTCAGCCACCACCAGGACTCGAAACGACCCTTGTTGCTGCACCACATCCTTTGGCAAGTTCACTGTTCCTCCGGAAGAGTGTGTGTTTTTACTTGTCATGTAAGTACGTAAAATAATTTCAAACGGGCACTTGGCCAATAGGTTGGCTACATTTATGATGCCAGGGAAATGCAAGACATAACTTTTCAGGCACCTGCTCTCCAGGACTCAGCAAGTGAGAAACTTGCTCGGAATTGTTTCTCATTACAGATAAAGAGCTCTTTGTGGTACCACGCACCAGAAGAGGAAACCTCCAAAGTGGCCCCTGTAGGAATTTACCTTCAAACACAAGTCAAGTTCAATATCCCTTCCAAACTTCCATTTTTGATGCATCGGCGGCAAGTGGCAGGGCTGGGACTGTGTCTATTTTTTTCACGGTGACCTCAAGGTCAAGCCCCATGTGGTATCTTGCGGTCACGGGTACATACTTCCTGCATGCACGACCTCACACACATCCCACCCGTGCCTGTAAGGGATTTCTGATATCACATCCAAGATCCTAGAATAGCCACCATTGACTGGCTTCTAACAAACATCTCTACAATTCTCACCGATTTATAACCCCCCATCTACAGAGCGCTGGTTTTCTAGAAGCCCTTAAGGGAGTTACATAAAAGGAAACAGAAAAGAAACATAGAGTATGTCAAACTTTCTTTTAGGCTTACTGACTCATCTTGTCTTTGTTGGCTTGCTGCTTGATAGATTCTGGCTTGTCTATTTTTAACCCTCTCGTGTTTTATCATCTGGTCTTTGAACACCTAGTACCATGACCTGGAACCTCCCAACACTTCATATGCATTTCTGGCTTGAAAAGATAAACTTATTAGTGGTTGCGTTTACTGAGTATCTGTTCTTGCTTCTGCTTATTATACAACCGCAGGGAAACGTGCTCTCGGCTTTGTTTCTCAGAGAAACCAGTTAACAAAGGAGAAAATTTTGCTCACAAAAAAAAAAAACAAGGGTCCAGAACTGCAGGTGGGGCAGGTCAGCAGAGACGAGTCTACCCAGAAGACGATGGAGAATTATTTGCTTCTGAACACGGAAAACTCCTAGCCCAGAATTACAAATACATGTGAAACAGATTTGGTTGCTGAGCAAACTGAAAGATTCAAGCCTTCAGAGTATTTATCTAGCTGCCTTTTTCTAAAATGCTTGTGGGTGACAACTATTCAAAAAAATTCAGGTTAAATGGATACATATCGAGGTCCCAGATTTGGTGATGAGCTTGCAAGTGCTTATCACGTTATTTACACATAATTAATTAAATAACTAGATAAATACAAGTTACACAGGGTGCAGAGAAGGAAGTGTGTCACGATGAAACCAGGTCTGCACCTGTGGCCAAAAAGTAATCATAAAAATAAAACAAAAAATTAAATCATGACGCTGTCACATTAAAATGTTAAAAAAAAAAACAAAAAAAAAAAAAACAGGCAAATGAGAAATGGTTAACAATAATGGAGCAGAGACAGTTTTTTTTCCCTCCGCCCAGAGGTTCACGGGAACGTCTCATTTTAATCTGCGTCCTGGTCATCCCGAGTCTGTGACCCCCGGAGCCACAAAGCGTGCCTCCCCCGCTTTCTCAAGCTGCATGTCCAAACGCAAAGCCTGGCTTCCTTCAGAGATGACACAGTCGACTTTAGCTCAGGTCCCTTCTAACCACAGTGGCTCGGTGCCGACTGTCCTCCCTACTCTAGAGTGGAAAAGGCATGTCTCCAAAATCAACCAAAATCCTCCAGCGAGTCCGTTGGGAGAGGACAACAAGGAAACTGAGGAAGGAAGGGGAGCGCAAAACTGCCCCAGAGACTTCCCCGTGCAATCAGGACGGATGGGTCCCCACACACCCTCAGGGCTGTCCTGACCGTGGGCAGCGCCATGGGGCTTCCCGGTGACCCAGGTCACTGAATCAGCGACATAGGGAGAAATGAGGCTCTTTCTGCATGCCCTTCCCCCAACACACCACTTGCCCCTGCGTGGATCTCTCTTTTTCTTCTTACAACGCATCCCTGTTCCCTGGAGGAGGGAGACCTCGCTGCCCGCTGGGCTGCCGTCTCGGGACCGCTGGAACAAAGGGCCACCAAGTGGGAGGCTTGAAACTACAGGAATGCTTCTTGCACAGATCTGGAGACCAGATGTCCAAAACCAGGGTGTCGGCAGGACCGCGCTCCCTGGGAAGGTGCTGGCGGAGAATGCTAACGTCTGGCGTCCCTGACGGTCCTCGGCCATTCTGGGCTTGTGGACACAGCTTCCCCTGCCTCTGCCTGCGTCCTCACCTTCCTCCTCTTCTGCATGTGTGTGTGTGTGTCTCCGTGTCCTCTTCTCACAAGGCCACGGTCACTGGATTTAGGGCCACCCCCCAATCCAGTAAGACCTCATTTTAATTTCACTCATTGCATCTGCGGAGACTCTACTTTCAAAGAGAGCCACATTCTGAAGGTCTGGGCAGACATGGCATTTGGGGGAACACTATTCAACCCACTCTACCCCCGAGTTTCCCCAAAGGGGCGTGGCACATAGTAGGTTCTCAGTTAAACACTGAGGGATTAATGAGCGAGCTTTCTGCCAATGGCACATTCTATTTTCTTTTTTAAAGATTTTATTTATTTATGAGATAGAGTGTGAGTGGGAGGAAGGGAAGAGGCAGAAGGAGAAGCAGGCTCCCCACTGAGAAGAGAGCCCAAGGCGGGACTCGATCCCAGGACCCCGGGATCATGACCTGAGCTGAAGGCAGACACTCAACTGACTAGCCCCCCAGGCGCCCCAATCCCCTCACCAATGACACACTCTAAACTCTAACTTTGAATAGCCTGGAGAGGAGGTAAGAAAGTCCGCTATTAATTGGCCAATTACATTTTTTTCCCTTATAAAACTCAGAAATCTCCTAAAAAGCACCCCCTTGGATTCATAGTCAAGAGTGAAATGGACAACACATTTCTTCCTCTTCTCCTACTCTGGGGATATTTTTGGCTCAAACAATAAGCAATTGAAGTAACAGATTTCTCCGCTGAGCGAGATAAAAGTCCTTTGATCTCTGGGAGACTCTTGTTTGCTTTCCGTGCCAACTGTTATGAAATAGATTTCAAGTTCAAGTGTCTCCCAGGGACCCCAGCCATTCGTGGGGGTTCCTACCCCTTTCTTCTCTGCCGTGAGTGATGGATTTAATCAACTTCTCAGACAGCTTCCAGTATAAAGAGAGTATCTAGCCTCAAAAAAGGGGGGGGGCAGGACTTTCTTGTCGTGGGAACGCAAAGATTCTCCTAGGAGAAGAAATATAATAAAGTAAATTAATCCCCATACGCTCAGCCAGCCCTGCACCCTCCTGTTATAACTCACTTGGTCCGTACGCTGTATTTTCTCTGTAATTCTGCCCACGGCACCCATGGTAGGAAATCACCTTGTAGGCTACAAATATCCAAAGACTGTGGCCACCCTCCCTGAAGGATCCCAGTTCGACCACTTAATCTGCTCCACTCTGTCGGCCCCATCTACGGCCCCAGGGGCTGCGTCCTAATTGACCTGTTAATCATAGTAAAAGGAAACCCTTGGTCCTCCAAGGCCTCCTAGAAAGGAAATCTCCATGCCTGTGTGCCGCACGTAATCCACAATTCTGCTATCAGAAACGCACTGGGCTCACTAGTCACGACGATGGAGAAAAGCCTGTCGTAATCTCGGGCAATTCCGGCCTCTGGGAAAAGAATGCCCCTTTTCCGGGTCTGTGGTCTGCATCAGGGAGACCATGGGCAAAAGTCCTGGCAGGGAGAGAGGGGGCCCGGTGCTGAGGCGGATTCTGGATCCAACGTCACCGTGTGACCCTGAGCAAGTCACTTAGCTTCTCGGTGTTCCGATCATGGGTATGAAATCAAATCCTTCCCTCCTTTCGCTTCCAAGGACCCCAGTCATCGGACTCCAGGCCCACCCTACTCCAGCAGGACCTCTGCAAACATCTTTCCAAATAAGGTCATACAACGAACTTGCGGGAAGTGTGGATTTGGGGAGACACTGCTCCTACCACCACGGAGGGCAGCTCCGAGGAAAGCGGGACCAGGAGCGGGAGGGAGGAAGACTCGGGACGGTATCCTCTGGTACCCGGGGGCCTGGGATGGTCTCCACGGCTGGGCTGTGTTAATGGTGAGTCAAGCAGGTCCCGTGGATCGCGGCAGTGCCGTCTGAAGCTGGACTTGCGTCCCCTATTACTCGGAATCCTGATGCACTCAGTGGGAGGTAAGCTTAGAACAAGGCCAGGGGTTCGACTCCCCTTCCGAGTCTGAGTTCCCCCTGGAACAGAGGCAATGGTAGCAGCTGGGACAGGGGGATGATGCTGGGAGGGCAGGGGGGCCTCGCCGGAGCCTGCTGGACCAGAAGGCTGAGCTTGGGGAGACGAGGGCATGTCCAGCTCTGCCAACACCCGCAGTGGCCGCGCAGAAGGGGCGGCGTCTGGGCAGCGCCCCTAAAGCACTGGCCGCCACTGTCCCCCGCAAGGAACCGTCCTCACAGTGATGCGGGTGAGGAGCTCGCCTCTGGGCAAATCTGATGGATTTTGTCGGTGTTTGGTGGCAGCTCGGTCACTGGAGGCATTTTCTGACGTTTTCCTTTAGAAACCCAAAGTAGGGGCGCCTGGGTGGCTCAGTGGGTTAAGGCCTCTGCCTTCCGCTCAGGTCATGATCTCAGGGTCCTAGGATCGAGCCCCGCATCGGGCTCTCTGCTCAGCGGGAAGCCTGCTTCCCTCTGTCTCTGCCTGCCTCTCTGCCTACTTGTGATCTCTCTCTCTGTCAAATAAATAAATAAATAAATAAATAAAAAGATTTTAGAAACCCGAAGTAGAGAGGAGGGCCAGAGACACCCGCCCCTCCGATCCTGCACTGTGGTTTGTGGGCGGGGCCCAAGGAACCCATCCCCGCGGCGCTCACTCTTCGCGGAGAACCAGCCAGCATCTGGCCCACTGAGTCACAAGAGGAAAGCAAGGAGGAGAGCCCACTCTGCACGCGGCCTTTGCACGGAGCGTGGCTGAGGTCACAGTTGCAAAGTAGGGGGGACCTGATCTTATCAGACAGAGCGCTGGAGACCACGGGTCAGCACGCCCGGGGTGAGCGCCCCCAGGGCCTCGGTTGGACTGAATGTCCCCGCCGGCTGCCACGCGTGGTGCGTTATTACCAGTACTACTGACATTATTATATTAATTGAGAGGTATTCCAGAGTTAGTGTGAATATGGTTAATGATGCTATTGGGTAGCTATCAATTACATAGTATTTAATTAATTCTGTATTAATATAAATGACTAATAATAAGGTCCACTGTCGTTAAAAGGCACATCCTTGCCCACGAACACTCACAGAGGCGCTGTGCGTCCTAGCTGGAAGGTGGAAACAACCCAGAAGCCCACCAACCCACGGAGGGCTACACGGCGTGCGGCATCCCTACAGGGGGACAGCGGAATGAAGACGGCCGCGTGCCAGCACGCGGATGAGCCTTGAGAACGTCCGGCCACGTCAAGGAAACCGTTCGTAAAGGTCGCATATCCCAGGATTCTTTTTCTAGGCAACACTCAGAAAAGGGAAATGCAGAGACAGAAAGTTGCTGGGGGCTTGAGGGGCAGGGGCGCGGGGAGCGAGGGCCGCGGGCACCCGTGTTCTCCCGGGTGATGAAGATGTTTTGACACTTACAGAGAGGTGACAGTTGCGCTGCATTGTGAACGCACTTGACGCCCTTGAGCGGCGCACTTGAACCTGGTTAATCCTATGTTGTGAGAATTTCGGCTCGCCGAGAAAACGCACGCCGTGGATACCCGCATTCCGAGTTTATAAAAACCCTGACACTCTGTAAGGCAGGTAATTTGCCCAATCGCACGAGGGAAGAAGACAAAAGCAAGATGTGCCTCCTTCTCCTTCCCGGCTTCCCTGGTCCTGGGCACGGCTCGCGAACAGGAGCATCCTGCTTGGCTCTGAATCCCGACAGCCCTGCCCACCGGGGGTGTCAGGGGAGGCAGGCACTGGCCCCAAGGGACGTTATTGAAAGGGCTCTCTCTCTGCTTGAGTGAGGACACGGACGCCTCTCCAGTGTCTCCTGGGTCTTTTGTCATCACCGACACACCAAACATTCCCCGAGGCTGGCCTCAACCCAGCACAGAGATGACAATTATCCATGTCGCCACAGCTGGGGGGAAATGCTTTCCATCGCCTTTTAAAAATGCCATTTCCTTCTACGGGGACCAGAGGAGACCAGGTAATTGAAGCTAAGAGCTAATTAGTTCCCATGAAGGAACAACCTCGGTCCACGAAGATGAGACCGGAAGGTTTCTAGCATCTCCTCTGGGGCTGACGGGGAGCCGCGGAAGAGTCCAGGGGAGCAAACCTCCAGCGTGTGCACGCGATATGGATGCTTGGTAAAGGTCAGCCGCAAGGGAGGATGGAGACAGTAGGGAAAGGGTCCTCTCGCCCACCCCGCCCTACCCATCGTCCTCCTGCTGGAGAGATGGCAGCCCTCTGATACTTAGAGTTCTTTCCCCTTCTTCCATTCATTTTACAAACTTGGCGTGAGTGCCAATGACTTGTCCAACTTTTGGACACGGGTTCCTGTGTTCCCTTTGACTACCTTCCTCAGGACCGCCTGCTGTCCTAAGCCGTGTGTTTCTAGAATGTGATAAATGGACTGGACCTGATCACCGGAAATACAAGGAAATAGGACGGTGTGTTTGCTAAGACTCAGTATCACAAAAAAGCAAAAGAACTCCCTGAGGTTTAATATCCCAAGAGGGCAATTTATGGGCTCCTGGGATTGAGGTCTCAGGGGGATGCCTGGGTCCAGAAGACACTGGATCTAAGAGCTCAGATAATGTCCTGAGAATCCAGGCTGTGTCTGCAGGCAGGATGGCCATCAGCAGCTCCAGGAGGTACAACCCAGCTAAAAAAAAAAATATATCTAATTGTTGCAAAGTCCCAGGAAGTGCCACTCACTGCCACTGACGGGCCTCACTTTGAAAATCTGCCAGTCCCTGAGCCAGACACTAACTCCCACGAAAAACACGGCTCTCACAGGGCCTGGGTCATGTGACCACCTCTGGAGCCTGGGGGCTGGTACCCCACACTAGGGCAGTGGAGGCAAGCAGGGCAGTTCCCCCAAGAGTGAGCCAATGGCCCCTTGTAAATGAGGGCATTGCATGGGGTGCAGGGGCTGGGAGGGACATTCACAGGTGACAGCTGGGCTCGGACACCAAGGGCATGAAAGCCCCAGAACAGAGAGATCTAGAGTTCTTGAAAATCCTGACATCGTAAGAAAGGCGCCGGGAACATTTATTCCAAAAAGAAACGGAAAAGTCAAAATGCCATTAAGAGATAATACCGTTTTTGCTTTCCTTAATTATTAATAGACATCGAGGAATAATTTAGAGTTATATTAAAACTGGATGAAGGAATTCATAATACATTTGGGTCACAGGAGATTATGGAAATATCTGGCCTCATTTTCATGTCACCTGATAGAAATTTATCCTGCAAAACAATTGTGAAATGTAATAATATACGTTAAAATATGGGCTCTTGATAATAGTTTCGCTGTTGTTTTTTTTTTTTTCAAATTCTGAGAACTGAGGCTTACAGTTTTATGTGCCGATGATTTTGATCGTCTTTACTCAAACATTCCTAAATCTCTAAGCCACATTTTGGCCCTTGGTTGGGGTGAATATTTGCACATTTTGACAACTTTCTCCCTCCCAGATACCACCCTGATTTTGAAGGGCATTGAGGGGGATGGGTACCAGTCCTCCAGGACTGTCCAATCTAAGTGGAAAAGGAAGTCCTTAAAGCTGATAAGGTCCCTGGAAAGTGCCATATACCCAGCAGTGCATGGGTGACCCAATGGTGGTCAACAGAATTCCAGCCTAAGACAGATTCTTGAGGATGCCAGAAAGACGTTCATTCATTCGGGCTTGAGTGGTTCCTTCCCTTGATCCCTGTCGTAATAATCGGGGTATTCAAGCAGCACCTCCACCCCAGGGCTGAGCTCCTACCCTCAGTGCTCACCACACCCAGAGCTGGGGCACCCACACTTTCCCAGCCTAACGCCAGGTGACCCGCTTTGGGGGGGGGAGCAAGAGTACCAGTAAGATAGACAACACCCGTCTCCCATTCCTGCAGCAATCTACCTTTCCTTAGTCCGTTAGGGGCTGCTATCACAAAATACCATAGACAACAGGCACTTATCCTTTGTGGTGGGGGTGGTAGGAGGAGGCTGGAAGTCCCAGGTCAGGGCGCCCGTGGGGTTGGGGTGCACTGAGAACCGTCTCCAGGTTGTAGACGGTGGGCCAGCCTCTCCCTGCCTCCTCCCATGGTGGAAGGGGTGAGAGCACTCTCTGTGGTCTTTACAAGGACACCAACCCCATTCGCGAAGGCCCCGCCCCCATTCATGAAGGCCCCACCCCATTCATGAAGGCCCCACCCCCATTCATGAAGGCCCCACCTTCCCGAAGGCCCCGCCTCCTCACGCATCACCTGGGAGGGTGGGATTTCAACATGGATTCTGGGGGGACACAGACACTCAAACCAGAGCAGCCCTCATGAATTCATTTTCCCTTTCCTTCCAAACTGTATCCATAACCCACTGCACAGATGGAGAAACTGAGTCTCAACAGAAGCGGACACGGGCTCCTTCTTCTCTTTCTACGCCCTTCTTGAAGGCTTCAGAAACCAGAACAGTAAAAGCAGCTTCCCAAGGCCACAGAGATCCTGCTGTCGCGTACATACTGCCCCTCACGCAATCATCAGACTCTCCCTCCAGCCTTTCTAAAAATAACATGACAAGGGAAAAAGCAGAAACCGCCAAATTGCACAACAGAATTTCTTCATGAGGCAAAGAGGTGCGCTCTGAGCTGCAATCTTTACTTGTAAACATTTCAAATTGAAGTCAAGAGAGGAAGTCGGGACCGACTGTCACTGGCGGCGAGCGCATTCGCGGGATGGGTATAGACTCAGATCGACCCCGGGACTGCACATCATGCAAGATTCTGAGTGCCTGAATGAAGTCTCAAGGAGATGCTGAAAATGGATTTCTGGCTCCCTGCAATAATGTCCAAAAGAAGCATCGAGTCATAGTTATAGACATCACCTGCTAGGCATGGTCTGTCTATACCAGGCACTGTCTACACTGGCAAACACCAAACCTTCAGGATCGCACAAGAAACATCTGCCAAAAACCAACATAGTTCTTCCAAAACCCAGAGGCAGAGGATGCTGGCATTCCCTTTTCTTTGAAGGACCAAGTAATAGGTGTGGGGGTGGGGGTGGGGGTGGGGGAGGGTCTTCTTAAAACAGGCGGTTTTCAAAAGACAACTCTTTGGATGGCTACGGGGAGTTCCTGCTTTTAATCACCAGCCAGCTCTTCCATTAGAGCCTCAGGTAATGATGTTTAAATGTCATCTGATGCCCACTGTGGACCAGCT
>CM052889.1:77810889-77872989 GCA_028534135.1 Potos flavus | reverse complement strand
TAGAACTGATTCTTCAGAAATCAAGGCAAATACCCAGGCATTGGAAGAGACATGGTTCTGGGGGGGGAGGGTGTGAGACAGTGATTCGTGGATGTCGGGGCCACAGGGAGAGAGGGCATTCTTGGCCGGTCCCCCACGGGCAGGGTAAAAGGTGGTCGCCTCGCAGCCCTTGAGTTTTGAGATTAGCTCAGCTTCCCCCACCCCCCCACCCCCAGCAGCTGGGAGCCTGGTATCCACCCAAATCCCAAATTTCTAAGAGAGAAGCATGTTCTCAACACCCCCCACGCCCCCTGGCACAGGTGCCCACTCTGAATAAAGCTGAGGCCTAGGGGAGGGGGCGGGGCTGGGGTTGGGGGGCGGGCGTTGAGTGGGACCGGAGCCCAGCAGGCGGTCTGGAGCCGATGCCCCAGCAAGCAGAGGCCCACGCGGGGTGCACACGGTAAAGACTGACACTTATGGCTCTCTCTGGCAACATCCACAACAGAACCTGGGCACGAGGGCCTACCCGAGAGCTGCTGAGAGAGTAAATGGGAGGAAAATCTGAAAATGCTTTGTGCGGCGCGCTCGCAGCTAAAAGCAGCACTCGGGTACCCTCTGGCCAATGAGAGCCCGCACAGGTACACTGGGGACCCTAACAGGAAGGGGGGGGTGGTTTCCAAAATATTTGATACCCGAAGTCAGAATCCTGAGAAAATAAGGATTTTGTTGGGCTCCCTTCCACGTGCTGTATAGCTAAGCTCTGTTTTAATTGTGGATCGCAGTCAGCGGGGACCACGACGTTGCTTTCCATTATGGGGTCTCGGGGGTTTGATCAGACCCCGGGGAAAGGATTAGGTTTTATTTTCTCTGCTTTATTGAGGTCTACTGGACATAGTGTGAGTCTAAGGTGCAGAACGTGAAGATCTGATACAGAAACACTGCAAACATTTTGCAAACATTGCAAAGTTATTGCAAATATATTGCAAAGTGATGCCCACAGTACGGCTGGTCAGCACGCCCATCACATCACGTAACTACTATCTGTTTGCAGGGAGAACATTTAAGAGGTACTCTCAGCGGGGCGCCTGGGGGGCTCAGTTGGTGAAGCGTCTGCCTTCGGCTCAAGTCATGATCCCAGGGTCCTGGGATCGAGCCCCGCATAGGGCTCCTTGCTTGGTAGGGAGCCTGCTTCTCCCTCTCCCTCTCCCTCTCTCCCCCTGCTCTCTCTCAAATATTTTAAAAATCTTAAAAAAGGAAAAGATCTACTCTCAGCGACTTCCAAGTACACAACACAGTATTAACTGTGGTCACTGTGCTGTCCTTCAGACCCCCCAGAACGGACCCATCTAATAACCAGAAATGTGTACCCTTTGACTGACATCCCCCCCATTGCTCCCACCCTCCATCCCCAGTATCCAATGACCATTCCATTCTCTGTTTATGGATCATGCTTTAAAATTCAAACGAATCCTTCTACTCTGAGAATTTTCCCTTAAAATCACTGGATGTCTGGAGGGAAAGGTCCAGACAAGACACCGAATCCTAAAAAGAAAACACACACACACACACACACACACACACACACACACACACACACAATGTGCTGATGTAGCTATTTCTATGTGCTCCAAAAGGACGGAGAGAAAGAGAGAAAGAATTAAAGTTTCACCTTCTGAGTTCAAGTTCACAGCAGCTTCGACGCTGACACCCACAGGCCCCAGTGCAACGTGAACCCAATGCAGGAGGCACGCAAAGGGGGAGACTCAACGTTAACTAAGGCAAGATCCTCACTGACCCCCAACCTGGGGAGGCGGAGCTTAGTAGAGCCCTGCAGCCGCGCTCGAGGCCATAAATCACTCAGAGGCACAACCGGCGGGTAATCCAATAATCCATTTATGACTTTAAATAAATCTGGCTCCACGCTAGAGCCCTTCTGCGTGTACAAAGCTATAATATTCCCTGCCGGCCGGCCCCGCACCGGCGGGGGGCCAGCGGATCCAGCTCTGCGTCCGCGGTGTTCATCGCACAGAAAATTAACCCGATGCAAGCAGTCAATACTGCATTATCTCCCACACTGAAGTTATTTATTCTATTTGCTGCTCTTCATTCGGAGCCAGGGCCGAGGGGAGAGTTGGCTAGTCCCACCCCCAAAAGCAACCTCTTGACTCCTTCTGTTGAGTCATGAAAGTTTAAAAAGACAAAAACTAAAATAATAATAATAATAATAATAAAATTTTAAAAATAGAAAGACAAAAACTAATATACATCCACTGCCATTAGGAGAAAAACATCTACTTGGCAGAATGACAGGTATGTCTCCCAAGCCCTGATTTCCACCCAAAGATCAAAGGATGAGTTTCAGTGGAAGAGGCAGGAGGGGAAGTCTCATCTAAATCCGGTGAGTCCCAAAACGGCACGCAGATACATAGGTTTTATTTTTATTATTATATACTTATTTTGATCCCTATTAGAAGAAACGATTACAACTATATTAAACCCTGAGATTAAAAATATATATATATATGTGTATTGGTTGGTAAGTTAAAGAAATGAATCAGTTTAATGAAAAACATTAATTCCTGGCCTACTCCTGATTTTAGTCAAACCTCTGCGTCCCCACTGTCCGAGCCAGGAACCTAGGAGCCCAGGGCCAACTGCGTTCTCAGCCTCAGGGCTTGGTTCTGATGTGACCGAGGCTAATCCAGCTTCCTTCCCTGTGACTGGCTAAAAGAAGTCTTAAATACGATGAACGAGACAAGAAGAGGAAACTTTCAGCGTGGTTTACCCCATCCTTGAAAGAAAGTCCTGAAACCTAGCATACCCCTCCATGATAAAGTAAATTGTGCACCCCGAATGCCACAGGCAGCTATTCTGTGACCATGAGGACAACCAGCTTCCAGATGAGGCCAGCCCTGAGGATGTTGCAGGAGAGACAGAGTGATGTTGACCGTGAAGCCAACCGTAGCATCAATGACCATGGACTACCCTACTTCTGGAGCATGAGCTGAAATATGACCGACTTGCTAGGACTTGTAGGTCATAGCACCGTATTTAGGACACCTGAATGGCCAGAGATCGGGACACTCTGGTCTAAATATCGGATCGCCCCCGAGGACGCGCTCCTGGGTTCGGGCTTCCGGCCATGAGCTCCGTGGACCAAATCAGCAAATATTCCCAAAAACACTGTGCTCCTGCCATAAATACCCATACGATATATTTATGATGGGGTCACAGGAAGCTGGCTCCTCAGATGCAAGTCAAGGGTGGGGGACTTGAGGCATTGAAGTAAAATAGATGAAATCTGACTACAGTATCAATCACAAGACATCCAATCCAGTGTCTTCCCATGCTCAGGATGCCACCCCCTTTCCCCACCTGCCTGCATTTTATAGTCTTTCGAGAATGGTGGGGGCAGCTAGCGGAATCCTGAGTCCTCGGCAATGCCACCTTGCCATCAGGAATCACAGGGAGGGGTTCCACTGATGTTGAGTGTCGTTGGGTGGTTCTGGATAAAGGGAGACACAGGCAGGTCCCAGTCTCCGTCAGAAGCAGCGTAGGATGGGAGCCATGTGCCCTGCCCCCCATCGTCTTGCTGTCTCAAGAGACCCTTCTAGCAGGACATTTTTGGGCAGGTGTACTGAGAGATGCTGAACGGGGAGCCTCTAACACATTCTGTGAAGTGGATTCCATTCCCTTTACCTCTCCTAACGACCCCTCCCATTCCCATTCCAGGAGGTGAACACCTAACCTTTCTACTGCTCAGCAAAACCCAAGATGGGTCGCCATTTTGTCTCACTCTGATTCCCCAGGAGACCCGATCATCTGATTCCCCTCTGGAAAGATTCTGTGCCAAATGAGACCTGAGCGAGGTCATTAATTATGAAAATTCACAATGCATAATTATAATAATTACTCTGATCACATAAACATTATACCACCATGAATAATTAATAGGAATCGTGCTTTTCAAGAGAACGGCAATTAAAATAAAACCCAGGGAGGTGACAGGGAAGATGCACACTGGGGTTGTTCTGAGGGAGGTTGGACTGTCCCTGGAACGTTCCTTCCTTGTCATCAAGAATTACCCTTGACCTTAGCAGGTGGAGGAACGAAGAAGACAATGACGGGACAGTTCACGAGTAGTTCCACTTGGGAAAGTAGAAGTCAGGACCCCAAACGAGATGTTTTCCCCCCTAACTAAAACGAGTCCCAGCTTCTGTCTTCACCCACCAGCCAGAAACAGAAATGCAGAATCGTGTTTTATCCTACAAAGAGATGGCGACATTCAGTCACCCCCCCACCCCCCCAGTGCCTGGAAATTCTGTACGGAGCCAGGGCTAGAAACAAATACCAATATTCTGCACCCCCCACCCCCGCCAATATGTCCAATTTAGCAAAAGTTCAAGGAGAAGGGAGTGATATTTTGTATTAAAGGCAAGACTGCAAACCCACACTAGCCTGTGACTTTTCTCGTCACCCAAAGTTTTTGTTCTTCACACCTTATTAAGTTTGTTAAGCAAGCCACAACTTGTATGTGATATATTATCCCAAGATTAGAGAAATCCTTTGGAATGGCTGGAAAAGATAGTCACCCTGCAGGAAGGTGCGAGAGGAAGGCAGAGAGGCAGGCGGGACCCGGACTTGAAGAGGGATACTCTAGGCTCATGGAGAATTCCAGAGACACCACACGGTTGGATTTACACAATTCCTTACCATTCACAGAAAGCTGAACCTGTCATCTTGCTCGGTGGATCTTAAACACCTTTTAATGAAGCTCTATTGTCAGCAATGCAGTTTACAATGCAAACCGGCACGTGTGCACACACACAAACACACACAAAGAACCATGACCTGCCGTGTGAAATGCACTCAGAGTCTCTATTCCATTCCATTTGTTAAAAAGGAACGCTAGTAGCAATCCACTATATGGATCTCGGGACATTCTTACGTAAGTATTTGCTCAACGGGTATTTATGAAGTGCCTACTATGTGCCCGGCACCGCCCTACGTGCCCTACGTTTCAGAATAGCCAAAGGAGACCTAATCCTTGCTCCTGGGCAACTAACTTACCTTCTAGCGACGAGACTTAGGAAAACACCGACAGCTCCACTTCCCACGTGTACCCCGTATGGGAGGTGGGCAGGGATTCTGAACCTCCTTTTGACAAATACGGGCTCAGAGTGGGGCTGGGGGAGAATCCGATGGAGGCAGGCTCGTGACCAAGGGTTTCCATCTCAGTATATTTCTTTGCACCCTTTTTGGTCAGGAGTCTTTTGACTGCAAGAAGCAGAAAGCAAACTTGAACTTGCATCAGGGGAGGGGGGAAAAAGGCTCTTTTGTCAGGATCCGGGCAGGAAAACAGACACTCTCGGGGTCATCTTGACCCTGGGGTTTGAATGCAGGGACTTGAGAACATGGGGAGACGAGAGCTAGGAAGCCAAAGACACCAGCCACTGTAGGAGCCACCGGCAAGCCGAGGGGTGGGGGGACAGTGTGGGGAGGTGGTGCTTCCTGAGGCCAGGGCCAACCGTGGGGAACAGAATGGGACCCCGAGGGAGGGGGCAGCCTGTCGAGAGCAGAGCCATGGGAAAGAGCCCGCCCTGGCCACAGGCAGCACGGGGAGCAAAGCAAAGGGGGAGAGGCCCCCGTGGTTCAATGTCCCCTCAGTCTTGTGTCCGGCCCTCAGATGGCACTCAGGCATCTGGGAACCAGGGGCAAGGGAACCTGTAGGTGTAGCCCGTGGACACAGCAGAGAGCGCAGGGGACCAGCGATGGAGCCCCTGGCAGTCCCACGCCCAGGTACAGCACCAGGCGAGGCTTGGGGAAACAGGAAGCAAACCAGGGTCTCAACCCCCGCTAGAGCCTCTTCACCTTCCTCGAATCCGCATCGCTGGCATCCTGCCTTCCGATCCTCCCACACTCCCGGGGGGTCAGCTCAGAGCCACGCCTGCAGCGCCCACCCGCCCAGAAGCAGGGCCATCTGGCAACCTGGGGAGATGGTTCTGGTTGTCCCATCTGGGAGGGGGTCCTCCTGGTAACTAGTGGGTGAAGGCGGAAGCCCTGAAGGACAGGGTTCAAGGTCCTGGACCGCAGGACCCGCACACTTCCTGAGCGTATGACAGCTGCGGCTTTTCCTCTACCCCGGATTTACCCGTCCCTGGCTGTGCTGGCAAGGAATTCAGGAACTTCCCTGGAGGCGTCCCAATTCCCCCTGGGTCCTCCCTTTCCTCCCAGGTGAGCTGGCTGCACTGCTTGACCTCACCAGGAGGGCGGCGCCCTCAGCTTGGCGCACCCAGGTAAGCCCGATTCTCATGGGGAAAGATGCAAGCTTCCCTCCAAGACAGTGATTCTCAGCTGGGGGTGGAGTGTGTGCCTACCAGGATCCTGGGGCTATACTCGGCATTCAACACACTATTCAATATTTCCGATTAGTAAATTGAAAAATGACATGTTTTCTGTTAGATGAACCTCAGAAGGCAAAGTTCAAATACGCTTGCCGAAGACAAGAGCAGGGTGCTTAAGGACTAGTCCGACCCTCTGGGAGAAGGAGCAGAGAAAAATCCTCCAGATATTTAAAATTACTTGAGGGACGCCTGAGTGGCTCAGTCGGTTAAGCGGCTGCCTTCGGCTCAGGTCATGATCCCAGGGTCCTAGGATCGAGTCCCACATCAGGCTCCCTGCTCAACGGGGAGCCTGCTTCTTCCTCTACCTCTGCATGCCGCTTCCCTGCTTGTGCTCTCTCTCTCTCTCTTTCTCTCTGACAAATAAATAAATAAAATCTTAAAAAAAAAAAAAAAAAAAGGACTAGTCCAACCCTCTGGGAGAAGGAGCAGAGAAAAATCCTCCAGATATTTATAATTACTTGAAAAGAGCATGTGTAAAGCTGGGAAATGCTGCCTTAGATATTGCTTTATTGACTAGAGCCTGGGGATTTCTTGGTCTGGGACAATCCAACATCCAGCTAAGGAGGCAGAAGCTGCAATGACAATTCGATGCAGGGGACCTCCGCGTAGGAGGACTCATCACTCATGATTCTCAGCGTCCTATCATCACAGGCTCCGCTGGGCTTCCAGGACTGCAAAGAACCTTCCCTTCTTTGTCTTTAGAATCGCTCTTTCAGGATTTGGGGAATCCACTCATCCACTTTTTCCAAAACCCTGGTTCCTGGTTCGGTGACAGGGGATGCAATCAGGACACTCAACCACGGACGGAGGAGAGAGCGGCGCCCATCGGCTCTCCCCGCCGCCATCTGCCGCCACGCCTCGGGCCGGTGTTTGCGTGTGGGGTGGGAGACGGTTTGGGGCAAAACGCAGAAGGGCTTTTAAGCATGTTATCAGTTATGTATTTATTTTAATATTTTGGGGGGAGAAATGCAATTAGCATGTAAAACAGTGACTTTCATGGCAAGTCTTGCTTTGGGCGAAGCTTAGATTAAAGAAAAGATTTGAAAGAGGGAAAAGCTGTTTTTAAGTAAATGGAAATGCAGATGAGACTAATATACGGCAAAAATTTTTGAATCACATCGGACAGACTGCAAATGAGGAAATACTAATTTCAAAGTTACGTGTCATTTTCTGTTTTTGAAGATGGGGACTCAAACACACCTCTGGGGCGTGCTTTCAGAAAATCCTCCAGAATGAGTTGTGTAGGTGTGTGTGGGTCTGCTGGGGGACTGCACCCCTACAAACCACGTACCCCATGTTCTCGGAGACGCTGCAAAGTCTCCACCAACCTGATAAAGAGGTTCTGTGTGTCGTTTGCTCCTGTAAATGGATGTTCTAACAGGACTAAGCCCCAAGGAGAGGGACTTTTTTTTTTTTTAACAACTAAATATAGATTTAGAGTCCTTGGTGCCTAAAAACTAATGTCTAGACCTGAGGGTGTGAGTGCCCACATGTGTGTAAGCACTTTCTCCAGGAGCATGAAAGCCCAGAAGAGCTTGTTACGCCGGGGGCAGGAAGAAGCAAGAAGATGTGATTCTCCCTTCGACTGTCGCCAAAGAGACAGCTTACATAAGAGGGGACGCTCCAGGGCGGTGGTTGTGTCAGGCTTCGGGACGTGAGTGGGGTTCAACCCACGGATGATTCAAAATGGCTGCCTCCAGACAGTCCCCTGCTGTCCCCTCGCCCTTCAGAACCTCCAGTTAAAATTCACACGCTGATCTCCGTTGTGCTAGGGGATGTCCATCGGGGGGAAGCAGGCTTGTGGGGACTTCTGTCACATGAACTGGGACATGGAAGGGAAGAGTGGACCCTGCAGGGATCCCCGGACATGGGCAACACGACGCTTACACCAAATACAATTATCTGAACTTGAACTTCATGTCCAGAAGGGCCAGATCAATCCAAACTGAATGCAGCTACTGCGTGGCAACCGGTATTGACCAAATTGAGGGTCATTCCACCAAAAAGCTGGCCTGTAATCTTCAGGGTTATACAAGACACAGCGGCCCTGTTGTTTCTGATTCTAAAGATTTAAAGGAATTTCACGACTGAACAGCGGTGCAGTCCTGGATTCGATTCCGAACCAGGAAGAGCTTTATTTTGTTGCAAATGATATTAAAGGGACAATTGGCAACATTTTATAAAATCTGTCACTAGGTAGCACTGTTGTAAGAGCATCATATTGTTGATTTTGATCACTATCATGTAGGGTGCATAGGAGAATGCCCCTGTTTTAAGGAAACACACACTGAAGGGGGGGGTCGTATGTGCAACTTACGTATAATTAGTTCAGAAAAAATATATGCATGTTAAATAAAAGAGAGAGAGACACACAGAGAAAAAATGCTTCAAGCAAACATAGTGAACTCTGAATTTAGGGGAATCTAGGTGAGGAGTATATAGGATTCTTTGTACTGTTTTTGTAACTTTTCTTAAAGTCTGAAATTCTTTCCAAGTGAAGGGTTTAAAAAACATTATGATGCAAGACGTACTTAAGACACAGCAGGCATTATTCAAACGAGGGTTTCTCAATCAGGAGACACTTGGCGATGTCTGCACACATTTTCGGTTGTCCTAACTGGGGGAGGGGTGTGGTGCCCTGATTTAAGTACTTACAGAAGAAGCGAGCTTCTTTGCAACATTCTTCTGAGCCTTCTCTCTCTCTCTCTCTCCCCCCCGCTCCTCACCCCCCATGTTCCTGTCTCTTCTCCAGCATCTCAGCTCACCCATCTCACCTCTTACCAAGTCCAGATGACCTTGGTCCAGTAGACCTTGTTTTGGTCTGCCTAGCATCACTCCTCTCCCTTCTTCCAGGACCAAAAGCCCCTCTCCGGGGGAGCAATCTTCTCCTGACCCCAACCACATGGATTGGATGCAAACTTCAATATTTGCATGGATCTTGCTGCTGTGCTCACATGTCTCTGCCCAAATTGGACAAGTGCTGGTATCTCTCTACCAAAGCTGAGCAATCAGAAACAGGGGTGACAGATTGGCTGTCCTGAGGCCATCATCCAGACTATTGGTCCCACAAAGCATTTACTATAGTTTGGACTTGTTGGCACAACTTGAAGGCAGGGCCATTTCACATTCTTAAAAGTCCTGATTTCTGGGCGCCTGGGTGGCTCAGTCAGTTAAGTATCTGCCTTCGGCTCAGGTCATGATCCCAGGGTCCTGGGATCGAGTCCCACATCAGGCTCCCTGCTCTGTAGGGAGTCTGCTTCTCCCTCTGCCCCTCCTCCCACTCGTTCTCTCAATCTCTTTCTCTCAAATAAAATAAATAAAATCTTAAAAAAAAAAGTCCTGATTTCTTGGTTTACTTGCATCATTAAGACCTCAGTGTCCCCAGTCATCAGGGACAATTGTACCCATCTCCTGGGGTCTTCGTGAAGAATAACTTAATATATATAAATGTGGGTATCTGTCACAGAGAAGAAAGCCCTTTGGGAATAGAGGAGGGAAAAAGGTATTTAGATACACAAAAAATACTTTCCTTTTTCTCAGGTGCTATAGCTGCAAAACTGTTGAAATTGACTTCATTTAGAATCTCCTACAGCTGGTACATCTTGGTGATCACTAATGGGTACAAGGGAACCTTAAAGTGGCATCACTAGCTCTTTCCTTCATCCTGTGGACAAGGAGTTTCTGAAACAAGACATCAGTGTGGTAGGGCCCATGGCCGTCTCTGGTCAGAGGGCTCACTTGCCCTGAAAAAAAGGACACCTTGACATAGACAAGTTGCAGCCTATCCCTTTGATTTGAGACATACAGATATTGTCTAAGGAGATAATACAGTGCAATTCATGCAAGTAAGAACACAGATGCTCCCCCTTTCGGAATAGCTCCGTGCTCCCCGGGGGGCCCAGCACGGTGGGTGGTGGATGCTGGGTATCAGAGGTGGGGCGGCTGGAAGAGCAGCCACCTGGGATGGAAACCTCAGGCACCACAGACTTGGTGGGGCAAGGAGGGCAGCCAGCAAGAGGTGCTGGAACCTGAGAAGGGGGCACACAGGGGAACTGCCCAGTACGGAGATGGGAGAAGGGAGTGACAAACAGAGAAGAGGAGAAATCTAGAATAAGCTCTGTGATTCTGAATTAGAATTTGAGCTATCAGTGTGAACTCAAGAGAGAGCAGTGGTGGGGATGTGTGTACAATTTCCGGCTCTGTCCACTGAGAGGACTGGGGCACCCGAAGAGCAATGAGCACATCAAGAGCCTAGATTTTGGTTTCTAAGTACCACGCCCTACTAGAAGGAACTCAGCTTGATTCTGGGCCCCGGGGCAGGGAAACGACAATGTGTGCCTGGAAGGTCTCATACCCAGAAAGGAAGGAAGAGCTTTAGGGACAAGGAGGATGTGTTAGAGGACATGGAATAGGGTAAGACGGCTCCTCACTGGCCAAATGGAAGATATTCTGACCATCAAAATAGTGACAGGAATGAAACAGAAGCCATAGACAAAAGGAATCCAGCATCCCATTCCGTTAATAAATTCCTAGATGAAATATTGGAATTTTAAGGAGGAGTGGGATATTTACATCGTTTCTAAATGTCTTTCCACGAAATATTTATTAATTTCTAAGAGAACGAGAGTGACTTCGCAGTAGAGAAGCCTGCCCCACGCTGCCTTAATCAAGTGATCAAAGTGACCAGCATTCACACGGTGACAATTTAAATCATGCGCCACCTGACAAAAAGCAACAAGAAGAACAGAACCTCCCTTCTGAGACTCTCCTGCCAAAGGTGCATAATCAGAATCTAATCATGAAGAAACATCACACGAACCCGAATGGAGAGATGGCCATGGCATATGTAGCCTGTCATCTTCAGGAGTGTCACAATCATGAAATGCAAGAAAAGACTTGAAGGAAAAGAAAGAAGCGTGACATGAAAGAGATTATCCAGACAGGGGAGACTGAGCTGGGATCTGAAAGTGGAGCTGTAGTAACACAGCCATGTTCATTCCCTGATTCGGAGGTCACGTTGCCGTTTTGCAAGAGAATGTCTTCGTTGGTGAGAAAACACACACCAGCCCCTCAGGGGCGATGAGCCTCTATCTTGTCAGTGACTCAGATATAAGCTCAGCAGGCAAAGGTTCTAGGCACTTGTCCTTGAAGCTTTTCTAGATGTCTGAGCTTCTTCAAACACGAAAACAAGATGCCTCGCGCTATTATCCACCATGTGTAAGTTTCATTTGTATAAGTGTCCATCCCGGGAAGAAGGAGAACCGATCTCAGGGGGCTGGCGTGCCTTGAAGGGGGGACTACTCATGGAGAAAGTGCAAACAATGGGAAACAATGGGATGCAGTCACCATCTGGGGGGGCAAGAGGAGAAGGGAGTGTTACTGAACCCAGTGAGAGTGAGGGTCATAGGCAGGGACCCCCCGACAGGAGTTCCAGTCATGGGGGGCAGGGAGCAGGTGGGGCATAAATACTCCAACCTCCCTCTTCTGCTCTCCAGCTCCTCCCAGGGCCCCGCTGGCCAACCCCAGATGGACTCCAGCAGACACAGGAACTGCCCTCTGCAAGGGTCAGCCTCCCAGGGCCCAGAGGAGGATGGAGAGAAAAGACATTATATCCGGAACGTGGGAAAATATACAATAACCCACTGGCCCCTTTATGATCACTCTGAGCCCCACTGCACAGATCCAGAAACTGAGGCTCTGCGGGATCAAGCAGCGTGCCCATATCTACACAATGGAGCAGGATTTCACCCAGGCAGATATGCAAACCGAGCCTTACTCTTGCCGCCCAAATAGGACCCAGCAGGTGAGGCCGAGGCCCTCACTTGCTGAAAGAAAAGCTCTTTCTGGACCCTGCCTTTGTCTCGCCCCAACACCCCCTGCATCTGATTTCGCCTGACGGTGGAGAGTGCTGGTTTGACAGGAGAGTGATAAACGATGTTTGCTCATCCCCAGTTCAAGCAAGTCTGACACAAACTCAATTAGTCAAATGCATCTTCATGCTGCCTCCCGTTCATCCACACTGACTCAGGTAGATTTCTGAGCAGCAAAGAGATACAACTTGTTTGCATGCCTTCTCTCTGTCTCCTCTCTCTCCCTGTGCCGCTCACACTCTTGAATTTGGAAGCATAGGACTGTTGATTTTTGTTCTGTCCCCAATCACTCACCTTTTTCCTGGTGATACCACTCAAACTTTCCTCTGCACCCCACTTTGAGTCCTCAAAAACTCCTCCGCCAGGTCCCAGAACCAAACCAGAGCCAATGAGACACAGTATGGCCTTTCCTGGGTGTCTTGGGAGCCTCAACTTCGCAAGGGGAGAACCTGGAATCACCAAAATCCACCACACAGAACTTAAAAATGAAGCCCACGCCATAAGAGGCAAAGAGAAGAACTACAACAAACAAACAAAAGCCACAAACTGATGTCATATTTGAACACCTGGATCAAGCCGTATCTGATGACTAATTTTAGGATAATTTCATCATCCCCCAGAAGATATCTTGTATCCATGTGCAATCACTTGCCATTATTTCAGTAATCCACTCAGTTGTTCAAAGAAAGTCCTAATCAAGGATGTTTTTCACTGTTTACAGTGAAATTCTGGTCTCTGTTTTAAGTCGATTCCTTTCATGTGGCCATCTCTGGGAAGCATTATCTGTAAAGGAGCCCCTCTCGAATCTCACCAGAAAGGAAGAGGCAGAGACGTGCAGAAAAGGAGGCCACATAGAAAGAAAGCTGGTGACTTGAAAATGTCGATTCTGGCGAGCACATCAGCGCATCACACTCCTGTAGGAACTTTCTCACCTCGAATCCGACAGGGACATACTTCTCTGGAGTGACCGATAGAGAGAAGGAATAATGGCAGGTTCTGTGCTCAGTAGAGACGCTTGATAAAATGGTGGCCATCTAGAGATGTCTGGCACATAAAAAAACACCTCCCCGTTTTTCTGACCTTTACCCAGATCTAAGAGATTGCCCCAATGTGAAAGACAGACACTATGGGAAGCCAAAGACAGAATTAAGTCATTCATTCACCAAGCCGTAGAGCCTCCTATGTGCCAGACACCGGGGCTGCTAAGCAAAAGATATATACAACAGTTGTCACTGTTATCATACAGCTTAAATTCTAGGGGAGAGGAAGATGGATAAACAAGTCAGTCCAATCTGTGGATTATCAGATGGTGATAAGTCAAAGAAAAACAACAAAATAGGGAAGCGGCACAGAAAGTGAAATAATGGGGAAGAACAGACGGCACAAAGGGGGAATCTCTCTGGGAGAAGATGACCTGTGATCAGAGACCAGAAGTGGTCTTAGTGTTTCAGTGGATATCTGGATGTTAACCTACAGCAGTCATGTGCAAAGGCCCTGAGGTCATGGGGTGGTGAGCACCAGCAAGGGAGTCAATGGGACTGGAACAGAGTGTGTATGTGAGGGCATGGGGGTTGAGATAAGGCCAGAAGGGTGTCTCTGTAGGACTCTGAACAGAGGACGTTGTGATCTCACTGCCCACCAAGAAAAGTCTGAAGGGGGTCTCTCCAACCAAGATGCAGCTGCTGTGTGCTGAGGATGGTGGACATTTTGGCCTTCCTTTAGAGTTATTAAAGTGAAGTTGTCTCTACAGGACTAGCAATGGTTGAATAAGGAAGTGACACAACCAAATCATTAGCAACGTATGTGCTTGGAGAACAGGAGGTTAAGATATCTGAGAGCAGGAAAAAAAAAAAAAAAAAAAATCCCACTGACCAAGAAATCCCAGACCCTTGAGGGGCTGGTAAGAAGCTAAGGTCTGCAGACATCCTGCCTGTAAATGAGAGAGTGAGCCCCCAGAAGCAACAGGCCACCTTCCGGACAAAGCCACTGCTGGAGGACCCACAGCACAGATGGCGGGGGGAGGGGGTGGGTGTCTAGGGCCACGTCATGGCCAGGGAGATGGCTGACCAGGAGCAGAGAATGAGATTCCGGCAAGGAAATGCCATTGTGTTGTCAGGACATCCGCACCATAGATGAAAATGCTGTTCGAAGACAAAATGCAAACAGTCTGTTCTTGGAGTCAAGTCATTGCTTACAATTAAAAAGGGGAAAAGTAAAGAAAATGGTCACCCGAGGCTGTGTAGTGATCCAAAAGATATACAAAAATTGAAGAAAAGAGCTCATCACTGCTTAGGAAGCAGGAAAGAGGAAACAGAGCTGGACCAGAACAAATTGCCCCAAAATGGAGACTTCTCCCCCAATTTTGTAAATGAGGCTTCCAGAGCAGGAAGCCTTAGGGTTGCCCACCAGGCTGTAGGAACCCAGCCCGGGGCCCCTTCGAGTCCCAGGTGGGCACCTCTTGGGGAAGAGAAGGGCCCCTAGTCCCGCGAGGAGGGCTGCCGGGTGCCCGGTCCATGGCCAGCCCTGTAGGGAAGTCTGTTGGAGGGAGGAGTGCATGAAAGATGGAGAGCCAAAGCAAACACAAAAGAAGAGAAGGCCACTCTGCATTGCAGGTGCCTGGGGAAGAGGGCAGGTCGTGATACCCTGCACTTAGCTGTGTGTGCTCACAGTGGGAGCAACACGGTGACTGCGTGGGGGTCGGCTGCTCCTTGGACTGTGACTACACCTGTGACAGGCAGCCGTGCAAATAACCTGTGGTTTCCTTCGTGTCGTTCATTTGGTTGGTTGGATAGACTCTTGCCTGCCCAGTGTCTGTTCCCCTGTGTCTTATTCCACTCGAACTGTCTCTGGGCCACCAGGCCCTCTGCACTCTCTGTCCTTGTCACTGGGGTGGAGGTGACCTCAGGCTCCTGAGACCAACGTGTCCCAGGCCTGATCAATCCCCAGCTCCATGCTCTCTGGTCACAGTGACAGGCTCACAGTTGGACCAGGGACCCCGGTGAGTGACGTGAGATACACTCCATCAACTCTACAATCATTAGAGAAATCACTTTCTTTTTGCTGGGTGTGCTGTGCAAACAGAAGGTAAAGCTGGGGCCTCTGGTGACAACGACGGTCACCCAGAAATGCAGCCAACACAGAGGGCACAGGAGAGAAGAGATGGGGAGAAGCAATGTCTAGTGGCACTGACTGACGCCTGGATCCAGCAGTGCCTGAAGCCCACCCAGGCTTTTCAGTTACCTGAGCAAGGACATTCACTCTACCCACATTTTCTTTTTCTTTTTTTTAATTGTGTGGCTTTGATACCATTTGCTTAAGCTGGGATTTTCACCATTTCAAAGAAAGGTGTCGGGGACTAATAAAGTGAGTCATTTGGTGCATAGTGGAAGGCCACTTCCCTCAGGCAAGTGGGGAAAACTTGCCCCAGGGCTTCAAACACAACCTCATTGTTTCTAATGGAGACAAAAACCTGCTCCCCAGGTCACATCCTGTTTATGGTGTGAGGGTTGGAGGTGGGGTGGCTTCAAATCCTCACTAAACTCGAACTCCAAGATAAGAGCAGAAATAGCCTTCAGTTCAGTGTGTGGGGTGGGGCTGGGGGCTTACTGCTTTTAAAGTTGCTTTGTGGGGCGCCTGGGTGACTCAGTGGGTTAAAGTCTCTGCCTTCGGCTCAGGTCATGATCTCGGGGTTCTGGGATCGAGCCCCACATCGGGCTCTCTGCTCAGCGGGGAGCCTGCTTCCCCCTCTCTCTCTGCCTGCCTCTCTGCCTACTTGTGATCTCTCTTCTCTGTCAAATAAATAAATAAAATCTTTAAAAAATAAAAAATAAAAAAATAAAGTTCCTTTGTTTATTTTGAGAATAAGAGAATCTTTTACTGCCTCCAAGAGCTGCTGACCGACCACCATAGGCCAAAGCGGGTCGTGTTCGATCCACATGTCTACGCATCTGGGTCCACAGAGACAGTGAGGAAACAGGGCTGAAAGCTGACATTATAATTAAAGGGCCAGAGGGGCTCCCCGAACAAGAAAGATGAAAAGTCAGTGGCAGAGCTGGATGAAAAAATTAACCTCAGAAAGACGAGACAGCTGCTCCGGTTGGTCCTGAGGGCTCTGCGAACCCGGGGCGGGGGGGGGGGGGGGGGCGGCCTCACGAGTATTAGGAAACTAAGCCAGAAGGAGCTAGGTCTAAGCCGCGTGTGAGCACGAAGTACATCAAAGGATGTCTCAGAATATCAACCACCACCGATTATCTGTTTAGTCGATCATAAATGACGCCCTCACACTTGCCCCAGACTTTCCTATTCCCTGATAATGTCAAGTCCGCTGTGCTGCTGCTTCTTTCTTTTATGTGATGCCCTTTATTTGAAAGATACCAATGCATAGTTTCCATTGGGTCATATTGTGTGATTCTTCTTCTCCGTGGCTTTGATAAGTGGGCAGAGAAGAAGAGCTATGAGTTACTGAACTTTTTCTACGTGCCTAATCTTACCGTGTATAATAGGTGGAATGGAGGCCACCAAGAGACACGTCCACTTAGAATCTGTGGATGTGACCCGATTTGGAAAACAGGTCTCTTCTGGTGTAAGTCAAAGATCTCAGGATGACATCACCCTGGGTTGGGGGGTGGGGTGGGGAGGGGAGGGTGCCCAAATCAGCGACAGGTGTCCCTCTAAGACAGAAGGGAAAAGGCAGGCAGAGAAAGCTATGTGAGCCTCCAGGGAGCTCCTGGAAACAAGGAAGCTGGAAGAACAAAGAAGAAGCCTCCCCCAGAGTCTTCAGAGAAGGCTACCGGCCCCGCCCACATTTGAGTCCTGATCTCCCGCCCCAGAACTGAGAGAGAATAAGTTTCTGTGGTATCGAGCTGCCCAGTCTGTGGCCATTTGTGAGAGCCGCCTCAGGACACTAACACCCGTGCTAAGGTCTCCTGCCCAGCTCTTCACGCAACATTCTCGATAATCCTACAAAGTGGGCATTATTATTTCCACATAATCAAACTGAGGCTGCTGGGGACCGGGGTGGCACTGTCGGTTGGGGGGTGTCTGGCTCTTGACTTCGCCTCAGGTCATGATCTCAGGGTCATGGGATCGAGGTTCTCGCTCCCTTTCCTTCTGCCCCTCCCACTTGTGTTCGCTCTCTCTCTTTCTGTTAAATAAATAAATCTTAAAAATAAATAAGTAAGGGGCGCCTGGGTGGCTCAATTGGTTGAGCATCTGTCTTCAGCTCAGATCATGGTCCTGGGGTCCTGGGATCAAGCCCTGCATCGAGCTCCCTGCTCCGTGGGAAGCCTGCTTCTCCCTCTGCCACTCCCCCTTGCTTGTGCTCCCTCTCTCACTGTCTCTCTCTCTCTGTCAAATAAATAAAAAACCTTTAAAAAAAATAAATGAGTCAATAAGTAAACCTGAGGCTAGATGGACATTTGTTGACTTTGCATCCAACACCCATTCTGTCATCTTTTGTAACAGCTCAGTTTTCTCTGGGAAAAATGCCCTTTCCCCCTTGAATATGAAACAGTAGAAACGCCCATCAGACTGCCTTAACCTTTTCTAGACAGAGACAGGCCTAGGCAACCTGTTCTCTTTCCTGGACACACCATAGAATCACCAGACAAGCTTCTAAACAATAAAAATGATCAACCTTGCCTCTCGGCCCACCTCTGGTCTGCCCCTAGCGAAGATCCTGATTCGATCAGTTTGGGGTAGGACCTGGGGATGGGGGTAGTATTTCTGAAAGTTTCCCAGGTGATTCTAGAGTTCAGCCAGGGTTCTGGAATGCTTTGTCCCTAGAATCTAAAACATGAGCAAAACAAACAAAATGGCTGGCACACCGTGAAGCGAGACATCAATCATAACAACTGGGCTCTTGAACAGGAAACTTCTGACCCCTAGAAGCCTGGTCTGGTCCCTTCAGGATCACGAGCTCCAGAATCCCTATTTCGCAGGTGGCCCTCATGTTACTGGGGCTAACAGAGGCTTCCGACCAATGCATCTAGCGAATGGCAGAATGCAGACTCAAATTCAAGCTTCTGCTTCTGTGATGCTAAACCTCCCTAACTAACCCAGAAGTGAGAGCTCTGTATGTTGCCGACAAAGTCAAGGGTGCTAAGGAAGAAAAAGAAGGCATTTTATGTTAAGAGAACACAGTCTTTTGTATAGAGCCTTTGAACTGCCTCAGCATCCCAGACATTTCCAAGTGTGAACCTAACACTCCTCTCATACCACTTAATCAGTAAAAAAGAAATGTACACGCTGCAGAAGACAAGGAATCAGTCACTCTGGGAGAGTATCTAGAACCATTGTCCTGGAAATTTTGCTAAATCAGACTTGGCTGCATTGCATTTCACCTTTGTTCTCTCCTTAAAGGCAGTTAACTTCTAAATCCCTAAGGTGTCTGAATACTTTCGTTCAGCTCAGCACACACACGGGAGAGAGAACAAAGGCCTGCAGAGAAAAACTGTTTCAAGGGTACCAGGAGTACCCACCCGGAAACCAAGGCAAGCCAATGAAACGTAACTTTTATCCTTACTCGAAATACATACAGAAAATCTCTAATTAAAAATTATCTTAGCCATATCTAGGGTGTAAGATGTATATACTTGAAAAGGATTATACATAGAGGGGGAAAGTATTAGAGATACACGGTTTTAAGTTTCTTAACACAACAAAAAAGCAGCATAACATATTTTGAATGTAGGCTTTGATTAATTAAAGATGTATAATGTAAACCTGAGAGCACTGATATTTAAAGAGGTATAAATAGTGAGCAAATATGGAGATAGATGGATTCATAAAACATATCCAATATAAAAACATGCAGAAAAAGAAAAAAAGGTCAAGAATAGGTGTAATGTAATGAAAACAAAGAGCAAGGTGGTAGATTTCCACACAGACATATCAATAATCACATTAAATATAAACGGTCCAAACATAATGATTAAAAGACAGAGACTATCAGATTGAATAAATAGGCAAAACCCAACTATATGCTGTCTTCAAACAATGCAGGAAGAAAAAGCTGACAGAACTTTCATGGAAAATCGACAAGTGCAACACTTAGTTTGAGATCTCAACACTCCTCTGAGTAATGGACAGAAGGAAAAAATAAAAAATCAGCAGGAATATGAAGAACTCCAACAACACTGTAAGCATTTGAAGAATCCCCATGACCTTGGGCTAGGTGAATACTTCTTCCATGTGATACCAAATTACTAAGAGAGAAATTAATACATCAAACTTCCTTAAAATTAAACACCGTTGCTCTTCCAAAGACACAGACTGGGAGAAAATCTCTGGTAAACACGTATCTGATAAAGGACTCACATCCATAATATATAAAGTACCCTCGAAGATCAATAACGGGAAAATAACAACCAATTTAAAAAAATAGGCAAAGATTTGAAAAAGACACTTTGCTGAAGATGACGGAAGATGGCAAATAAGCACAAAAAAGAATGCCCAACATCATTAGTCCTAAGGGTGAAAACTAAAGCATCAAAGAAATACCACTGCCCGCCTATTAAAACTGTTAAAATCAAAGAAAAAAAAAGGGTGAAAAGGGTGACCAGTAGGCAGTGCTGGAGATAATAATCAGCTGGAACTCTTATACCTTGCTGGTGGGAATGCAAAATGTCACTCTGCGTGAAAAGAGTTTGCAGTCTGGTAAAGGTACTCATACATACCTAGCAATCCCAGCTCTTGGCGTTTACCCAAAGGAATTAAAAAACTGCATCCACGTGAAAACGTGTTTGTGAATAGAGTGACATTTCACCTAATTACCCAAAGCTAGAAGTAATCCAAACGTCCCTCAACTAGGAAACGAATGAACAAGTGTGACACAGTCATTTGATGGAATGTCATACCTCATTAAAAAGGAGCAATCTGCTGCATTGTATATAGGTGAATATTTATTCAATGCGTTGTGATAAGCAAAAGGTAGCGGATTCGAAAGCTGCACGCTGCAGGATCCCGTTTTTATGGAATTAGGAAAAGAGGCGAAACTACAAGGACAGAAAAAGGATCAGTGGTTGCCAGGGGCCGTGGGGAGGCTACCCAGAGGCCCAGGAGAATTTTGGGGAGTGATGCAAATGTTCTCCACCTTAACTGTGGTGGTGTTTGCATGACTACGTGCATTTGTCAAAACACACCACTGTACTCAAAAGGGTGAATTTTACTGTATGCAAATTATATCTTAATAAATCTGACTTTTAAGCAAAGTAGACTGATGTAAAAAAAAATTCTATCAATCAGACTTTCCATTTATTCCATTAATTCAGTAATACTCCCTTTCACTCCAATTAATATACCAAAGGCTCATTTTTATTAACCTTGCTTCTCATGACTATGGATGTATGAAATATCTAATACATGCAGAGGCTTTGTTGTAACCTCTGCTCATGGAGGTGCTAACGGCTAATATAATTGGGAGTTCTGAGTTCTCTACCTGACGCTAGCCACTCTTGTCAGTAAGCTAACAGTGAACAGCGGAATGAAGGAAGAAGAGCCAGAGGCCCATACGGCTAGGGGGGCCCAGCAAGGAGGGAAAGGCAGGTGAATAAATACCACCACCACCACCCCCCCCAGGAGGGACTCCTATGTTCAGCTTTGGCGCTGTGAAGTCATATGAAAAAGTGCACCCAAGGTCAAAAGGGCACCCACCCTCTTAAGGGAAGTTGGAAATCCTGCTTTATATGTGAATTCTCCCCATTTGGGGGAGCCTATTCACTTAGGAAAAAAAAAAGCAAACCCATATGGACAAAACAGTGCTTATCTGCGTCTGCAGGTTATGAAGTTTGCAAGCACAAGTCAAGAGCTGTGGGCATAGAGGAAAGAATTAAGACAAGCCCAGAGTTGGGTGGTTTAATAGAATGGCTTCTAAGAAACTGAAATCACTTGTTTCTAAGAAGCTTCAATGGAGCACAGAGTGTTAGCTCGAGGGAGGGGCATGCAAATAAGGTGCACTGTCTACCGAGTGTGTGCATGTGATCTAAGTGTAGGAAGGACACATTGTCCAGTGTCAGCCTGCACCCTGTGTCACCTCTGCACCCGGACTACCTTGTCTACTCATGAAACCTGCCATTGGCCCCAAATCCTTTATCAGAAACTCAGCATCCGAAAAGGCTTGTTTGGTCTTAATGCTCTTGGTGGCCAATGCCGATCTCAAGCAAAGTGAGGCTATTTGGGGGGTCTTAACCCCCTTTACGTATTTATACAGTTGGTGCAGAATGACCGATGTGCGTGATGACAGGTGTGACCACATCTGGCTTGGGGTTTTATACAATAGATGTATAGGACCCTATGCCTCTAGCTAGCTAGCTATTCAAAGATCTCCATAATTCTGAATCTCGAAGCATATCTGGCCCCCTATTCTGACTTCAGAACAGTTTGTGGTCCCGTGTGACCTTCCCAGGGACCCCATAAGTGACGAACAACCATTAGTACACACTGATAGCATCTCAGAGCACCCAGGGCCTCCCACCGCTCCATATGGGGTCAATACCTCAACCTCTAACTGAAGGACACTTCACCTCACCTACCCAAGCCTTAAATCTTGGGTCTTAAATCTTAAATCTTTCAATGACCTGGCTATTTATAGAACCTCCCAGGAACAATGACTCTGCTCCAATCCCGAAGAATCACAGAGTCTTAAATCCAGCAGTTGAGAATAAACATACAATTGGTACTAAAAATTGATCAGTGGTTTTGAGGGTTCTAGAAATCAGCACTTAAATCCTTGGGCAGGAAGAGTCAGAGATTTTTTTTTTTTTTTAAAGATAGCACAAATTTAAACAAGAGTCAGGAAACTTTCCTCTCTATAAGAAATCTCACGTTGCACACATTTTCTTGGAGGAATCGGAGGAGAAATGCAGTGCCAGTATTGGTCCCGGGGAACAATGAAAAATATTTGGCAGAGGATGAATTGTGGACCACAGGCCCCCAGACCACCTGTGGAAAATTGTCAAGGCAAAGCAAGGAGAGGAAACTCAAGGTTGCACTAAGCCAGGGAGGGGTGGCTTTGGGGGTAGAAGTGGGACATCTCTGTCCCCACAATCTTCATCACCCCCAACCCTTGCTATGTAAATAGCATCTTTAAAACAAAATTCCCAGTTCCACTTTCCAACCAAATTGCTGCTCCTACCCTCTTCTACATGGACATCTGTAATGGCTACTCTTCTAAATTACAGCTAAAATCCTCTAGATAGGGGAAAAAAAAGAATTTAATTAAGAGAACCCCACAACTTACTTTAAAAGGAACATTCAACATTCAGAGTTCTCACCTGAGTAAATCCTCCCCAGGTGAGGAAAAAACCTGATCCGGGACTCTTACCCCTTGCTCTCTTTAAAATGACATGACCTTCCTCTACAAAGCCCTTTCCATCCACTAAGTCTCTTTACCATCCAAAAGTCGCTGGGAAGTATTTGGGGAAGATATATATATATATAATATATATATAATATATATTTTATATGTAAATATATATATATTTTAATATATATTTTAATATATATACACATATTTAGTGTGTATATTTAATATATATATTTAATATATATATGTGTATATATATATGTGTGTGTATGTGTATATATATATGTGTATATATATATATATATATATATATATATATACACACATATTTAATGCCCACTTTACATTTTGGGAAACTGCGTCTTACAAATGCTGGAACGCAGAGCCAGTGGCAGAATTAAAGCATCGGATGCTGCACGTTTGCTTTTTTCCGTCCAGCTCGAAACCCAAGTGTCCCCATCTCTCCCAGCGCACGCGCGCGTGCGCGCGCGCGCACACACACACACACACACACAGACACACACACACACTGCTGTCTACCTGGGGCTCTCGGGAGAGAGAACACTATTTCAAACAGCGATTTTCGCCCAGCTGGTGTGCCTGAGAACCTGCAGCCTCAAGGAAAGCCGATTTCTCTGGGATTTCAGGCGCTGCATAAGGGCTTTTAAAAAAGCAAATGCTACTTTTTAACCTCAATTGGCAACTTGTCTTTCCCTACGAATTTGCAGCCCAGCAAAGAGAGCCGGGATTCTCGGCGGGCTGCACTTGGCTGGGCCCGCGCCGCGCGAAGGAGCAGGGACGCCTGTGCCCCCGCGCTCTCCCCCAGTGGACCTGGGACCCGAGCCCCGCACAGCGCGGGAGGCAGCGAAGCGTCTCTCTCCTTTTTCGCGCCGGCCGGGCAGCGGGGACTCCGCACCGCCGTGTGCGCGCCGCTGGCCCCGCCTGCCCGCGGCCCCGGCGCCCGAGTCCCACCGAGCCCCGCGGGGCACGGCGCTCCCCGGCCGGAGCCCCACTCCCCGCGCCGCTCGCGCCCGCGGCCCCGGCGCACACACCCACGACCCCCACAGCAGCAGCAGCGGCGACCCTCCGTGAGCCCTCTGCCCGCCGGCCGTGCGCTCGCTGCCGCCTCGCCAGCAGGGTCGTGGTCGTCCCCATTTCCGAGATGAGGAGCCTGAGGCGCGCGGCCTCCCGGGACCGCACTCCGGGAAGCCCAGGGCCCGGGCCGCCATGGCGCCCACCACCTTTCCTCACCCCCCAGGCACTCCGGACCCCAGCCGGGCTCTGGCGGGGCCCCCGCGAGCTGCGCTGTGAGCGCACGTTCCTTCGGGGGCCAAGGTCACTTCTCGGGACCCCACGGCCTGGGCGCAAACCCGGTCTGCCCTCCTGGATCTCCAGTCAGAGTCTGACTGACCCGGGGATTGGGGGCGCAAAGCTGGGAGGAGAGCGGGAAAAAAGAAGCCGGTCCCCTCACTCCACACCGGGACTGCTGGGTTAGGTCCTCACGGAACTCGGGCGTGGGGGATACGGTGTCCCCCAGACACGCCCCCCACCCCTGGAAAGCATCCCGAATCCGGAGGTATCGGACCAGCCGAATTTGCCCAGCTCCCGCGTCCTCCCGGCTAGGGAAGGGCCTCGCGGCGCCCGGCACCGGCGCTCCTGGCGGGACCAGCGCCCTCCCCCAGGTTCCCGCGACACCCCGCCTTCCGGCTCCTCAGCCCCGGCAAGTTCCCGAGCGCTGGCGAGACAGAGCCCGCCCTGCCTTACCTTTGCCCAGCAGCGCGCCCAGCACCAGGCTCAGCGCCCCGCACAGCGGCGCCACCGGCCCGGGGGCCGCGCCCTCGGAGCGCATCCTGCGTCCCGGCAGCTCAGGCCGCCCTCCGCCGGTCCCGGGCGCAGCGCCCGCCCGCGCTCCCCGCCGGCTGTCCCATGCTCCGGGGCGACCCCCGGCTTCGAGTCGGCCGGCCCAGCTGCGGATCCGGTGGTCTCGCCTGCCCCGGCCGTGGCGGCGCGGCGGGTCTGGATCCCGCGGCAGCGCGCGCTCTGGCCAGGACAACTTTTCTCCAGGCGCCGCCGCAGCCGCTGCCCGCCCCGCCCACCTCAGGGCCCCGCCCACCTCAGGGCCCGCCCCCGGCCCCGCCCCGGGCGGGAGCGGAGCCTGGAGAGCCGGGAGCCGCGCCTGGAGAGCCGGGAGCGGCGCGGGTGCGGGATCCCTGGGGGCGGGAGAGGTTGGGGAGCGCGGAGAGCGGGTTTCCGGCCGCACCCGGGGTCCGCTCCGCTCGTTTGCGGCCTCCCGCCCCCACGTCCTGCGGCTCGCGTCCCGAAGACTTCTGCGCAGGGACCCGCGACTCCAGATGGAGCTGGACCCTTCCCCTCGCCCCCCTCCTCGGCCACCGCGAGGCGAGTGGGAGTCACTCCCCGCTCCTCAATCTCAGGTCGTCCCCTGATTTTCGGTCTTGAGAGCTGGGGACATCTGGAATTGAAAGTCCCGTGCATCTGCTGCGGAGAGCTCTGGATGGATCATTCAGTGGGTGAAGCCCCGTGCCGAACAGCCTAACGAGGGACCCGGGTGGATAGAGAGGCGTGTGCACATCTGTGTGTGTCTGTGTGTGTGAAGCAAAAGATCACAGCGGTATCTCGGGGGGGGGGGGTGCTGGAACGCGGGGGTGGAGAAAAGATTCATTTTTACTGCGTATCCTTTTATATTGTTGGGTCACGTCCCCCACTCCCCAGGTGTTTTTACTAACTCTTCAGGGAGGAAATACTCCCTCCCCCAGCCAGACCTGCTTCTGCCTTAACTAGTAACCTGCAGATGAGACCAGAAAGATATGCACGCGGCATGCCGCGCCACCCCACTTCGCTGTGCTCCCAGAGCTGCTGCCCTCCCTCCTCGCGGGGACCCCAGCTGCCTGCCTGCGCGGTTACTGACGCTCCGGCCTCTTGGGGGGACCACTGAACAATCCGAAGGTGGGACCCCAACTCCCTCTTCTGTCTGTGAGGGAGAGGCGGTGCAGGAGGAGCCCAGAAGCTTCTCCGGGAGGCCCAGCCCTCCCCAGCCAAGCCAGACGGTCCCCTGGGGTTGGCGTCTGGGCTCCTGGGAGACAGGGTCCAGCCGCCCAGCTCTCACCCCACCCGACAAAGCCTCCGGGAAACCCAGCCAGGCCACTTCTCAAGGGAGGCCTGCCTGGGTGGCAGAGATTTTCAGGTTTTAAGTGGATTATGCTGATAATTGCCCAATTCTTCAGTTCATTCAGCTCTTGTAGACGAAACTCGAGAAGCAGTCATAAAGGAGACTCAGGCTCTAAAATGGAAAACACATTTCCTTCTCATTTTTATTTGTTAGCCTAAAGTCACTGGAGAAGAAATATTTTTCATTTACATGTTTCTAGCCTCAATGAGAAATACAACATATCTATTATTCTTGACGGAGGGGTTGGGATCGGCATCATCCTCCCTCCCTCCTGTCTGTTGATAGAAACAAAAAGCCCCTAATTATGCCCTCCATGCCCCTGCCCTTCTCCTTTGTAAGTTTATAATTTGCAACCCACCCTCTCTCCACCACGCATACACATAATTTCTTTCCTTTTGGCACAGAATACTGCTTTCCACTGCAAAGCCAAAGGCGGATGGTGGTCTGGGACTCCACGGTACAAATCATCAAGAAGGAAAAAATTGAACCAACCACAGAGAAATACATAACAGGTGAAGATGAGAAGAAAAACAAGAGGGTCCTCAAGTGTTCTGAGACTCGGGTGCTCCTTCACGCTGATGTCTCCAAGCACGGCCGGCAAGAGGCCCCCTCCTGCTCCTTCACGAGTGGACACAAGGAGACCCAGGTAATGGGCGCTTCTTCTCTGCAAATCTGTTTAGGATCCCATTTAATCTACCCTGTGACCTTCTACATATCAAACAAACCTGTGGGCAAAACCAAATAGAAGGGAGGATGTGGTCAAGTTATCTTTTTTAAGGAAAACCCTCCCAAATAGAGGTGAGAACTTAAGAGATTCATGGGCTAACAGTTTCCTGTATTTATTTTTTTTAAGGCATGTATTATTTAACCCGCAAATCATTAATTCCTTAACTGAAATTACTTCCAGATGCTTTTCTGAATCTCATAACAAACATCAGAGACCATTAATCCCCTCAAAGGCTTTTGCGAAACTCCCCGAGGCTTGTGGGCACATGGAGACAATTAAAATGATTTATAGGACACAAGAGCTATTGGAAAGAGGAAACTTGCTGCCTCCACATGTGCCTGGAGTTCCTAAGTCGAAGAGATGATTTCGGATTGTATGTTATTGTTCGTGCTTACATTCCAAATTTTTAATACCATGTAAAATGAGGGATGGGACTCGTGAAGTTAGCTCAAGTGTTTCTCATAAGATGTGCTTCTAGACAGGGGGCCTATAGGTATATATTACGAAGAACAAGGAAAAAAAGGGCTATGTGTTGGCCTTATGAGACAGCTATAGTTGTCTTGCAGATGTAATGTCAAGTCCTTGGTGTTAGAGAGAAGAAGAAAGGAAGGGGGGAGGGAGGGGAGGAAAGGAGAGAAAGGAGGAGACGAAGGGAGGGAAGGAGGGGAGGCAGGGAAGGAAGAAAGGAATGCCAGGAGGAAGGGAGGAAGGAAGGAAGGGTAGGAGAGAAGGAAGGAGAAAGGAAGGCATGTGTTTAGCAATCTGGGCTGGCACTTTTCAATGTTTAGAGACCTCATCTCATTTAAGCTTCACTCTAGCCTTAATGGGAGAACTATCACTGTCCTTGAACATTTCATTCATTCACTCAACAAATATTTGTGTATTGCTCACCATTTGTCAGGCCCAGATATGGGGTTCTAGCATTGAACAAAACAGATGGGGGTCCTACACTCATGGATCTTGCATTCCAGGAGAAAGACTCTAAAGAAAGCCATCCTACAAGACAGCAACTTCTGGGAGAAGAGCTTTTCAGGCTGAGACACCCAAAGTGCAAAGACCAGGAGGTAGAAGAGCCAAGGGTCCCATTTTTCCTTCAGAAGGGCCATGCGGCCTCTTGGAGGACACCGGCCACAGAAGAAGCCTGGAGTTCGTTAAGTCGACTGGAGGGCGGCAGGAGTGCTGGAGGCTGGCTTTGGAAGGTAGGCATGGAGGCCTTCTTGAAGGCAGAGACCAGCAAATGCTGCTGGCTACAGGTGGAGGCAAAGGTCCCGCAGATGGATGGCGGGGGTGGTGGGAGAGCAGCAATAGTCCGGGGTTTGGCCCAAACAACTGGGTACCTAATATACCCTTCAGAGAGGAAGGAAAAGACTGGGAGTGCAGTCTTGGGGGTACGTTAGGACAGAAGGCTGCTGGGGCTCAGATGGGAGTTGAAGCCACACGCTAGAAGATGGCAGTGGTGGCGATCAAGGTGAGCTTTCCACCTGCCCCAGAAATGGCACAGTTTGTAGCCCCCAATTCTGAATTAATACTGGCCTTGGTAAGATCCATAAGCCTTGGATTCTCTCTTCTTCTGGCAAACTCTAGGATCTCCACCTGGCTAAGGTGGAACAGGGTGGGGGAAGTAGGATGTAGAAACAGCATGTCCTTCCTCCCTTCCCACCACCACACCTGCCACACGTGGATTGAGATTCCAGCCTCGTGGTATCTGCTAAGAAAGGAACCACTGAGGCAACACTGGGGCCCATTCAATGTCCACTCTTGCTCACTCATATGCTTATTTACTGATTGTCTATCTGCAACCTCTCCCAGCCCGTGTCAGCTCCGTGGGGGATGTCTGGCCTGCTCAGTCCTGTGTTCCTAGCCCTGCCACAAGCGTGTGCACAAAGATCAACCCCGTCCACTGAGTACCTATTGTGAAGCTACAGATTACTGGCCCCGCTTTACCAACCAGGAAGCTGAGCTCCACACATTTTTACCTTGAGCTCGCTTGGCCAAGAATAGTAAAACAGTGACGATCCCAGTAATGAAAGTAACACGTATTAGGTGCTTGCTAATTGTCAAAGAACCCTGGTCACAACCCTCTTAACCTACAGACATGTACCTTATTATCCCATTTTACAGACAAGGAAGCTGATGTCCAGGTGGTTATGTGGCTTGTTCGGGGTCACCCAGCTGGGTTTGAATTGAGGCCATCTGTGACCATTCATTACACTCACTCGTGTTGAGGTGTGTGCTCGTGTCTGCCCATTCTCTACACCAGGTGTCTTGGTAACTTGTGTTAGGTCTCGCTTGCTAGACTTTTCTATTTTGAACAAACACTGAAAAATTATTCCTTTGTCATTTCTACTTAACCTAACAGACAGGCTTCCCACTGCCTTGTGCTGCTCTGGCGTCTCTGCCTGAACTTGGCCCCTGTGGAGATTAATTTCCTCTGGCGGGAACACGGGCCACCTACCCCAGCTGAAATGCAAGACGCAAGTGACTTTTGGCCTGTGAGGATGACTTTTAAGACTGACACCCAAATGCCCGCACTGATGCTTGTCCTGTGTCCCTCCTGGTAGCTGCTGCCTTCCCAGACCTTGGGTAAAGACCCACAGGGTGGATTTTCTACCCATCACCTTTCTACTCAGAGTTCAAGGTCAGCAAATGGTCCTTTCGGTATAGGAACTGAGTAATAATGCTTCAGATTAAGTGACAAATGGAAGTAATCACACTGACATCACCTTAACGGCATTTGTATCGTGACCATCACCATCATCACCACCATCATCACCATTACCTCCACCATCACCATCACCATGATCACCATGATCACCATTGTCATCACCATCATCACCATCTCCACCATCATCACCATCTCCATCTCCACCATCATTATCACCATCTCCACCATCTCCACCATCATCACTATCATCATCACCATCACCATCTCCACCATCATCATCACCATCTCCACCATCTCCACCATCACCATTACCATCATCATCACTATCATCGACATATTATGTCACCATAACCACCACCACATCATCACCATTACCATCATCATCACCATCATTGCCATCATCATGTTCACCATAACAATCATCACCATCTCCACCATCATCGCCATCACCCTTACCAGCATCATCACCATCATCGACATCATTATGCTCACATCACCACCACCACCACCACCACCATCACCATCACTATCGTCAACATTGTGACCACCATCACCATTACCACCCTTCATCTCTAACACTTACAAACTTTTTATTTCATGCTAGGCACTATTTTAAATACTTTGACATGTATTTGATTCATTTACTACTTGGACTCATTTAATCCTCAAAGTGATCTTACGACGTTAACATTGTCATTAACCCCATTTACAAACAAATCGAGACACAGACTTTAGGCAACTTATTCAATATCATAGAACTAGTAGTTGGCAGACCTGGGATTTGAATCCAATTAGTCTGGCTAGAGAATCCCTGTAAACAATTGTCAGACCTTACTGTGCTTACATATCACCTTGGGAACTTGTTAAAACGTTGATTCTAATTCAGTAGATCAGGATGGGTGGTGGGGAGGGCTTATGACTGTGTTTCTAACAAGCCCGCAGGTCATCTCGAGGCTCTGCATCAGGGACCAGCTTTTGGGTAGCGATTCCCTAAATCATTACTCCATTATACTCCCTACATAATTATCCAAAGTCATATTATTCCAACTATTTTTTATCTGAAAATTTCACTGAAGTGAAACTCTTTCTTGGGTCTCGACATAAAGTACTCAAGAGCATATTCAGTACATTGCATTATTTCAGAAGAAGCATGAGGTTGGACATTTTATCGTGGAGTCAGTTAAGGACAGTTGCTTAATACACATCTCACTGAACTCTGTATTCAGAGGGGATGGGCTTGGGGATGGGCTTTGGTCAAGGTGGCCGCTGCTCCTTCACTTGGGTCCCTGAATGACCTCCGTGAGCAGAGTTCCCTGCCAACCAGCAGTGGTCACCAAAATATTGAATGACACATGGATGTTTGCTGTTTTAAGCCATTGACATTTTGGGGTCGTTTGATGTTGTACCATAACATAACCCATCCTCACTGAGATATTTACTCACTCAGCAGTGCCCTTGTTCCTTGTGGGTTATCAGATCTTGGTACAGGAGGAAAATAATCTCCACGTTTCATCCATCTTTAATCCTATGAGTAATTGTTGAGTGATTACTATGGGTGGGCATTCGGCTAGGACCGTGTCCTCAGAGAGTGTACTGGGGGAGATAATATGCAAACACTGATGTTTCCAATGACCAACAAATGAAATGTTACAAGAGCCCAAAGATCAGTATGATTTCATTGCCTACCTATCTTCCATCTACACGGATCTTACTTCTGTTCCCTGTGCATGCTCTGCTCATTGTCCCTCCAGAGACTTTGTACTTGATGTTTTCTCCCCCTGAGAGCCCCTTAATAACTTCCCTCTCCTTTTAAATGTCCCACCTCAGCCAGGTCTTTCTCCACATGGCTACTCACCTGGGACCCAGAGGAACCAGAACCTGTCTGGCCCAAATTTGTTGAACAAATTCTAAGCCATAGCTTTGAGGGAGTGATGTTCCATCACTGGCTTCAGGGGTGATGAGAGATTAAGCATGGGGATGGGTGGGAAGCCTGGCTGGCTCTATCAATAAGGTGTGTGACTCTTGATCTCAGGGTTGTGAGTTCGAGTCCTTTGTTGGGTGTAGAGATTACTGGAAAATAAAATCTTAAAGAAAAAGAGTGGAGATGGGCAAGACAGGAGAGCAGAGTCTTTGTGGAAGGAAGAACAAGATAGGAACACAGGACAGCCCCAAAACAGGCGTAGAAATAGTCTCTTCCATTCAGTCCCATCACTGCCGGCCAGAAGAAACGGACTAAATCAACTTCAAAGTCATTGGCACTGAGCTGTGGTGGGCCCAGCCATTCTATTGACTGCATCTTCTCCACCCCTAAGTCTTTGGGTATTTTTGTTTGTTTGTTCGTTTTGTTTTTTTCAATTTTATAGTCATTACTTGGTAGGAACTGAACATTGAATTGTTAATAGGGAAAAATTCAGTTTAAACTCATCCAACCACTGTGCGAGGCAACCTAGCATGTAAGCCGCGATATTACTCTCCCTTTTAAACCCCTCCTGGCCGCCCATGATCAGCATCCTAAGCTAAGGATTCCTGGCAGTCCTGGCTGCCTTCAGCCACCTTTCCCAGGTTCAGACAATCCAGGTAACTTCAGAAGCTTTGCAGCTAGACCCACTGCATTGTTCTTGACTTCCCTTAAAAGTCTCTGATGGCCTGTTAAAAAAAGATTGAGCTTCGAATGGAAAACTGCCAAAATTGTGTTGTTTTGACAATTGGAACAATGCAGTGCCAATTCGGTGAATTTATGGGAGGCATAGCTCGGCTCCCTCCCCTGCGTGCGGGCTGCAGATGGTTCTAGAGTCAACAGTGCTCCCTGGTGGCGCTGACCAGCATTTCCTGCAGGCAGAGAGGGAGAGGAGAAAAGCTCCGATTTCCGATTTCTGGGGCTGAGCAAAGTGGCGGCCAGATCATTAGTCCCATTAAGCCCAGCAGCGTGTCACACAAAGGGATGTCTTTCTTCTTAAGAGGCCCTTACTGCTCACTACAGTTTCCTTGCCCCTGACTTGTGAGTAAAAAGGTGTGATGCTTCCCAGCCCATCTTCTTTGGACATAGTAAATGGTACTTCCCGTAAAGCCATTGTCCTCATAGAGCTCAGAAGACTGGCATTTGGTCTTTATGGAGAGCTCACGAGATTAAAGGTCGGGCCAGCCAGAACCGGGAACGAGGCTGGCCAGGGGACAGAGTGGGACCCTCTCCCTGTGGGACTGCTGCGGAAGGCGTGACCGAAATCATGTAGGTGGCCTTTGTATTTACTGATGGAGCTCAGGGGCCACGCTTCATCAAGATGGGATTAGGGGAGCTCTACCGCTATGAATGGGGAACTTAGTTCAGGAATGAGACCTTATAGAATTGTGGGAGAAGCTAGACGAAGAAAAATCCAGAAGGGGGAGTCGGAGGATAAGCAAAAGTCAGTAACCAGCGTTCCTAAGCGCTGATGTGATTCAGGGAGGGCTGAGTTATCCGCCTGTTTCAGGGGAAGAGATTGGACCCTGCAGACGGACCAGAGAGGCAGCGGTGTCCAGCTTCCAGAGCAAGACAATTCAGGGGGAATTGTTCGAAGAGACCATGGAGGAGTTCAGCCTCGCCTGTGCCGGGTACGAAAATGCCTACTGGATAGACAGCTTACGACTCCAGATTCCGAATAAAATAAAATGCAAAACCGAAAGAGAAACACGAACAAATGACCAAAACAAACTTCCAGAAGGCTCTGAAGAGCGAAGGGAGGTGAACAGGCAGATTCCAGAAGGAAGCCAACACTGGGAAGAGGAAAAGGCGTGAAGAAAACTGCCCGTTTCTGTGGCTTTTCTCCCTAAGGACAGGTCGCTGTCCTTGCTGCTCGGGAACAATGGGTTCTCCTGTAGAAACCCGCTCTTTGTGGTCTGAAGAACCAGAGAGCAGAGTCTGGGACGATCGCAGTCACTGGAAAGTAGAGAGGAGGGGTCTAACGACAGACAAGGTCAGAGAGGAACATCCCCAAATTCGGCGTATCAACGCTGCCCACATTGTTGGAAGACCCATGGACCACATAGGCATGGGGAAGAAAAGATCCGAACTGATTTGAGCTGCAGCCCAGGAGACGGTTTTTTTAATCGGACCAAGTTGCTTGCCAGCCAAAGTTAAAAAGTTAACACTTTTCTGAGGAATGTAACAGAATCCAGAATCTCCACAGAATTCAGAATTCTCACAGAATCTTCTTATAGAAGATGATCCCTAATTATTTGACATCCCAAAGCCAGGAAAATGTGGAAACAGAGCCTAAAACCCCCTCCTTTGGCCCCCCCGATGATTTTTCTTAGTGCTCATTCCTGAATTAGATAACTACGTTTGAAGGATCTACAATAGCTCCTGTTTCTTGCTCTGTTCCTTGGCTAAAACAAGGGAAGCTAGTAAGTATTTTGCATTCCTATAACCAAGAAAAAGTGATCGTAGGATCCAGAAGAAAAACAGCAGGGTGCATACTTTCATATAGAGGAATAATATGTGTTTTTAAGGTTCATAGAGGCAAGTGAACTTTAGGGAAAACCCTGCCTTTTCCATCTCTTCACTGTAAAGGATCTTCTTTCTGTCCTTTTCTCCATCTTCCCTCTTTCTCCTCTCTGCCAAAGGTGAATACCAAGTGTTCAGGGAGCCCTAGGTCAGTGACTTAACTGCTCAGCCTCATTTTTTTTTTTTATTGCTAAAATAGGGGTAATTACATTTACCTTTCAAGTTGGTCTTATTAGTGAGAGTGAGAACTCTTTTCGGTATGTTCGAGCAGAAGGGAACATTGATTAGCTTCCACAAATGGAAAATTCAGGGATACAGGCAGCTTCAGGTATGGCTGAATCCAGGGTCTATGAAAGAATCGTATACCTAACTTATCTCTACCCGTTCATCTATTGACTTTGTTTCTTTTTGTATATTAGGCTCATTTCTCCTAAAAATAACATAGTCTCCCAGAGCCACAATTTGCTCATCTATACCATAGAATATTAATAATGTTATCACCATAGATTGGTAGTATGGATTATGACATTGTATGTGTGACCTGCACACAGTAAGTGGTCAAAATCTTAATAGTGGAGGCTTCATCTTAATACTGTGATAGAGGTATGGACATTAAGGTCAAGCAGGTGTCTATTGCATCAATAACAAACATTCATGCAGCCCTTTTAGTGATTTGGTGGAACTTAGAAGCTGCTCATGGTGCAGGAGGAAAAAGAACATCTCACTGGGAGAGCCGCTGAATGGCCCAGAGAAGGTGGGGGGACTTACCTCAGCTGTTGCCATTGTGCCAGGATAGGGAAACCGAGAGATGCTTCTGGAAGTGCGGATGTGGACCCAGAAACTGGTCAGGAAAGTCCGTATGTAAACGAGGAGAGAGAAACCAGACTGCCCAGGGGCTTCCGGTGAGGGTGACCACAGAGTCAGAAGACAACACAGAGGCTCCTCAGCTCTGTCCCCGAGTCAAGGCGGGGCCGAGAAGCTGTGCTCAGCCCCAGGCCCGCGTGATGGCTTCTGTGACCTTGAACCACACGAGCTCAGAGAAGCGGACCACAGAGTGATGTCTGCTGGGCTAACAGGTGTATGCCTCACCCGCTTGGCTGCCTCAGTAGAGGGGCTCTGACTCTTTCCTAGTGGCTGAAACCCCAGGCCCAAACAGGGCTGCTGTCAACAGAAGGAAAATGAATCCCAGGTAAGCAAAATCGTCATCCAAAGGTGTTTTCCTATGAGTATGGCTGTGGTGCCCGTATTTCTTGTTTTTTGCAAATTAAGTAGATTTTAAATATCCAGCAAACTATAAATTGCAATCAGTGGCGGCTATAATTTCATATAAGAAAGACTCTTCTGATTTTTAAAAGGCTGGGCAGGATGGAATGGCAGAAGAAGGCACAGGTTCGCGGAGGCAGGTAGGAGAAGGGGGACCATGTGGCCAGACCTAGCTGTCCCGCTTCTCGGTGTTTATGCCTCGCGTCTCCTCCTGCTCCCGTGGGAGTTCTCTCGGGCTCCGGGTGGAGATGGCAGTTTGCACAGCACTGCCTTTTGACAGGTTTCCCCTGAACGGTCAGCACCCAAGAGACCCACAGGTGTCGTCTTTCATCTAGAGGCGTGCGGTGATATGTACTACATCGCTACGGCGAGATTCCTCCGTTAATAAACTGGGCAGCCCCCTGCGACTTGCAGGACAAGATGAAGGTGGTCACTAATGCATTCCTTTATTGCAAAAATGGTTATTAATCACTTCTCCTTCTGCATTCGTCAGGCCGACTTGGTCGAAATGGGCAGAAACCCACAAAAATGGAAGAAAAAAAATTCTGCATTACCAACCTTAGGAAGAGTCGTGTGGTCCCTCTTTCTCCTCCTCCCTCTCTCTCTACCTTCTTCCTCCACCCACATCTCCCTCGGCAGCAATTGTCTTCACTTAGCCCTCCTGTTCTCCAAGAACCAGGGGCCAGGAGTCCCCATAAGGGCTCATAGTCTTCCATTGTGAATTTAGGAGTCCCGGGGAAAGGGCTCTGATTAGCGCAGTGGGTCAGAGGCCTAGCTCTTCCTCCAATCATGTCACCAGAAAGGCCATGTCCCATGAGCGAATGGTATTGGTACCTCGAGCCACTGAAATGTGTGTATGTGGGCAAGGGGGTCGGTCTGGAGCATCACTCTTCCAGGAAGAATGCTGCATTTCCGTAAGAGAGAGGATCGCTGAGGAGGCTTTGTGAGCCTATGCCACGTGCTGGGGGTGGGACTAGACCAGTGCATCACACATGCTCTTTATCTGGGTATTTCGTACATACCTGGGTGCTGACTGTGCCCGCGGGAGGCACATGGACATTTTGGGGCACTTAACACAATGGCCAGGGGCCAGAGGGGACCACTCGCGGTGTGCATGAATGTCCCCACGGAGAGGTCCCCTTGCTCCTGAAATTGCTCATTTAAATTTCAAATGTGCCTGCAAAGTCACTCACAGGGCAAGTGGCCCTGGGAGTCAGGTGACCCAGCCACCCCAGCCCACAGGGCACCCCCCACTCCCTGGGACTGGCCTGGAAAAGTCCAAAGAGCCAAACACGGCCGTTGGAATGAATTGGAGCGTTTTGTGACACTTTTTCAAAAGAAAAGCCCTTTTCTATTTCCTTACAGCTACGAATGTTTGCCTGACATTAGGATAAACTGTTCGGGCTTTGTTTGGGTAAAAATATGCTGTCTTTAGCAGGTGGGAAAGCTGCTGGCTCTGAGAGACCATTGCTTTACCTCTCCTCCTCGATGGAGGGGGGGGCCTTCTAACTTTTTCTAATGTGCTTGCTTTATACGCTTTATTTGATTGTGGCTTGGAAACTCTCTGTGTTGCTTTTTTATTTTTTTTCTCTCTCTTTTTTTTTTTTAGGATTCTATTTATTTATTTGACACAGCGAGAGATCACAAGTAGGCAGAGAGGCAGGCAGAGAGAGGAGGAAGCAGTCTCCCTGAGCAGGGAGCCTGATATGGGGCTTGATCCCAGGACCCTGAGATCATGACCTGAGCCGAAGGCAGAGGCTTTAACCCACTGAGCCACCCAGGCGCCCCTTTTTCTCTTTCTATTAAAACCAAATCCTGGGTCCTCTCTTGGGAATAGGAGCTCCATGAATAGGATGCAACGTAGGCAAAGGTTAGGTTTGGATCTCATGATTCAGGTGACCCCCTCACACCCCTCGTAATTCCCTTCAGCATCACTAGTCCGTTGCTCTCTTGCACAACGATCCTGGATGACTCTTCTTCCTATGGGCGTAGCGGTGAGTGGAGGTGACATCTTGAATGGGTCACCATGACAGAGGCAGCCTGAGGACAAAGCCAGCATCCTGGATGGCAGAGCCCAATTAGGGCGAGATGTCACCGACATCAATTAACCAGCCCTGGCTCGGATGCCCTTTTATTAATGAGATAATAAATTCCAGTGTCACCGAAGTCATGTCAGGTGAGTTCTCTGCAGCCATACATGGCACAAGGAAGGATGCAGGCCCTTTACCCCTGCACACTGTTCCTTGCCCTGCCGCCGACTGGCAGTGACCTTGAAGTGACATTACTTAATTTCTTTAGCTGGCATCTGTGAGTGAGACCATCTCACAGACCTTGTGCCCCTGACCTATAATTTCCTGTGCTTTCGTTTATTTGGGCCTCAAGGATCGGAGAAGTAACTGCTCCCAGCAGCAAGAGCAGGATGGCAGTCACCTGGAGGGAGGAATGGGAAAAGGGTCCCCAGCTCCTGTCCCAGCTGAGCCCTCTATTCTATTTAATTTTTTAAAAATGATTTTATTTCTTTATTAGAGAGAGCGAACCCATGCACAAGCAGAGAGAGGGGGAGAAGCAGACTCCCTGCGGGGCAGGGAGCCCAATGCAGGGCTCGATCCCAGGACCCTGAGATCATGACTTGAGTCAAAAGCAGATGCTTCACTGACTAAGCCACCAGGCATCCCTGTGCTGAACCCTTTAAATGAGAAGACTCACTTAATCCAGCAGGGCAGTCTCATCCCATGAGACTACTCATTCCAGTTTATGGTTGATACAACCAAGGCCCAGAGAGGGTTAGTCACTTGCCCAAGATCACACAGCTGGACCTTGACTGCCTAAATTTCGGTGTTACCTAGTCGGGTTCTGGGGTCCACACCAGAAACCAGCCCAGACGACCTCCCCCCCAAAAAAAGGGACCAGCTAAAGGATTATTGAGGCCACAGCTCGAGCTGATGGGAAACAGTGCTGACAGAGTAGCTAGACTAGGCTGGCCTCTCGCAATAGAGGCATGCCTTGCTTAAGTAGAGAAACCATCCGGTTCCCGCTGCGTCCAATATGCTAATAAGGGGAGGGGGAAAAGTGCCTCGTCCTGATTGGTCGGTCGGAGGGCCTCGTCCTGATTGGTTGATACTGGCAGGTGCCTGTTTTAATCCCAGCTTGGCCCTGGGCACATCCTGGCCGCATCCTGGCTTTTCTCCTTAAGGGACCGGGTTTAACAGCAACCTCCAGTGACAGTGTCCCAGCCGGGCCTTGTTTCCCATGTGGGGCTTTCTCCCATGGTCCCTAACTGTCTCACCAGTGCCTGGGATTTTGCTGGTTCCCTCTTTCGGGGGGTAGGAAGAGGAATCGCCCTCTCCAACCTCCACGGGAGAAAGTTTTACACACAGCAGACATTTTCAGATTTAATTGCACTGCTGTGCACTGTTTTCCCACATCTGGACGCCACCACCCAAGCAAGATGCTTGCGGCGAACAGAGAATTAGACCGGCGGAGTGTGGCCAGGCTCCCTCCAGCTGCCGAATCCAGCTCGTATTCAGCAGGAAGCCCACTGAGTCACTGCGCCCGAAGCCGGCCACCAGGGAAGCAAACGCCCCTCGCCGGCTCAGGATCCCCTGGCCCCTTTCTCTCATCAGCACTGGATTCCCTTAGGTCGTTCAGCTGTCGGGCCAGTGTTGCCGGGCAGCCCAATTCGAGGGCCAGAGGAATTCGACTCATGGCTCTGCGAATTGGATCAGGAGAATAAAAGCTAGTTTATTGGTGTTTTTGGAATGGGGCTTCCCTGTCTTTTGTTTTCTCATAATTAAAAAGGGGCCCTTTAGTGGAAGCACTCAAGCAATTATGGGTGTGGGTTTAACCTGCCTGGATCTTCTATTCAATCTCGTTTTATTTTCTCAATTCCCATGAATAATGACTAGGACACCTTGCAACAGATCTAGGCAAGATCACTTGGAAATGACGACCACCCACGAAGACGGCTAATCCCATACTCCGCTCCAGGGGTTCATCTCGGGGCTATGGGACATTGGGTAGCTTCTGTTCTCCTAAGTAAATGAGAGGAACTCAAAAACTCCAACTGCTCCAAAGCCGTTTCCCCTGACACTGCAGGAGCTTGAGGCAAAAGGTCACAGGCTCCGTCAAGACCCTAGATTCCTATTTTATTACACAAACCAATCCAAAGGTGAAAGTGCTTGCTCCAGTGAAAAGAGGAGTTCTTCTTGTCGAGTCAAAACGCTGAGGCCGCTTTATGAAATAAAAATCAGATCAAGCTCTGTTTTACTTAGATCGCTCAGGAGCGTGGGAGAATTACATTATCTGTCTGACCTCGTTAGGCTCCTTGCTAGCAAAGGGATCGAACAAGATGATGCAATTTGCTCTGTGAGGCGGTGCTATGCATTCAGACGTGCAGTGGAGGGCAGATGAGAGCAGAGCACGAGTCTGGAACGTGGGCTGGACTCCGGCCTCGGCAGCAGGGGAAGGAGAGCCTTCTCTCTTCTCCAGGCTGTGTACACCATAGCTGCGAACATGGATCCCAGGAGGAATGAAGAAATAGGTCTGGAAGCTGCTGTCACCACCCGCCCCACCCCCACTCAGGAAAACACACTTGAGCTTGGGATGGTGAAGGTCACCTGTGGAAAGCAGAGAGGGCTAGGCCTGGTGTATCACACAGGATGGTGTCTGAGAGGGTGAACATAACACTTAGCTAGTTATAGCTTCAGAGAATGAGTTTATTTGAAGTGTTTTAGAAGAAGTAGAGATTCCAGACTGCGGTGGCTTCATTTTGTCTCAGAGACCAGGTTCTATTGTTCGGCCACCATCCTTAACACTTGGCTGCTTCATGGTTGCAAAATGGCTGCTGTGGCTCCAGGTTTCATGCCTGCATTCTAGGTGGGGTGAAGGAGGAAGGGGGAAAAAAATGCAGAAGACCTTCTGTGGTAGACAGCATTCTGAGATGGTCCCCCAAGATTTTCTGCCCTAATCCCAGATACTGTCAGTATAATATCTGCCTGTGATTATAATTACAGGGTAAATGGAATTTTGCAGAAGTGAGCAAGGTTACTCGTCATTTTGCATTAATCAAAAGGAGTTTATATTGATGGGCCAAATCTAATCCAATGTGGGCCATCTCTCGGGGCTGAGAGTGGGTGGCCCCGGGAGGAGACCCCAGTCTTCTGAGCGCACAGACCTGGATTCCAGAGACCTGAGTGAACTTGGAAGCTGGTAATTCTCGGGAGCCTCCAGGTGAGAGTGCAGCCCTGTGGGGCCACCATTACGGAACCCAGTGGAACCCATTTGTGACCCCCCAGAACCAGGAGCGGGCTGCCGTGTTGTTTTAAGCTGCTGTGTTTGTGGTATATGCTGTGGCCGCAATAGAAAATACACCTTCCGGGGAGGGTTGGACTTTCATCGGGGCAGGGAGCCCCCGCCCCAGCAGATTCTGGGTCCCAGGCCCACCAGTGAATACATTCAGGGGAAAGGCCACGTGATGTCTCAATGGGCTTCCTTTATGAGACTTTGCACAACCTGGGAGATCGGAGGGACACGGGTCTTTGCTGAACCGTCTGCCTGGCATGCAGAGGACTGGGGTGCTACTTTGCAGGCCTGGCTTCTGAGAGGGCATGGGAAGGAGGGGGTCTCAGAGCAGAGCCAGGTGAGAGAGAAAGGAAGAGGAATTCGCCCTCTCTCCCACCTCCCGCTGGGCAGATGCTCATGCCGTGTGTGTGAAGCCTCGCACTCCTGTGTGTGCACGTGTGCGTGCTGGGGGGTCCTCGCTCCCCATCCGGCTCCTGGGGGCAGCAGGTGTGGCCCCCGCTAGAGGGGAGCCCAGTGGTGAGCAGGTGGCATCCCCAGACGAGGTAGGTCAGTTTCCACGCACGAGAAGTCAGGCGGGGCTCCCACGGAGCTAGGCTGGGACGGAAGATTCCAGGTGTGTGCTGGTGGGGTGGCTTCTTTGTCCCCAACGATGGGGCAGGAGTAGGGCTTGCAGGGAGGAGAGAGGGAAGGAGGTTGGCAGAGGCTGGAAGGGAAGGAAGGAAGGGTGTGGGCAGGGCTCCCAGGAGGAGGGAGGACAGGCAGCAATTGAGGGGCGGCACAGCAGGGACCGAGTGTGGACTGCCCCCTGGAGATGTCACCCTAGGCAGAAGCAAGCAAACACGGGGAGCAGAGGCACAGGGTCTGGGCCATCTGGGGGTGCTGGGGGCGGGAAGAGAAAACCCCACCCTCTGACCGAGGTTGACATTCTGTCTGAGCCTGGACAGGGGTGGCCGCGCCCCCATGCTCACCTCCACATCCCCCCGGGGACATTCCGCCTGCTCCCGGCAATGGTGATGTCAGTTACTGTGGTAATTTCACCAGGCTGTTTTGAAGATCTCAGTTGAAAAAGAAACATCAAAGTTCGCAGCAAAGTTACAAGCATTCTTCAAAGAGAAGATCTCCAGTAAGGAAGCACTTTTCAGAAGGGCTTTGTTTTTCCCTAACGATGGCGATAGTTACAGGGCTGGGGGTCATGGAGAGGACATGCCCCGGGCGGACCCAAGGGACCTTGGGAGGCCCCTCGCGCTCCTGTCCTTGGGATGGGGTTCTGCCTACAGTTCTCACGGTGGGAGCGGGTTTCCAGCCAACCCTTGAGGGGTACGTGGCTCTGAGACCGTGTGGACGGTGCAGGGACCCCGCTGAGGCCTCTCTATGAACCCCAAGATGCTGGCGGGCGGGCTGAGAGCCTCCCGCCCAAGGCCAGCCCTCCGGGTGGGGCCGGTCTCAGATTTCCCTCCGAGGCTCCTGAGGTTTCCACACAGAGTGGGGTTGGAAGGTTATGCCCAAGTCATGCACATAAAAAGCAAAACAAAACAAAAAAAACCCCAAGAAACACTCTCCTAACTAAAAGCAACCATTGATTAACCCTAAAACAGGTTATTTCCTCACATGCATCAAAGAGCTGTCTTCCACGGTGAGGAGTTTCCGTGGAAACCCTCTGGTTATGCAATGGGCAGAGTTGGCGTTGAGTTCCTGCAGATTGGGGAAGGAACCTTAACTGGACGAGAATTTTCATTACTGACACGTTCAAAACTTGCATCCTTTTTTGGGATAGATCAGCTGTCAGCTATGGTGTCGCTGGGAGTCCAGAAGGTACGGAACGATGCTGGGAATTCGGGCAGGTGGTTGAACGTTCCAGAGACCAGCGAGAACCTCAAATACAACCAAAATCCAACGATTAACTTCCCAGCCCGAGGGCCACTTTGTACCCTCAATGCTGGGAAGTGAACATCACGCACAGCAAAGCCCATTTGGCAAGTCCTAAATCCTAGAGATGGCACAGTAGGTGTTCAGTTTTGTCCCCTCGTCCCGTAATGCTGGGACCGTGGTCATTGACTTGAATATAAGCCTCTGAAAGGAAGGGACCGTGCCTGTCTTATGCACTGTTGTGTTCCTAGGACTTAACAGTGTTTGGCCAGACTTACGTGCTCGGTAAGAACTCTGAGTAAGATGTTCATAAAGCAGGCTCTGCCTCGGAGATTGGGAAGTCCAATCTAGAGAGACTCGCCGTGCTGAGTCAAATAGAGCAAGCATCAGACAGTAGGGAGAGGTGGGGACTGTGGCAAATTGTCATGCACCACCCTTTTATCCAACCTTTTAAAAGGTAGCCCTTTTATCCAACTCTGGCCCATTGCTGTGATGCGGGAATGATGCCCAGCGTAAAGGCCTGAGTTTTATGAAACTGAGATTTTGGAAATGGTCCTGATGCCTTAAGTGTTGGCCACTGCGTTAATTTCTTTCATATGTAACTATTTAAAATTTTTAAAAGATTTTTATTTATTTATTTGAGAAAGAGAGAGAGAGCACAAGCATGGGGAGTGGGAGAGGGAGAAGCAGGCTTCCCGCCCAGCAGGGAGCCCGATGCGGGGCTCGATCCCAGGACCCCGAGATCATGACCTGAGTTGAAGGCAGATGCTTCACTGACTGAGCCCCCCAGGCATCCCTCAAATGTGAACCATTTAAAAAATAACAATAGGGGCACCTGGGTGGCTCAGTTGTTAAGCGTCTGCCTTCAGCTCAGGTAATGATCCCAGGGTCCTGGAATCAAGCCCCGCATCGGGCTCCCTGCCTGGCAGGAAGTCTGCTTCTCACTCTCCCACTCGCCCTGCTTGTGCTCCCTCTCTCGCTGTCCCTCTCTCTGTCAAATAAATAAAATCTTTAAAAATAATAATAATAATAAAATAAAAATTTTAAAAAATAAACGACAACAACAACAAAAAGACTTGTGGCCTAGGAGTTTTTCTAGCCCCTACCTTGTGATCTTTGTCCTAAAGAAGCAAACAAAACCCCAAGGGAAATCTCTGCATAAAAATACGCCTGGAGAACACGAGGCACAAAACCCCAACCACCCTTGGCCCCACAGCAGACAAACCCGCCGATTCTCAGAAGCACCACGGTGGCCGCTAAAGCTGGAGTGACAAACGTTGTGAATTCGGAGGATGAGGCTCGGGTTCGGGCTCCGGAAGGAAGCGGGCCCTCCCGAGACTTTGATATAAACAAGCAGCAGACAGAAGGACACTTTGGAGTCGGGGACCAGAAACAGAGATTGGGGGCTCCACGCAGATGTGCTCCCGCGGACGGCCGGGCTGTCCTCCCTGCGGGGCTGGGCCGGGCCGGGCGGCGAGGCTACGGTCACCTTGCAGAAGGGCAGGTGCCGTGGAGTTAGCCCGTCTCTTGGAGGCTTATCACCTAAGTGTCCCTGAACAAATGGGGCGCTCGTCATCGGGGTCACCTATGGGGGAAGAGGTTTTGGTTTGTTTTGTGGAAGCTCCAGAAGTTGTCCAAGGAGAAGTGAGATGTCACTCAGTTAGATGTCACAGTTAGAAGTGAGATGTCACTCAGTTAGATGTCACTCATCAGTTAGGTTGTGTGTTAGCATCCTCGGGCTGCTCCAACACAGCACTAACCTGGGGGGCTTAGAACACAGCCACGGGCTCCCCAGAGCCCTGCAGCCCACATGCCCCAAATCGAGCTGTCAGCAGGGCCGTGCTCCCCAGAGGAGGACCCTTCCTGCCTCATCCTGCTTCTGGCGGCCCCGAGGGTTCCTCAGTCATAGACACCCCTCTCCAGTCCCTCCCTCTGTCTTCATGGGGCCTCTTCCCCCGGGTGTCCTGTTATGTCTCTGATAAGGACCCTTCCACTGGGTTTAGGACCCGCCCCAAGCCACAATGAGCTCATCTCCATCCTTCCCTTAATCATGCCTGCAAAGACCCTGTTTCCAAATAAGGCCATGTTCTGAGGTTTCGGGGAGGCATATGATTTTGGGGGCATAAGTCAAGCCACCACAGGACCCGAAGGCAGAGTTGGGGGATGGTGAGGGACAGGATTCATCATATCTTTTTTCCCTGGTGACACAGATATAAGGCCGAGAGATAGGAGGTGTGGCAGAGAGATGGGGCCCGGCCAGGCAGACCTGGCAGGGATGGAGGAATAATGCCAGGCCTGCTCCCATCCCTCATTGCCACGGCCAGGCCAGCTGCATGCAGGGGGCAGGGAGCCCATCGATGTCCCCTCCCTGGGCACAGAGCCTGAGGGGCAGTGGGACGAGAGAAGACACCGGCTCACCCTTCCCGTTCGGAATCAGCTGAGAGGGAGATACAGGAGCCAAAGAGATGGGGAAAAACCTCTATGATCTGTTACCAGAAGAGCTAGCCTGGAGAATGCACCTGACCCGAGGCCTCGGGGGATGACTCAAGTCCTCGCCTTTCCTCCTATGGGAACCACGTCACCTGGAATGCCGCTGACACAAGGGGAGGGCACGGCGCTCTGAAGACGAGTGGGCCAGGGCTGAGCTCCACGGCTCTGTTCCTATGGTCGGCCTCCCTCGTCAGAGAAGTCACTCTTTCTCGGTGGATAGGAGTCAGCGAGGGGCAAGGAGCAAAGTGCATGGTAGCTCCCAGCCCTCCTGCTGTGTGGCGGCTGAGAGGGACCTTCACACACCCTCTGTAGAAAGGGGAGCTGTCTAGGGTAAGCAGCCTTCCTGTTAAGGCAAATCCGTAAATTGTATGTAGCAGGAGTTGGCAAGTATAGCCCGTGGGCCAAACCTGGCCCCCTGCCTGTTTTTGTCGATAAAGTTTTATTGGAACACAGCCATGCCCATCCTTGAACATATTGTCCATGGCTCTTTTCCTACTACAATGGCGAGGCTGAGGAGCTGTGGCAGAGACCTTGTGTCTCACAAATCTGGCTCTTGGAAATATTTTTCCAACCCCTGGAGTATGAAATTGGAAAACTCCTTTCAATTGCTCCCTAAATACAGTGTAAAGAGCAGAGGTGGTGGGTTACTAATTTATGAAAGGCTCTCTGGAGATGAGCGGGGATCTCCAGAGGGGCCAGGAAAGCCCCCCTCCCACCCTCGCCCTGGGCTCAAAAGAGAGGACCCTCATTATTTAAATGGACTCTCTCTCTCTCTCTCTCTCTCTTAGCAGAGAGGACATAGTCAAATTTGTGCAAGCTAAATGGGCATCCGATGCAAATCTACTTTCTGTTAAAGCTTTGTGAAATTTCACTGAAAGGAAACAGTAAAGACAGCCATTCGGAAAGTATGAGTGAGTCAGGATGAATGAGGAAGAAAACCAACTCTCCGATCATAGAGAGGGAAGGAGAGGACCCGGTTTCTGACAAACCCTGGGCCTGCCCACCTCCCTGCTCCCCGAGGGCTCACGAACCTCTGCTCTAAGCCATCGTGGCTGGACTGATCTCTCCCTTGTAGTCAAACAGAAAGAGATACATTCCCACCGTGGGCCCCACTTGAATACCTATATATACAATGATATGAAACAGGTTATCCGTAAAGATGCACAGAGAAAAAACATCAGAAAGGAAAAAAAATAGTAAGAATGTGACAAGTGGCTGGAGCGTGGGTGTTTTTCCTTTTTAATCTCTCTTCCAGATTCTTCATGTTGAACATATATTTATTCTATAATCCAAAAAAAGAGGAAGAAAGTGAATTGTATTTAATCCAATGACATTCGTCCACCAATAAAGCTAGCTGCTTCCCTGGGAGGTCTGCCCTCACGGCGGGTGTTTTGAGGGCGGTCCTGCCTTCTCGTCCCCTCCAGAGAGCTGCAGCCGATGAAACGAGGTCTCTAGGGACGATTTAGTGAGGGGGGAGGGTCAACACCCCGTCCTTGAAAACGCTGGGAGGATCCACATGGGCGGATGTCCGGGCTTGTGCATTAGAAACGCTTAACAATTTGGCATCTTTTTTTCCTTTTATTTTCCAAATCAATGCACTCAAGTTTGGTTGTTTTCAAAATCTCCAATTTTTCCCCACCCGGCTGTGATAGAGCCTGAGAAATTCAGCCTAGGACGTCCCTGCTTGGAAGATGGCCCTTCCTTACAGAAGGGATGCAAACAGTTTAGAGAAGTCTCTCCCTTTAAAACAGGAAAGCAAGACCCGGATGCATCTACTTTCTCATTCACAGGATTACTTGGCTCCTGTGATGCCATTGTCACGCCCCATTGTCTGGGACAGCCATGTATCTGGGCCTATATTGACCCAGGATCTGTCCCAGCATTTTTAAACAGTGTGTTGTGACCTGTTAGGGGGTCATAGCATTGATCTGATGTGTCACCACCGGCATTTAAAACATGACATAGAGCCGAGGGAGGTAGGAAGTGCCTGGCTGGGAGGGTGGTCGGTGGTGCCGGTGGCCAACAGGTGACAGGTGACAGCAGTCGCAGTGCACGGGGTCTGAGCTCCAGCCTCTAGCTGTGGCCGGATCCCGCAGGGACCTCGGGGATGTCAGTGACCCCCACTCCCCACCCCCAGCGCACGGTTGCTCCTCACGGCCCACACGGGGTGGGTAAGAAGAAGACATTTCGGTAGGTGCCACCGTGGAGAAAGCTGGTCCGGACAGGTGCCCACAGCGCACGCCCTTGAGCACGGAGGAGCGTGTGCGCGGATTCCTGTAGGCCGCACGGAAAACACACAGACAGGCCCCTCCCTGATCTGACAGCCGAGAGCCCAGTGCTGGGGGAGTCCCCACGGAAGCCTCCCGGGCCTGGTTTGGGGCGTTGGCCGCTCGGGAGCCCATCTCTAGGGCTGGGGCTGGGGGTCCCCTGGGTGCCTGGAACTGGGGCATCTTCAGCCTCCTCAGCCTCACAAACGGTCCACGGAGTGTGTCAGGATCCCAGAGGAAGACGGCGGACAGACACACCAGCAGGTGTCAGCATGCCCGCAAGGGCAAGACGCACCTCCGGCAAGAGCCCAGACCCCTCTTCTATTCCAGGGACGGGGCAGACACCTGAGCGGTGGGGACAGTGGCTAGGTCCCCAGGGCAGAGAACCCGGGTGGCCACGAGAAGCAGGACTGCCACCTTCCACATGTCGGCTTCTGCTGAGAGTGGCTTCCTTCCTTCGCTGCACCTTTAATTATGCACGCATGCAGGGGAGGGTCGGGTCTGCATTAACAGACGAGAATAAACAGCTTTGCATCATTATTGGCAAAGCGTGGTGCGGTTTGGAGCTGCCCTTAGAGAGAGCCGCAGCTGCAGGGCACCCAGAAGAATCTGGTAATCAGCTAACAAGGAGAAGTGATTTTTACTCCCTCCTCCTTCTCCTCGTCTGTTCTTCCCCTAACCAAGCTTCATCTTCCCTCATTAAAGAAGAAGGATATGCACATTCATCCAGAGTGAAGGGAAATAATGAAAGGAAGGGAGGAGAAGAAGGAAAGGCGGAGGGCAGGGAGTGCTCATGGCCAAGACCACTGGGGGTCTGAGTGCCATCTCGGTCTTTGACACCAACACGTTTGGGCAGCTGCCTTTGTTTCCGTGAGCCTCAGTTTTCCCTTCTGTAAAATGGGGGGGGGTCGTAATTCTGATGTCAGAAGCTTGTGGTGAGGGTTAACTGGCTTATAAACAGAGAGTCCTAATGGCCAGCAAACAATGGTAACCATGAGATTGGGGAAGAAAAGACAGAAAGGAGGGGACAGAGGAGGAGAGGAGCTCCGGGACAGGGGAAGGGATGGAGGGAGGACTCTGGTGAGGGTGAAGTGTCAGGAGCCCCTGTTTTCTTCCTGGGATTATCTGGTCATTTGCATTTGGAGCCCAAAGCATCTCAGCCGCATTATTCGGTAAGCAAGAAATGCTGGTTTCTGCTGGGAGGCCATAGAGAGGCCGTCATGTCCCCAGGCATTTTGTCTGCACTCCAGGGGGCCATGGACGGGCCAGGAGGAGGCAGGATCGCAGGGCGATTCAGAGGGTGACTCCTGCAGCCACTCTGCGGGACCCAGACCAAACCCCAGGTCGGCTGCTCGTCATCCATGCGACCTGCACAACGTGCTGGCCTTCCCGGCAAGGGAAGGAACGTGAGGCTCTGGCTCTCCCTGCCGCGGGGAGGGTTGAGAGGATCCCCGCAGGACCACCGATGGCACAGCTCCAGGGAGCACCCTGTGCAGGGGACCCCCCGGGCCAGGCACCGCCGCGGCACACAGGCGAAGGCTCCCGCATCCTTGTGGGGACAGGTGCATACTTACCTCCCCGTCCAAGGTGCTGGGAACCTTGGCTCTGCCGGACACTCCTTCACTTCGACACTAAGCACCAGGGCAAAGCGCCCCGTGTCCGTGTGTGATGTGTGCCGCTGATGAGATGCTAGCACCTTCGGGGACATCCGATGTTTGCATTCGGGTGTCACTGAGCCCAGATTCCCTGTGGGAGAGCCATTCTTTGGGGTTCAAATGCATTTCCAAAGGGATTATTTAAATAAGTGTATTTTGCAGGAGAAGGAAGCTGTAGTTTAAACCGGCCCACCCCGTGGTCCTGCCTCGAGTCCCCTGGTAGCGGTGGTGTGCATGTGCACACACGCACACACACACACATGCACACACATGCACATGTGTGTGCACACAGACACACGGTTCTCTTGGACTCACCCGATCGAATTCCCTCCGAGCACTCCGCCCTCCCCGAGATGCCCACCTTTATTCTGGCTCTATCGTCTATCAGGGGTGCGTCCCGAGGTCTGGAAGGGCGCGTGGCACGGACTGGGTGCCTTGCCCACTGATCGGCTCAGCGAGTGAGTGCGGACCTGTCTTGGCTCCAAGGGGCTGCTGCTCTTTTCAGCACCTGGCGTTTTATTTTATGGTAGCCAAATACCCATAGCATAAAAGCTGCCGTTTTCATCATTTTAAAGTGCACGATTCAGCGACGTCAGCTACACTCATACGACCTACAACCATCGCCTCCCGTCTAGCTCCAGAACCTTGCGTTGCCTCTGCAGGAATCCCCGTGCCTGTTAAGCAGGGACATGCCTTCGACTATGACAGCTTTGCTAAACGACAAAGGTTAACAGATACTTTCGGGTATACACCTTCCCTCTCCCAAACACCGGCCATCAATCCTAATATCGTTACCGCACGGTGCTAAGCTTCTTCCGAGAGAGAGCTGCGCACATTGTGTATCTAGACATGGAAATCACACCAGATGCATCGTAAAACTTGCTGAAAGATGGTCTTAAGTAGGTTTCTCAAGTCTTTCAAAATCCCTGGGGTTTCGGACTGAAGGCTTTGTCATTTAAAATCAAGTCGCGAGACACTTTGTACTTACCGTTGGAACGCTCAAGAAGCCATGTTTGGAATTGGAAAGGCAGGGTCTCGGTGATCCCAGAACAGCTTCAGTTTCTTTGCTGCGAGATCCCCCCCACCCCCTACCCCAAGCAGAGGAGACACAAGTGCACTGGGGGCAGCTCCTGCCTTTCGGATCTATAACATCTAGAACCCGGTAAACGGGGGGTGATCATATGTGGGTAAGGCCGGCAGATGCATGATCTGCGACCCTGGGTCACAAGTTCACGGTTGGTGGCTTCCTCACAGCCGAGAGGCAAGACAGAGTATGGCGGGGGAGCCTCCGTGATGAGAGAGGCGTTTCTATCTGGTTCTATGGAGCTTTGGAAGAGCCGGGCAGACTCCGTGGCTCACTCCTTTGTCCATCAAGTGGGGACGAAGCTGTCCCCCCCCACTTTCCCCGCATGCCCCAGGGACCCTCCCGGGTCAGTCTGCTGGAAGAGCATACCCAACACCCAAAGGACCCCGGTGCGTGCTCTGAAGGGACGTCTGTCCTCTGCGTCTCCAGCGGGGTGAGCTGCCGGGAACACAGCCCATCTAAGAGGTCGCATGCTGCCATTTCTCAAAACCCAGTAGAGAAATGCAGGGATTTGAAACCTTGTCTTCTGTTACGTCCCCAGGGCCTAAATTAGCCCTGACACAGACAGGGGCTCAGCGGTCACGTGCTGCATGAAGGAGGGTGGTCCCCACCTCACCCAGGAGCGTCCCCTGCTGAGTGTTGCCCTGTGGGAAGCTGGCTCAACACAACCGGCAAATCCAGATTTTTTTATGACGATGAAAAAAATTAAAACACCATGTAGGAAAACCAAACCGGAACAAAGCCGCCACACCATTGGGGTACGAATGGGCAGCTCCTGGGTGCTTTGGGGGACCAACAAAAACAGTAGGAAGGGACAGGAGAACTGGAGAATTGAAGAAAAGGGGGTTCTGGGGACATAATGGGAATCTGGAGATCTAGAAAGGGAAGCCAGCTGTGAAGATCTCTCTCTTTCATCTACGGGTGTGTTTCCTCGGGGGTCTTCATGAAGAATCTCGAAAACAGCTGCTTTGGTGGAAGGAAGTGGCTTTTCTGAGGTTTCAAACACTCACGCGCACACACACACGCACACACACGCACACATGCACTCACACGCTCTCACACACGCACACGCACCCTCAGGAGACTATAGGGAGACGGCAGAATATGTCCAGAGGGAAAAACACTCAGAAATGCAAACACAGCTAAAATCTCAGCATCGGGGGCGCCTGGGTGGCTCAGTCGGTCACACCCCTGCCTTCGGCTCAGGTCATGATCTCAGGGTCCTGGGATTGAGCCCCGTGTTGGGCTCTCTGCTCAGCAGGAAGCCTGCTTCTCCCTCTCCCTCTGCCTGCTGCTCCCGCTGCTTGTGCTCTCTCTCTGTCAAACAAATAAATAAAATCTTTAAAAAAATTAAAATAAAAAAATAAAATCTCAGCATCTCCACGGGAACTAGAAATCTAGAGAAGACACTGCAGGTTCCCCCCCGCCGACCCCTGGGGTGCACACAGGAGACGTGTTGGGGCACAGGTTCCCAGAGACCATGCTGCCCACCAGACTCATCCCCCAGGAAGGTGAGGTTCCACCCACGTTAGAACCACAAGGAGTAGCCGGAGCCGAGCTGGAAGGGCCTGGGTCTGGAGACTGCTCTCTGGGCTGCAGGAACAGCATGATCAAGCATCCCATGAGACACGGTATCTAGAGCCAGATGGGGCTGCGTGAGACTCGGACAGAGCTGGGACTATGAACAGGTAGCTTTGGGTCCTGCTCCACCCCTTCCCATCCCTCTGACAGCCTCCTAAGACCCCAGGGCTCTCCCTTGGTGGGGGAACTCAATTCTCCGTCCGAGAAGTCCAAATTCCAAGGTCCAGCACCTCCCGCCTCCCTGGCATCCCTGGGAAAAGCCCCCTGTGTCTGGAGTGTCTGAGAAAAGGAACTTCGGCCTGGCTATTGGCCTGACTTCGAGAGGGACTGGTGAGAGCTGCAGCGACTGCGAGGGCCCACGTCAGGGGTGGCCCAGACCCCGGGAGGCCTGCTGGAGACCGAGCTCCAGGAGCCCCTGGGGCGGCCGTGCATTAGGAGCTGAGATGAAGGTTCTGCTCCCATCCCCACGGCAAGATCCCCTGCTTGGCCGTGAGAGCAGATTCATAGTGCGGGCTCTCGCTGTAACTCAGAGCCTTGCACCCTTCCGCTCCAGGAGGGACATCCGTACTCCCTCTTCATCACCTGGCAATGCCGAACAAGCCGATTCTTCAACTCCAGGCCGCAAAGCTTCCGAGAGTTGGTGATAACTAATGGCCTTGGTGCTCAGAGGGAAGGCTCGTGTCGGGAGGAAGGCGGCGTGATAAACCGGTGCTGACATCAGAGGACATTGGGGAAAGTCAATGTCGGACATCAGAAAACACGTTGTTCGTGACGAGCCCCCCTGCGGGGGACACGGATTCCCCACGCACCGCGGTGGTGGCCCAGCGAAGGGGGCCATCCAGCAGAGTGAAGACGGCTACCCTGTATCCTTCGGCACGTTCCTGGGGCCGGGTACCGGACAGATGTCCTGAGATCTGTCCTCGATGTCTTGAACTCTTTGCTCCAAGTAGGAGCTACTCTCTTTGGAGCAACATGGAGCTTGCATAGAGGAGATCAAGTTCTTTCCCCCGTCGCTGGCCCTGTGAGAAGAGCTTTCTTCGCTCCTTTGTCCTGGGTTCTCAGACCTCAGGCCTGGGCACGGTGCTGAGATGGGTCTCCCGGGCCCCGGGAGGGTTGTTTCCCAGCCCCAGAACATTCACCTGCCGCACCTCCGCCAGGCCTTGAGCCAACATTCCGAAAACCCAAACTCAGATCCCTTTTCCTCTCTCAGTCCTTCAGGGGGCTTGGACTGTCACATCTCCTGCCTCCCTCCTGCAGGGACCTTTGGGGCCACATGAGGCCCACCAGATAACCCAGGATAATCTCTCCGTCTCAACGTGACACCATTCACCAAGTCCCTTTCGCCGTATAACGTACATATTCGTGGGTTCCGAAGATTAGGTCATGGACATCTTTGGGGGGGGGTCATTGCCCATCCTAACAGAGCTGGGACCCACCCAGGTAGTCTAGCCCCAGAGCCCTCACCTCACTGGCCCCCTGTCATCATCCGGGTCCGAGAGACCTGCTGAATCACACATGAAAGTTGACGGGGCATGGGTGACAGGCTGTCATCGGAATGCTCGGGGCTACATCCTGCATTCAGTGAAGGAAGGAGTTAGTGGTTAGTTAACTGGACGGAAGGACTTTCTTCCTCCGCGTTGTCTTAGTGCTGGTGCTTGTCACATTTAGGTGTTTTCGGACCACGATGGGCTCCGTGGAAGCCAGCCAAGAACCTTTATGTTTAAAGATGGTGCAAAATTTTAGTAAAGATCCTTCCAAAAACACTGGCTCAAAAATAGCAAAACGGCAAGGAAAATCGAGCGGCTCGCATATCCAGAAGCCCTGAGGTGTGGAGGTTCCTACAGGGGTTAATTTATAATAGCTCAAGGTTGAGTTTCTTCCTGTCTCTCTGCTTCTGGGTCTTCAGCTGCGAGCTTGGGTCTCAAGCTGGTTCCCCTCACTTTGCAAGATGGCGGCTGAAGCTCCAGCCTTTCTATCGTGACCTGGCAGGGGGTGCTGCATGTCCCCTTCCCTTAGCAAGGGACTTTCGAGGGACTTCCCAGCACATTCTCTCTCACCTCTCACTGGTCAGAATTGGGTCACGTGCCCATTCCTCAACCAACCACTGGCAAGGGAAGGGATGCCAGGACTGGCTTAGACCATTCTGGGTTTACCCCCGAGCTGGGCTGGATGCACCAGCTCTGAGGGGTGAGAGGGTGGTGGGGAGGAGACCGACACCCTCTGCTCCCTGTAGGAACAAATTGCCTGAAATGATGGATGGAGGCTCGGTGCCTTCTCTCCAGCCCGTCTCCCCCTCTGTCCCTGCCACAGTTCCCGGGACACACACTGTGTTCCTCGGGTTCACTCGCCATCCAGCCCCCATGCGTGACGAATTGCTGGGGGCCCCAAAGAGCACTCAGAAGTTGGACGAATCCCTTCTTTTAGACCATATCCACCTTGGAGGGGGAGAAATGTATTCTGTACATCTTCAACAGCAACTTTACAAAAAAGATTTAACAGGAACATTTCAAAGTATCTTTTGATAGGTGCTCAAAAACATTGTGATGGCTTCTGATACCGCGAGCTTGGCCCAGAATGACATCACTGTGGGGAGGCAAGAATGTTCGCATTTTTAAAATTGTGATTTTTCAGTCGAGGGAAACGTCTGTCTGCATCTACGGTGGAAAAGGGGCACAGCTCTGCCCCCTTATGCCACGTGTTGTTTCTTAAGCAGCACAGTTCGGGGTTTTGAGAAAACAGACTTGAACTCAAGAGACGGTGACAAAGGAGGGCCTGGATAGAAAGCAGTTGTCTGACCGTGGCTCTTAAGAAAGGAAGAAGTTGTAGCAGGATCATCGATAATTGGCTCTGGGTGTCCCGAGGGGATTGTCACCCTCCGACGAAGATCAATGAGAAGAGATGCCTCTGCAAAAGGAAAGCAGCGGGAGCGGTGTTGGGGAAACTGGTTTCAAATCTTGAGATTTATAAGAAGAAATAATTAAAGAAATAATTGGAACACCTCCTTTAGTGAAGCTAAAAGTTTCCCACGAGAGCAAGGCTCAGATGCGACGTCACGATGATCATCCGTGGTTTGGTCGGGTTTTCAGCAAACGTCTACGATCAGTTGCGAACCCCGCCCCCCTCCAGGCACCGGACATGCCTTCCCCACTCCGGATGCAGCACCTCCTAGCAAGTCCCCACTGTCCACCTGGAAATATCCCGGGCCCTCGGGTATCATGGCGCCGTGGGGCGAGCAGATCTGCTGTGTGACGGACCCTCCCCTTAGCTGGACCCAAGGGTCAGAAGAGCCTAAATCTTGCACTTGGAGAATGAATCAATTCCAGGCTGGCCATTCATATTCTGGAAAAGATCCTTCCCTTTCTTTAAATGCCACCCCTTCGAAGCCATCACCTGATAGTCGTTTATAGGTCCTAAGCTGTAAAAGTCTAGCCCGGGGCTTTGCTCGTGCATTTGAGTGGAGTGGAATTAAGAGACTGGACAAGCACGAGACATTTAGAAGTAAAAGTTAGGTTCGTATGGACAATTAGAGAAGGAGAGGAAGGTTTTATTTATTTATTTATTTTTTGACAGCTTAATGTATATTAATGGGGAAAGCACAGAGTATGATTCATCCAAATTTAGTGACGAGGGTTTATCAGTGACATAAAATGGTCTTTTTTGGAAGGAGGCTGGGAATAAATGTGAGTGTGTCCTCAGGGGCCTTTTGTCCTTAGGCTTTGGGGAAATCTGGGGTGGGGTCCCCAACCGCTCCTGGACAAGACCCCCTCCTCCGCCTCCTCCACTCACCGTGTGATCTCACCCCCCCCAGAACTTCTTCCGCCATCCCTGACTCCCCTACACCCTGCGCTGGCCATCCTTGGAAACCCCCCCACTCTGGTGGCAATAATCCCCACCCGACCGAGCCCAGAGGTCTCAGGCTGCTCCTGGTCCCACCTTTGCCTGCATCTCGGGTGGGTCACTGGGCCGGTGGGCCTCAGTTTCCCTATCTTGGTAATCATGTAAGGACACAAGATGACCCCCAGGCTGGCTTCCATTGGGAACGTCCCATGATCTCAACTGATAAAGAAATAATTGGAACACTCTTTTGGTGAAGCTAAAATGTCTATCTTATAATATTCCTCGGGCCGTGATCCGAGAGACCGACAATGACCTTGTTTTAAGATCTGAACCCCCAAATCTCTATTTGGGGATTTCAGGCCTCCCTTCCCCCACCATTCCGTGGCACTTTTTTTCTTAGTCCCTGGGATTAGGGGCAATAAAGAGGGACGGAAGGAAACAGGGGTCCCCCTGGGTTGCCAGAATGGCTGTTACTTTGATGAAAAAGGGTCACCAAATCTGTGAGCATCCCTGTTGGGGTCAAGACCGCCAGGGCAAACTGCAGACCCGACACGCCCGTGGCTGGGCAGAGGTGTGCTTTCCTCATCACGGGTCGTGCGGCTTTGCACCAGTGGCACCCACGGGGAGAGCTCCAGCGGCTCGTGGCCCTCCCCCAAAGCCACATGCTGCCTCCCGAGGGGCTCGGGGGCCACAGTCAGAGAGCCGAGCGCCACCTCTCAGGCCCTGTGCACAACCTCGGCTCCCCCGAGATGGGTGTGATGACCAGGCCCCTGGGACCCCTGTCCGTGCCCGGGACCCATGCGGGCCCAAATGAGAAACCCCCAAGGACGCACAGAGCAGAAACTGCATCAACAACAACAAAAAAATGCGGAGGAGTTGGGGTGCCGATGGATTCGAGTAGGCGGTGAGGAAACACAGAAGTTGGGATATGTCAGGGTAAAAAATGCTTTCGCTCTTTCATCTGCTCCGGAGAGAGATGGATCAACGAGGCAAATTCTGCTCTAAAATCATAAGGCAAGCTGAAATGTGTAGCAACTTTGAAAGGGAAACAAACCCCTTTCGCTTTAATTACTGACATTAATTGCTTCCACGTAGGAGGGAAGTCCTTTTCATGTTTGCCTGAATTGTGTCACCACGGCTAGAGCAGAGCGGGACTCATGAAAAATTCAAAAAAATGCCAGCTCTTCCTGATGACACATTTACTGCCACCTGTCAGAAGAGAGTCCCACGACGCCAAGCTTGTTAGAACGAGAAACTTCACAGTCACGGGGGAGACGTTTTCCGAGAATAAATAACCTTATTTTATCAACACTAAGATTCCTTCTATTGTAAGATGTTTCAGTATTTTGCAGGCCAGTCTTCCAGAATGCCTCCAGGGACAATTGGCCGGTGCCATTGTTTTAAAATAGGTCCCAGGGAAAGGACTGTTCACGGGTGGAGAAATCCTGGAATTGGGGACAGGGGACAGACAAATATGTAATGTTGGTGGTGGATGTCGACCTGTTGGATGGTGTGGGTGTGGGGGCGTGCCTAGCCCCACTGGCTTCTAGAATCTAGAATCACCATTCTCGCGTTTTTCTAGAGCTTTTTGATTTCCACAAACTCCTCCCGAAGACAAGCTTTGAGCCCCCGACCCGGAGAACTAATAAAGGTCACAAGGGAAACGGAGTGGTTTCCCTTCGTCTGGGAGCTTCAGGTGACGGACCCTCAGCTTGAAGAATGAGGGCATGGGGGCATCCGCAGGGCTGCCCCTCGCCAGCTGTGTGCCCTTGGCCACCAACCTCGGTCTCCCCTTCCTCGGTTCCACAAACAGCAATGGCGACAACACACACCTGTGTGGATGCTCAGGTTCTATGACCCACCGGGGGAACTCAGGATGTCACACACGGTCACACTCATGGCTGTGACTTATTACAGCAAAAGGACACAAAGCAAAATCAGCAAAGGAGAAAAGCATGTGGGGTGAAGTCTGGGGGAACCCGGAACAAGGTTCCAGAGCCTTCTTCCAGTGGAGAGTCCCACTAGAGACTCACGCCCGGGGTCCTTATGGGGGGCTGGTCACACAGGCACTCTGCCTGGCACATATCCAAATTCCAAGTCCCGCGGGAAAGCAGGGGTCAGAATGACTAGATGGACCGTTGGCTCAGTTTAGGTGCAGTGAGCCTTACCGTTTAGGGAAAGTTTTAATCTTTCCCTAAATCCTCGGGGCCAACCTTGCAAGCAGACCTTTCTGAGAACGGCGGTCTCAGACCTGCTGTCTGACCTCTTTCCTGCACGCCTCCCTCAGGGTTGTTTGAGGATCACATAAAATATTCCGTGTAAAATTCTGTGCTCAATAAATACTACTTAGACTCCTTTCCTTCGGAGTCTCCTGCAGAGGAAACCTGCGGTACTTACAAGATATGCTCACTTATCAGATAAGCCAGAGTATGAAGCACATTCTCTTTGACCAAAAGGGTTTTTTTCTGGAGAGGGGAATTAAAAAATCTACATACTTTCCATCATATTGATGATGAAAAGTGATTTTAAAGTGAGCTTATGAGAAAAATACAGTTGTTGTTTTTTTTTTTTTTGGCCTGTGTAAATCCAACATACTTTGTATTGGAACATGATAGGGAGCAGTTTGGGGTAACAGTCCTTCGGCCCTGGAATAGAAGTACAAAAATCACCCAGCTAAAAGAAGTGGAGGGGAAATATCACAAGTACGGTGATAAATGGCGTCTCATGACCTCTCCATTCTCTTGTGAGAGCAAACGACCAAATGACATTTCCATAATGCAGAGAACGCTGGTGACCACACCAAGTCCCAACACGAAACGCTTGAAATTAGAATGACTCCATAACCGTACTCATAGGCACAGCCAAACAAGCACGATAGCAACAAAAATCCCCATACGTTTGATGGAATTCTCACCCAGGCTGATACGGGGTGTGCAGACAAGTCAATATTTCAGTAAAAAGCAATGAAAACATACAGGGGAAAGATTAAAAAAAAAAAAAAAGAAGCCCGATGTCATGAATGCAATGAAAACAAATATTTCTCGGATTATTGGCAGACCGGGAAGCAGGTGGAAAAAACAGATGAAGACAATGAGTAGGTTCTAACTGAAACCAGCAGGAGCCCCATGTTTAAGAACATTCTAGAACTTTCATTTTTCTTTGAGCTATGGGTTGTACGTCTAAGAAATTTCAGTACCTGAACTTGTACCTCTAATTATCTGGTTATCGGGGTAGCCACAAACAGATGGTGATGTGAGGACCTCCCTCAGAGGGAGATCCTGTGGGGGCAGACACTTTATCTGCCTTGTGTGTCTCTGTATCCTTAATGCCTAGAACAGCAGTGGGCTCAGAGAAGGCACACCGTTAAAAATAGATCGCCTCACTCCACACTTGCGAAAATGACCAAGATCCAGAATCCAGACAACACCGAATGGCGGTAAGGATGTGGAATGATAGGAACTCTCATTCATCGCTGGTGGGATGCAACACGATGCTTCCCCTTTGAAAGACAGTCTGGTAGTTTCTTCCAAAACTAAACACAAAAGGACCATAGGATCCAGCAATCGTGCTCCTTGGTATTTGCCCCAAAGAGCTGAGGACTTATATCTACCCAACAACCTGCCCACGGATGTTTATAGCAGATTTATTCATGATCGCCCAAACTTAGACGTAACCGAGATGCCCTTCGATAGTTGAGTAGTTGAAACATAAACTGTGCTCCATTCAAACAAGGGACTATTATTCGGAGCTGAAAAGAAATGAGCTCTCAAGCCATGAAAAGACAATTCTCATATGATCTCTCTGATATGAAGAATTTGAGAGGCACGGCGGGGGTCGTGGGGGGTTGAGGGGAAATGAAACGAGATGGGATCAGAAGGGAGACAAACTATAAGAGACTCCTAAACTCACAAAACAAATCGAGGGTGGCTGGGGGGTAGAGGGTTAGGGGATGGGGTGGCTGGGTTATGGACATTGGGGAGGGTATGTGCTATGGTAAGTGCTGTGAAATGTGTAAGCCTGAGGATTCACAGACGTGTACCCTGGGGCAAATAATACATTATGTGTTAATTAAAAAATTAAAAAAATAAAAATTAAATTAAAAAAAAGAAAAGACATGGAAGAACCTTAAATGCATATGATTACATGATAGAAACCAGTCTGAAAAGGCTACAGACTGTATGATTACAACTACACGACCTTCTGGAAAAGACACAACTATGGACACAGTGAAAAGGCCAGTGAGTGACAGGGCTGGAAGCGTAGAGATGGAAAGGCAGAGCACAGAGGATGTTTTGGGCAGTGAAAATCCTGTGTGTGTTATTACCTGTGGATATGTGTATATTGCACATTTGTCCAAACCCGTAGAATGTTCAACACCAAGAGTGAACCTTAAGGTACAGTTTGGGGTAATTATGATGTGTCGTTATGGGTTCATCAATCGTGACAAATGCGATAGTTTGTGTTTTCAAGAACCGGTCTGCTTCATCTGAGTTGTCAAATTTATGTGTACAGAGTAGTTGGTAGCATTTCCTTATAACCCTTTGGATTTCTGCAGCGTCTGTTGTGATAGCTCCTGTTTCATTCCACTAATAGCCACTTGTTCATTCCATTCATAGCCACTTGTTTCTTCTCTAATTTTTTTCTGTGTTAATTTGATTGATTCCCCCCCTCCCCAAGAATCAGTTCTTTGTTTCTTTGATTTTCTGTATTATTTTTCTGTTTTCAATTTTATCGATTCCTGCTCTTTACTGTTTCTTTCCTTGTGTTCGCCTTGGGTTTATTTTGATTTTCCTTTTTTAGGTTCTGGAGGTGGAAGCTTAGATTATTGAGTTGAGACTTTCTCTCTTCTCCAACCTTTGTATTTAAAACTGTAAATTTCTCTCACGGCACTGTTCAGGCTGCATCCCACCGATTTTGAGATATCGTATCCTCGGGTTCATTTAGTTCGATGTCCTATTTGACTGAGACATGAGACTTCCTCTTGGATCCATGGACTATTCAGAAGCATGTTATTTCATTTCCAAGTGTTTGGAGGGTTTCCTATTATCTTTCTGTTACTGATTGGCTGGAGAACACATTTTGTATGATTTCCAGACGTAAAGCCACTTAGTGTTGCCAGGGTCTGGGGGATGCCCTGCTTACCTGAGACAGGGTTTATTTTGGTGTGATGGAAACGATTGGAAAGTAGACTGAAGAGACGTCACACGACTTTGCGGCCACACTAAATGCTACTGAATCATTCCCTCTAAGATGGTTAATCTTAAGTTATATGAATTTCATGTCAATATATGAAAATGGGTCAGCAAGGAGAGGGGGGAAGAAAGGAAGCTGCTTAGCAATGATCTAGATACATAATAAAAGCCAGATAACTGATGACTGTTTTGCTTTTTCATCTCTTTCTCTTTTCCTGTCTCTTCCAGCCCCAAGCTCCTCTGTCTACCTCTGTTCTCTTGCCATGCTCTGCATCAGTCAGCATCCTAGTAGGAAGCAGATGGTGCCCTTGGACTTGAGGAAAGCTCAGTAAAGGAACGATTTGCAAGGGAGTCGGCAGGATGTTGGGAAAAGGGGGCACCCCGCACCCGCGTTTGGTGACGGCAAGGAGTCCTCACCCCCTCGTCAGAAGGGGAGGGACAGCCTCCTGGCGGCGACACCACAGGGATGAAGAGAATAAGACCCTTCTCCCTGCTCTCCTGCAGGGGCTGCTCCTTGGTTGAATCCCACTGAAAGCCAGAGTCCGGGCTACTCGCACGGTGGTGTCCCAGTCCCCACGGTGGGAGGAACAGGGAACATTTTTAGGATTCTTACACTGACAAACAGGACCAGAGTGCTAAGGGGACTCCAAGGACAAGTCTCTGACTCAGTGTGGTAAAGCAACTCTCATCAACAGGGGAGCGATGACCCGGGCTTGGGTGAGGCCATCCACGACTGACGGGACGTGACTTTGATCTCACGCGCTTGCCTCCCCGCCTGCACCACAGGTCTGCTGAGTCAGCTGGGATCACTTATGCCGCCGACCTCAACGGCTGCCATCATCTGGCACTCATGGGGGGATTCGTCTCCATTATTAATCTTCTTGGCCACCTCTAGTTCAAAGTCGACTGGTCTAATCAAATTAAGACAAATGTGAACGGATGACCTCGGGCGCTTGACCGTATCTGAGGGTCTGAAGTCTCTCTTCCCAGTCAGGCTTCTAGAAGATCATTTCTCCCGAGCGTCCCACAGCCTCGTGGAGCCAGGGCACGGCCGAGGGAGGTTTGCCACTTGTTCGAAAAGCCATCCTGTTAATCTCTGCACCATCGTCCCCCAGGGCCTGGTAGGAATCAGGTGGAATGATCGGGAATTTCGGAGCCTGGTGTCTCATCTCTGAAACTCAGAAACACTTAATGAGGTCAGTGAGAACCAGCAAGAGGATGTTTCTAGGACTGTCCGTTGATCTCTCAGGAAGGTCGCTGAGATCTGTGACGCTGACGCGCTTTCATTTTGCATATTTGCCATTTGTCGCTTTCATCAAAATGACCCAGTTATTTTCTCAACTTGTCACCTGCTAAAGGCACGTCGGTCTTTAGGATAGACGCAGGACATCCACGCCCGCTGACAGTGACTCGGGTGCGTATCCCGCGTCTGGCCTCTGCCCCTCCTCCGTGTGCTCGGCGCCAGCTCTCCCATCTGCCTCCCCCCGTGCGCAGGCATTAGATGTCCTCTCCGGCTCCCCCGATGCATCCATCACCGAATTCTCCTTGTCCTCGGCTCTGGGAGGACCGATCCTGGGTATTGGACTCTTTTTGCTCTCTACACAGCTCAGGGCTTTTCTCCAAAGGCGGTTCAGAAACAACATCCCTTAGACTCTGTGATGGAGGCTAATGACCGCCACTGTCCACGTCCATTAATCACCGCAGGGACGTGATTAATGCACAAGGACTCCTGACCCCGGGTTGCTGAGGGCAGGTGCTCCCAGATGCGCTGATGAACGGGGCTAGAGTTCCGTGTGGTGTATCTAAACACACCACTTTTTTGATGACCACAAAGTCGCAGGAGCTGCCACTGCATTTCTCTATTTAGGTGATTTTAGCTTTTCCAAGCTTTAAGAAAAAGCTGCAAACATTTACAATGACTGTTTGGTATTGAGAGTCATTGGATGCAT
>CM052889.1:77791630-77810389 GCA_028534135.1 Potos flavus | reverse complement strand
ATTTCGTGTTTTTTGATGGCTGCATAGTATTCCATTGTATATATACACCACATCTTCTTTATCCATTCATCTGTTGAAGGACATCTGGGTTCTTTCCATAGTTTGGCTATTGTGGACGTTGCTGCTATAAACATTCGGGTGCACGTGCCCCTTCGGATCACTACATTTGTATCTTTAGGGTAAATACCCAGAAGTGCGATTGCTGGGTCGTAGGGTGGCTCTATTTTCAACTTTTTGAGGAACCTCCATACTGTTTCCCAGAGTGCCTGCACCAGCTTGCATTCCTACCAACAGTGTGGGAGGGTTCCCCCCTTTTCCACATCCTTGCCAGCATCTGTCGTTTCCTGAGTTGTTAATTTTAGCCATTCTGACTGGTGTGAGGGGGTATCTCACTGTGGTTTTGATTTGGATTTCCCTGATGCCGAGTGATGTTGAGCACTTTTTCATGTGTCTGTTGGCCATTTGGATGTTTTCTTTGCAGAAATGTCCGTTCGTGTCTTCTGCCCATTTCTCGATTGGATTATTTGTTCTTTGGGTGTTGAGTTTGAGGAGTTCTTTATGGATATTGGATACTAGCCCTTTATCTGATATGTCATTTACTAATATCTTCTCCCATTCTGTCGGTTGTTTTTTGGTTTTGGTGACTGTTTCCTTTGCTGTGCAGAAGCTTTTTATCTTGATGAAGTCCCAATGGTTCATTTTTGCCCTTGCTTCCCTTGCCTTTGGTGATGTTTCTAGGAAGAAGTTGCTCTGGCTGAGGTCGCAGATGTTGCTGCCTGTGTTCTCAAGGATTTGGATGGATTCGTGTCTCACATTGAGGTCTTTCATCCATTTTGAGTCTATTTTTGTGTGTGGTGTCAGGAAACGGTCCAGTTTCATTCTTCTGCATCACATCCGTTTTTAAAGGCAATGTTGGCTTAAATTAGGATAACAGACAGAGGGGGTGGGCCACCGAAGTGTAAGCAGAGAGAGCCGTTAAGAGCCCTTCAGAGTGGTCCAGGCAAGAGAGGACGGTGGTTTGCCCCCAGGAGGGGAGAAGATGGGCAGGTTCCAAAAGTACAAAGGCATGGTAATGAATGACTCTGGAATTTAATGGTCTATCCTTGGAAGCAAGAGGACCTGAATTCTCCGCTTGGTGGAGAACCTCGTCCCTAATGCCGAAGCTTACCTCTCGGCACTTGGACAACGACCACTAATGCCACCAACGGTAGAGACGAGGAGCCTCGAGGACACCATGTTGGGAAGAAGATCGCAGAGAGCTTCGAGGTTGCAAGTGGTATTAACCGGCTGGAATAGCTTAAGGGGAGTAATGAGAGTTTTAATGAAAAGGCTGTGTTTAGGGGGAACCCAAGACAGGCGCACCGCCAGCTCCAGGAAGGAACTGGGATCGAAGAATTCCCATAAGAGAAGGGACTGGCCCGCCCCACCTCCTTTCTTTGCACTCTCTGCACAAGGCGGGGTGGTGTTTAATCCTTCCTCGGTTACGGTCCTGAGCAGCCGCCAGCTGGCTCTCCCTGACCCCCGACTCTCGACCGTGCTGGAGTCAAGGTCACTTACCCACCTATGGCCATGGGATTGCAGGGGACATAGGCACATAGCGAAGAGATAACTAAAACGCATAGCAGGCCAGCTGACCACAAGTCCCAACTGGGGAAACGTAGGAGAATGGGGCCCCTGGTGACGGGTGGCGGCGTGGTGCTGAATCTCATAACCGGGAAGACAATATTCTTTAAGTTCCATGCAATAATGGGGCTGAACTTACACTGGAAAAAATTCATTGTGCAACTAAAATTCGAAATTAACTGGGGTCCCGTGTTTTTATTTGCTGATCTTGGAAACCTTTCTAATTAAAAAGTTTTAAAAAATTCTAATTAAAAAATTTCTATTTAAAAAAATAGGCTATCCTATTAGTTTCAAGTGTACATCATAGTGATTCAGTTTTTCGTTCAAGTTAAATTAACATACAGTGTTTTATTAGTTTCAGGTATACAACATAACTCAATGTATTAGTGCTCATTAAGGTAAGTGTACTCTTTTTTTGGGGGGGTCATGAGAGTTATTCTTAGTTTTTTGTTTGTTTTTTATTTTTTTTTAGTTAACACATAATGTATTATTTGCCCCAGGGTACATGTCTGTGGATCCTCAGGCTTACACATTTCACAGCACTTACGGTAAGTGTACTCTTTATTTAAGATTTTAAAACAGCGAGAGAGGGAACACAAGCAGCGGGAGTGGGAGAGGGAGAAGCAGGCTTCCTGTGGAGCAGGGAGCCCAATGCGGGGCTCGATCCCAGGATGCTGGGATCATGACCTGAGCCGAAGGCAGACACTTAATGACTAACGGTAAGTGTACTCTTAATCCCCCTCACTCGTTCTCCCATCCCTGTCCCCCCCCCACCTCCCCACCTTCGACCACCAGTTATCTGTGGGCATCTCTTTCTTTTTTGTCCGTTTTCTCAAATTCCACATATAAATGAAATCATATGGTATTCGTTTTTCTCTGACTGCACTGAGTATCATATCCTCTAGATCCATCCATGTTGCAAACGACGATTTCGTTTTAATGGCTAGATGTTCCGTCATGCGTATACACACCCACGCTCCCCACATTTTCTTTGTTCACGTATCGGTGGACGCTGGGGCTGCTTCCCGACCTCGGCTACTGTCAGCACCGCTGCAGTGAACATAGGGGCGTGTGTGTGTCTTCTACTTAGCATTTTGCTTTTCACTGGGTAAATACCTAGTACTTACTGGATCATCGGGTAGCTCTCTTTTTAATTCTTTGAGGCCCCTCCCTACTGTTTTCCACAGTGGCTGCAGCAGTCTGCATTCCCACCAACGGTGCATGGGGCTCCTTTTTCTCCACATCCTCGCCAGCGCTCGTTTCTTGAATTTTGATTTTAGGCATTCTGACAGGTGTGAGGTGAGAGCTTCTTGTGGTTTTTATTTGCGTTTCCCGGGCGATGAAGGATGTTGACCATCTTTTTTATATGTCTACCATTTGTAGGCGGTCTTTGGAAAAATGTCTATTCAGGTCCTCCACTTATTTTTAATTGGGTTCTATTTTTTGGTGTTACATAATTTCTTTATACATTTTAGGTATCACCCATTTATCAGGTATATTATTTGCAAATATCTTCTCCCCTTCGGTAAGTTGCCTCTTGCTTTGTTGATGGTCTCCCTCACTGTGAAAGAACTTTTTACTTTGGCATAGTCCCAGTAGTTTAATTTTGCTTTTGTTTTCCTTGCCTCAGGATACATACCTAGAAAAATGTTTCCACGGCTGATGTCAAAGAAATTATTGCCTCTGGTCCTTTCTAGGATTTTTATGGTTTCACATTTAATTCTTTAATCCACTTTGAGTTTTGTTTTTGTTGTTTTGTTTTTTTTTTGTTTTTGTATGATGTAAGAAAGTGGTCCAGTTTTCCCAGCACCATTTGTTAAGGGCACTTTTCCCATCGTGTGTATGTTCTTGCCTCCTTTGTCATAGATTAATTGATCATGAAAGCATGAGTGTATTTCTGGGCTCTCTGTTCCCTTGATCTAGGTGTGTGTCTGTGTTCCATACCATACTGTTTTGATTGTTATGGCTTTGTGTAGTCTGTCTTCAAGTCTGGAGTTGTCATACCTCTGGTTTTGTTCCTTTTCAAGATTGCTATGGCTATTTGGGGTCTTTTGGGGTTCATAGAAATTTTAGAATTACTCTGTGAAAAATGCCGTTGGTATTTTGATAGGGATTGTACTAAATCTGTAGATTGCTTTGGGCAGTATGGACTGTTTAACAATATTGGTTTTCCAAATCCATGAGCATGGAATATGTTTCCATTTGTGTCATCTTGAATTTCCTGTCCTCACATGTTATCAGTCTCTACAGAGAATAGCTGTTTCATTTCCTTGGTTAAGTTTTTTTCCTAGATATTTTATTATTTTTGGTGCAATTGCAAATGGGACTGTTTTTTGTGTTATTGCCAGAATATAGAAGTGCAACACATTTTGTATCCTGCAAACTTACTGATTTATTAGTTCTAGTAGTTTTTTGGTGGAGTCTTTGAGGTTTTCTATACATAGAATCATGTCATCTGCAAATAGTGAAAGTTTTAATTCTTCCTTACCAATTTAGATGCCTTTTCCTACCTGATAGCTGTGGCTGGGATGTCCAGTACTGTGTCGAATAAAAGTGGTGCGGGTGAACATCCTTGTCTTGTTCCTGATCTTAGGGGAAAAGCTCTGTTTTTCTCCTGAGTCTGCTATTACCTGTGTGTTTTTTCTTTTTTTCACACATGGCTATTATTTTGTTGAACTATGTTTTCTCTAAACTTACACTGTTGAGGGTTTTTATCATGAATGGATATGTGCTTTGTCAAATACTTTTTCTATATCTACTGAAATTTTTTTTTTCATCACTTCTCCTGTTCATATGATGTATCACGTTGATTGATTCCTGAATATTGAACAACATTTGCCTTCGTATTCCTGGGATAAATCCCACTTGATTGCGATGAATGATTTTTTTAAATGTATGTGGGATAAGGTTTGCTAATATTTTGTTGAGGATTTTTACATCTGTGTTCGTTAGAGATACTGGCCTGGAGTTTTTTGTTTTTTTGTTTTTTTGTTTTTTTTTTAAATGCCGTCTTTATCTGATTTCGGTATCTGGTCATACTGACCTCATAGAATGAATTTGAAATATTTCCTTCCTCTTCTGTTTTTTGGAAAATCTTGAGTAGAATAGGTATTAACCCTTCTTTAAATGCTTGGTAGAATTTACCTGTGAAGCCGTCTAGTCTTGGACTTTTGTTCGTTGGGAGTTTTTTGATTTAATTTCATTGCTAGTAATCAGTCTGTTTGAATTTTGTATTCTTGATTCAGTTACTAGGAATTTATCCATTTCCTCTAGGTTTTTGAACTCGTTTGCATATAATTTTTCATAATATCCTCTTAACAATCCTTTGTATTTTTGTGGTTTTGGAATTTCTCCCTTTCTGATTTTCAGTCTTTTTTTTTTTTTTATGAGTCTGGCTAGAGTTTTAGCAATTTTGTTGATCTTGCCAGAGAAGCAGCTCTTAGTTTCACTGATCAATTGCTTTTTAAGTCTCTCATTTATTTCTGCACTAATATTTATCCCGGCTTTGGACTTTTTCTAGCTCCTTTAGCTGTAAGGTTAGGTTATTTAAAATTTTTCTCCTTGAGATCTGTATTGCTACAAACTTCCCTCTTACAACAGCTTTTTTAAATTTAATTTTTTCAGTGTTCCAAGATTCATTGTTCATGCACCACACCCAGTGCTCCACGCAATCCGTGCCCTCCTCAATACCCACCACCAGGCTCACCCATCCCCCCACCCCCTCCCCTCCAAAACCCTCAGTTTGTCTCTCAGAGTCCACAGTCTCTCATGGTTCATCTCCCCCTCTGATTTCCCCTAATTCACCCTTCCTTTCCTTCTCCCAATGTCCTCCATGTTTTTCCTTCAAGGATTTTGGATGATTGTGTTTTCATTTTCATTTGTCTCCATGTATTTTTTTAAATTTCCTCTTTGATTTCTTGGTTGATTTATTGTTTAATAGAATGTTATTTAGACTCCACGTATTTGTGGTCTTTCCAGAGTTTTTCTTGTGATTTCTAGTTTCATACAGTTGTGGTTGGAGAAGATGGATGATAGGATTTCAGTCTTTCGGAGTTCAGTGGGACTGATTTTGTGGCCAACTGTGTGGTCTCTTCTAGGGCGCATTTCATGTGCACTTGAATGCATTCTGCTGTTTTGGGTTGGAATATTCCGAATGTGTGTGTAAGTCCATCTTTTCCAACGGGTCCCCATAGTTTCTTTGTTGATTTTCTGTCTGGATGCCCTGTCCATCGATATAAGTGGGGGGTTAAGTTCCTTTACTATTACTGCATTACTGTCAGTTTCTTCCTTTATGTCTGTTATTAGTTACCTTATGTATTTGGGTGTTCCCATATCGTGCATAAATATTTACAGTTGCTGGATCTTCTTGATGGATTGTTCCTGCTATCATTATGTAGTGTTCTTCTCTGTCTCTTGCTACAGTCTTGAAGCCTTGAAGTAGTAAGTATTGCTCCCCCAGGTTTTTTTCTCCCTTCCATTTGCAGAAGTGTGTTTCTATCCCTTCGCTTTCCATCCTGCAGGAGTCGTTAAGTCTAGAGATTCTCTTATAGGCAGCGTATAGATGGGCCTTGCTTTTTTTTTTTTTTTTTTATCTCTTCTGTTACCCCAGGTCTTTTGATTGGAATGTTTAATTCACCTGAATTCAAAGTAATCACAGATAGGTATGTAATTAGTACCATTTTGTTACCTGTTTTATGGTTTTAATAATCCTATTCCTTCTCTTGTTCTCTTCCCTTGTGGTTTGATGACTTTCTTTAGTGACTGGATTCCTTTATTTTTTTTTTGCATATCATAAGTTTTTGACTTGTGGTTCCCATTAAGCTGATGTATAACATCCTATGCATATAGAAGTCTATATGAAGTTGAGGATTACTTAAGTTGGAGCCCATTCTAAAAGCACTAAGTTTTTACTCCCCATTTTATGTGTATGATATCCTATTTTATATCCTTTTATTTTGTAAATAACTTTTTAAAGATTTTGAGAGTGAGCGAGCATGAGCAGGGGGAGAGGCACAGGGAGAGGGAGAAGCCGACTCTCCACTGAGAGAGGGGTCCCGATGTGGGGCTCGATCCCAGGACCCTGAGATCATGACCTGAACCGAAGACAGATGCTTAACCAACTGAGCCACCCAGGCACCCCTTTGTGAATAATTTTGAGAGATATAGTTGATTTTACTGTTTTTATGCTTTAACATTGGTATTGGTTTTATAAGTGGTTAATCTATTACTTTCATTGTTTGTAATAACCTGAAACATTTTTTTTCCTTTCCTAATTTTCTTACTCCTAATGTCTTTCCTCTCAAAGAATTCTCTTTAGTTTCTTGTAGGGCTGGTTTAGTGGTGATGAACACCTTCAACTTTTGTTTGGGAAACTCCATCTCCTATCTGAAGAAGTAGGTAGAATATCCTTGCCTGTAGGTTTTTCCCTTTCATTACTCTGAATACATTATGCCACTGTCTTACGGCCTGCCAGATTTCTGAAAAATCCACTGATAGACTTACGCAGTTTCCATTGTATGTGTCGTCTTTCCTCTTGCTGCTTTTAAAATTCTCTTTATCACTACTCTTTGCCATTTTAATTATTATATGTCTTGGTGTGGACCTTCATCGGTTGATTTTGTTGGAGGCTTTCTGTGCCTCCAGAATCACGATGTCTGTTTCCTTCCCCAGGTTAGGGACGTTTGCAGTTATTACTTCTTCAAATAAATTTTCTGCTCCCTTTTCTCTCCCTTCTCCTCCTAGGATCCCTATATGCTTTCTGTCATAGAGTTCTCTGAAATTCTTATTTTTCCTTTTGCTGTTCAGCTTGGTTGTTTCCCATTACTGTCTTCCAGCTCGCCGATCTTTTCTTATGCCTCCTCTAGTCTATTCTTGATTCCCTCTAGTGTATTTTTCGTTCTAGTTATCGAGTTCTACGTCTCTGTGGAAGGTGTCACTGAGATCCTCCAGTCTTTTCTCGGACATCTTGGTTATTTCTGATTTGTTTGGCTCTGCTGCTGTGGTTTTTGTCCTGATCTTTCAATTTGGACGTAGTCCTGGTCTCCTCATTTTGTGTACCTCTCTGCGCTGGTTTCTAGGTGTTAGGAAAGTCAGCTACATCTTCTGGTTTTGAAATTAGTGGCCTCAGGAAGAGGTCCTACAGTGCAGTGTTCCCTGCTTAGCAGAACCAGCTACCAGGGTATCTCCTACATGTGTCGCGTGTGCCCTATTGTCATGGCTGAGCTGCGTTTGCCTTCGTCCAGTTGGCTGCAGTGGCCCCCTTTGCTGGCAGCGGGCTTTGGTCCCTGCACTGTCAAGGGCCCAGACTGGGGCCAACTTGCACTTGCAGTTGGGTCAGACCTGATGTTTGCGCTCAGCCCATTTTCCAGGGCTGCTTTTGCTCTCCCTGTGTTGTGCCCTGAGAGGGCCTTCTTGGTGGGCAGGGCCTGCCATCGGAGCACATGCCTGCCCCAGTCCATACGTTGGGGCTGCAATGACCCCAAACCACAGAGCTCTCTTTGTGCTACATCCTGTGTGGTTTTTGTTGGGTGTGTGGTGGGGAGGAAAGCGGTCATACCAGATGCCTGCCCCCAGCCCACTTTGGGGTCACTGAACTGTCTCTGTCGGTAGGTACCTATCTAAGGTAGAATATCCTTGGCTGTAGGTTTTTCCCTTTCATTACTCTGAATACATTATGTCACTGTCTTATGGCCTGCCAAATTTCTGCTGAAAAGTCCACTGATAGACTTACGCAGTTTCCATTCTATGTGTCATCTTTCCTCTTGCTGCTTTTAAAATTCTCTTTATCACTACTTTTTGCCATTTTAATTATTATATGTCTTGGTGTGGACCTTCTTCGGTTGATTTTGTTGGAGGCTTTCTGTGCCTCCAGAATCACGATGTCTGTTTCCTTCCCTTGGTACCTATCCAACGGTATAGGTACCAAGGATATTCTACCAATGACAGACGGCCTCTCTGTCATTGAACTGGTGTGCACGGTTACCTTACCCTCTCCCCAGGGGCACAAGAATCACTTTGGAGGGGTGCTGGCTGCTGTTGGGGGTCACTGTCCTTCCGCTGTCAAGGCTGCTTGCAGAATGAGACATGTCGGGTGCCACTTTGGAGGGACTCCTGCAGATGGGGGGGGCATGTTGGATGGGGTGGATTTGTAGCAGAACGTGGGGGAAGGAGGCGTTAGCAAGCCCGGTGGCCATGATTCCCGCCGGTTCCTGCAGGCGTCCAGGTATCTAGGCTGGAGCTGGGGGACAGAAGAGGTGCCTGCCAGCTCTTTTGCTCTTGGACACGTTCTCAAAGCTCCCTGCCCCTCCAGCACATGTTCCGAGATTAGTAAATAAAGTTTTCCCTTTTATCCCAGGCACTTTTTAAACTGCTTCTCCTACTCTGTATCACAGTGGGATTTTGTTATGCTCTCTAAGAGCGAGGACTCTGTCTCCTATCACTCTCGGTTCTCCCAGAGCTGAGCCTTCTAATCTTTAAAATACCGTAGAGTTAAGTCGCACTGGCTGTAAACAGGGGTGAATTTAAGCCCCTCTGGTTCTTGAAGCCAAACGTGATAAGGACTTGTTTTCCTAGTACGGGTACCAAAGTCTGGTACCTCCCGGCGTGGAGTCTGCTGCTCCGTGCTCATGACGTCCCTCCTGTTTCTGGTCAGTCTCCCCAGGAGCGTGGTTCCTGATGGCATCTTCATCCCTCCTACGCTTTACGTGGCCTCCGCTTTCTGATCAACTGTGCCTGTTCCGCCAGGGTGAGGTCATTTTCTAGGTTAGTTGCACTGACGGTTATCTAGGTGTGTCCATGGGACAAGGGGAGTTTAGGATCTTCCTACTCTACCATTTTCCCTGGCTCCCCTCATGATGATATTTTTATACCTTACAAAATGATTCCAGCAGTGAGTTTAGTTACCATCTGTCACCATACAAAGTTGAATGGTTATTTTTTTTCTTTACAGCTGAATATTTCAGTGTGTGTGTGTGTGTCTGTATATACACATCTATAGATACCACATCAGCTTCTGTGGGTGGGCACTTAGGTTGCTTCCATATCTTCGCTATTGTTAAGAACGCTGCCACGAACGGGGGTTGCACAGATCTCTTCAAATTGATGTTCTCATTTCTTCAGATGAATATCCAGAAGTGGAATTGCTGGATTGTATGATAATTCTATTTTTACATTTTCGAGACACTTCTATACTGTTTTCCATAGCAGATGCAATAGTTTATGTTCCCACCAATGGTGCACAAGAGTTTCCTTTTCTTCACGTCCTCACCAACGCGTTTGTCTTTTTGATACTGGCCATTCTGACCGGTGTGAGGCGATAGCTCGTTGTGGTTTTGATTTGTATTTCCCTGAAGATGAGTGATGTTGAGCACCTTTGCATGTGTCTGTGGGCCACATGACAACAGAGAAATCTTTCTTTTGGCCATGTTTATTGTTAATTTTGTGGGTGTTGAGTTGTAGTCGTTCTTTATATATATTGGATACTAACCCTTTATCAGATGTGTCATTTGCAAATATCTTCTCCCATTCAGTACTTTGCCTTTTATTTCTGTTGATTGTTTCCTTCGCTGTGCAGAAGCTTTTTGATGTAATCCCAATAGTTTTTGCTTTCATTTCCCTTGCCTCAGGACACATCTAGGAAAATGTTTCTACAGCTGATGTCGAAGAAATGACTGCTCATGCTCTCTTCTAGCATTTTTATGGTTTTGGGTCTTGCATCTAGGTCTTTAACCCATTTTAAAAAATTCTTGTGTATGATGTCAGAAAGTGGTCCAGCTTTCCCAACACTTTGTTGAAGAGACTGTCGTCTCCCATTGGATATTCTTTCCTTCATTTTCAAGATTAATTGACCATATAATTGTGGGTTCATTTCTGGGTTCTCTGTTCCATCGATCTATGTGTCTGTGTTTGTGCCAGTACCATACTGTTCCAATTACTACAGCTTTGGAACATAACTCGAAGTCTGGAATTGTGATACCTCCAGTTTTGTTTTTCTTTTTTCAAGACTGTATTGTTACTCAAGGTTTTTTGTGGTTCCATATATATTTAGAAGTGTTTGTTCCAGCTCTGTGACAAATGCTGTTGGTATTTTGATAGAGATTGCATTACATACTGTAGACATTAACAATATTTGTTCTTCCAACCCATATGTATGGAATGGCTTTCCATTTTTTTGGTCATAGTTTTCAGGGTACAGGTTTTTCACCTTTTTTATTTATTCCTAGGTGTTTTTATTTGTTGCAGTTATAAATAGGGTTCTTATTCTTCTGTACTTAGTGCATGGAAGTGCAACAGATTTCTGTACCTTGATCTTGTATCCTGTGACTTTACTGAATTCACCTGTCAGTTCTAGTTGTTGGAGCCTTTAGGGTTTTCCATATATAATATCATGTCATCTGTAAGTAGTGAAAGTTTTACTTCTTTCTTACCAATTTGGATGCCTTTTCTTTTTGTTGTCCGATTGCCGTGGCTAGGACTTCTGTGTTGTATAAAAATGATGAGAGTAGACATCCTTGTCTTGTTCCTGGCCTTAGGGGAATCCCCCATTGAGTATGATGTTAACTGTGGGTTATTCCTCTATTGCCTTTATGACATTGAAATATGTTCCCTCTAGACCTACTTTGTTGAGGGCTTTTTAAAATTTATATCATGAATGGATGTTGTACTTTGTCAGACGCTTTTTCTGAATCTATTGAAATGATCATATGATTTTATCCTCTTGTTGATGTATCATGTTGATTTTGTGAATATTGAACCACCCTGTATCCCAGGAATAAATCTCATGTGATCATGGTGAATGATTTTTTTGAATGTAATGTTGGATTCAGTTTGCTAGCATTTCGTGGAGGATTTTTGCATCTCTGTTCATCAGAGATTTGGGCCTATCTCTTTGTGTGGGTGTGTAGTTGTTCTGTGCCTGGTGTTCTAGCTTTGGCATCAGGGTAATATTGGCCTCATAGAAAAGGAAGGAAAACTTTCAAATTCTATTTTTTTTAATAGTTTGAGAATAATAGGTATTCTTTAGATGTTTAGTAGAATTCACCTCTGAAGTTGTTTGCTCCTGGACTTCTGTTGGTTGGGGGTTTTAGTGATTCAGTTTCATGGCTGGTAATTGGCCTGTTCAAATCATCTGTTTCTTCCTGATTCAATTTTAGTAGGTTATATGTTTCTAGGAAACTACCCATTTCATCTCGGTGGTCCAATTTGTTGGCATATAATTTTTCACAATATTTTTAAGTATTTCTAATTTTGTATATTGGCTCTTAATTCTCCTCTTTGATTTCTGATTTCATTCTAGTCCTCTTTTTTATGAGTCAGGTTAGAAGTTTATCAATCTTGTTGACCTTTTCAAAGAATCAGCTCCTGGTTTCATTGATCTGTCCTGTGGTTTTTCAGTTTATCATTTGTTTCTTCTTTCCTTCCTCTTGCTGGGTTTGGGTTTTGTTGGTTCTTTTTCTGTCTCCTTTAAGTGTAAGGTCAGGTTGTTTGAGATTTTTCTTCTGGAGGTAGGCCTGTATTGCTGTAAATGTCCCTCTTAGAACAGCTTTTGTTGCATCCCAAAGATTTTAGACTGTTTCCATTTTCAGTGTTTTCCGTGTAATTTTGTCGTTTTTGGCAGAGATATATTTTATCACACATGGAGTTAGAAACAGCTGAATGGCAATGAGCTCTGCCGATAGTTTCAAGGAGAAAAGTCAAATGTTTTAACAGCATTGCTTCAGGCAAGAAATTAAAGCTACATCCCTTTATTTATAGCAGCTGGCGTACTATATTAAAATGAACATGGTCTTTAGATAAACCCAGTCCGGAGCTCTCCCTTTACTGTTAGCTGTGTGAACATGGGATTGCTGTTGACATTTCTGAGCTTTCTAACCCGGAGAGTGGGGATAGCTAGTTCACAAGAGTGCTGTAAAAATTAAACAATCAACTACACGTAAAAAGGCCCCTCTTCTCATGAACTGCTTTCCATATCCTCAGGCCCACGACTTTATCAAGTTAGCCATTACCTTTTCAAACCCTAGAGTCAAAGTTTGGGTGACACAGAGATCAGCACAACGTAAGTACTGATGGTTTTCGGCAGGTGCCCTGAGCCCCCTGCCTTCACCTGTCCCCTCGACAGCATCAGGAGGCATGCGAACAGAAGGTCAGAGATACTAAAATGCTCATATGTACCAGAGACATTGCTGTGAGCTATAAAAAGTATATATACACGCCACCCCAGAAGGTGACATATTAATAAGAGTTCAGCTTGGTTAAACATTCAGCTGTCCTGTGACAGGGACTTCAGGTGCAGTGAATCAAAAAATAATCTCAGCACCTCAGCCTGTATATACTAATGGCAGATATTTACACGCGAATCATGAATCCTTTCTTAATGAAGAGAACATTCCATGCTGGCAAATGAGATGGACGCACACATCCATTAGTTTCGCGGTTCTGTTATCTTTTTGGAAAGCCACTGGCAATACGCATCACGATCTTTAAATGTTCGAGGTTTTAGCTCTAAATTCTCTTTTTCCATATAGCTTCAATATATGTTAAAAAGCATATACCTATAAAAAGACTAAAAGAAAAATACGTATAAAAGAGAATTATCTGTGGGCGATGGGAATTGAATTTGCATTTTGAAAATGTTCTATTAAATATATACGTAGCGCTTAAGATTTCTAGATTATACAGACATTGAGATCCAAGTCACTCTTGTTACTGGGAGTGTGATTTTGGGCAAGTTTCTTATATGTTTCCTCACATGTTAAATAGTCCCAGGTGATGGGATTGCTGTATTTGGTAATACATGCACAGAACTTGACTATTTTTATTCTATTCGGAAAAAAGGTAATTTGAAAAAACCTATTCGACTGGTGGACTGTAAGGTACCTTAATTACATCCCAGAAAGAGGTTTTCAAAATACAACTTCATGCCGCCATTCTGATGAATATCTTCTTCATTTCCATGTCTACTTGTAGTAGCAATCCCAAAAGAAGATGCTATTTTTAGCAGCATGTTTAACTGACAAAGCTCATTTTTTTTTTCCATTTATGTTTAGTGTAAAGGAACATGAAACAATATGATGGAGATTAGGCTTTGAAAGTGTGCAGACCCCTGTGCTCATGTTTGCTGTTCCGTGGGACGCTGGTCCAAAGGCTCCTTTTCTCCCCCTAGAGGTTGTAGTTTTTCAATTCCTGACTCTGGTCAAGAGATGGCAGCCCTGTGATCTGTAAAATTGGAAGGTGGTGGCTCCGGATTAGGACCACTTCTTGGTGACATTGAGACGGTCCAGCTGGTCTACCCACAAATCCGGGGTACGATGTATACAGATACGGAACCCACAAATCTGGGATACGACGTATCCAGATACGTCAGCCCCATCGGTGGCCTTGAAGGCCATCACCACGTGGTTCGTGGTGAGACCATATTCTTGCTCTGCCGTGAGGGAGGGCGTGCTCAGCCATAACGGTCCTCCACCTCTGTCCCCAGGCTATGGATCGTGTTCTGCACACGGAAAAGACACAGTTCATGGCACAGGTCCTTCCCAATCCAGTGCCTTCCTGGAGTGTGGTTGTGGCAGTGGCGGGCCGTCAGGAACACTGTACCAACCCTGTCCCTCAGGACACCCCAGGCCCTCTGCACGGTGGACACCACCCCAGAAGTGTGTGTAATTTTTTATTCTTTGATTTCTTGGTTGACCCATTGTTTTTAGTAGCATGTTATTTAACCTCCATGTATTGGTGATCTTTCCAGATTCTTCCTTGTAGTTGATTTCTAGTTTCATAGCATTGTGTTCAGAAAACACAATGGTATGACTTCGATCTTTTTGAATGTGTCGAGACCTGTTTTATGGCCACATATGTGATTTACTCTCGAGAGGGTTCCTTGTGCACTTGAATGTGTATTCTGTTCTTTTAGGGTGTAATGTTCTGAATATTCTGAATATATCTGTCAGATCCATCTGGTCCAGTCTGTCATTCGAAGCCACTGTTTTCCTGCTGATTTCCTGTTCAGATGATTTGTCCATTGATGTAGGTGGGGTGTGACAGTCTCCTACCATTATAGTATGACTGTGGATTATTTATGTTTGTTATTAGCTGTTTTAGGTAGTTGGATGCTCCCACATTGGGTGCATATTTATAATTGTTACATCCTCTTGTTGGATTGTCACCTTTATTATTATATCATGCCCTTCTTTGTCTCTTGTTACAGGCTTTGTTTTAAGGTCCATCTTGGCCAGTATATTGCTACCAGTGGCTTTCTTTTCACATCTATTTGATTGTTTCTCCATCCCCTCATGTTCACTCGTAGGTGTCTCTGCGTGTGAAAGGACCCTCTTGTAGGTAGCGTATAGCTGGGTCTTATTTCTCCTTTATATCACCCTATCCCTTTTGATTAGAATGTTTAGTCCATTCAAAGTAATTATCGATATGTATTTGTTGCTGTTTTGTTACTTGTTTTGTGGTGTTGTGTTGTTTTTCTCTGACCCTTATGTTGCTCTCTTTCATGGTTTGTTGGCTTTCTGTAGTGATATACTTTGATTCTGGTTTTTTTGTTTGTTTTGTTTTTGGCATATCAATGGGTTTTGGTTCATGGTTACGATCCAGCTTGTATAGAACATCTGCATATAGCCGTCTCTGTGAAGTCGATGATTGCTTCATTTTAAACCCATTCTTTACACCTCGCTCTCCACCCATTTTAGGTAGATGGGGTCCTATTTTACATTCTTTCATTTTATGAATCCCATGACTGATTTTTATGGATATACTAATTTTTACTGCTTTTGTACTTCAACTTTTTTTTTTTTCTTTTTAAGATTTTATTTATTTGTCAGAGAGAGAAAGAGCACAAGTAGGCAGAGTGGCAGGCAGAGGGAGAAGCAGGCTCCCTGCCGAGCAATGAGCCCGATGTGGGGCTCGATCCCAGGACCCTGGGATCATGACCTGAGCCGAAGGCAGCTGCTTAACCAACTGAGCCACCCAGGCGTCCCTGTACTTCCAACTTTTCATGCACTTGATTATGGGCTTTCCTTTCCACTGAAAGAGTCACATTTAATATTTTCTGTAGGGCTGGGTTAGTGGACATGAACTTCAGTGTTTGAGAAACTCTCTCCTTCTATTCTGAATGATAGCCTCCCTGGATAGAAGATTCTTGGCTGCAGATTTTTCCCTTTCAGCACTTTGAGTACATCATGCCACACTCTTCTGGCTTGCCAAGTTTCTGCTGAAAACTCTGATCAACTCACGGGGTTTCCCTTGTACATAACAGTTGTCTTTTCTCTTACTGCTTTGAAATTTTTTTTATTGCTTTTTGCCATCTTAATTACTGTGTGTCTTTGTGTGAACCTCCTTGGGTTGATTTTCTTTTGAGGGGGGAATCTCTGTGCCTCCTGGATCTAAACGTGTTTCCTTCCTCAACTTAGGGAAGTTTTCGGCTATTTCTTCAAATTTTCTGCCCCCTTTTCTCTCTCATCATCTTTGGGGATCCATCAAGTGACTGTATTTGATGGAGTCACTGAGTTCCTTATTCTCATTTTGCATAATTCCTTTTCCTCTCATTGGCTCAGCTCGGTTTCCGTTACTCTGTCCTCCAGGTCATTAATCCATTCCTGTGCTTCCTCTACCCTGCCGTTTATTCCATGAGGTGTATTTTTAATTTCATTTGTTGTGTTCTGCATCTCCGATTGGTTTTTCTCTTTGTTAATGCTTTACTTATGTCCTCAAGTCCAGTGAGTACTTTTATGATGATTAAATTCTCCATCCAGCGTATTCTATCCATTTTGCTTAGGTCTCTTGCTATGGTTCAGTCTTGTTTCATTTGAGAGAGATTTCTCTGTCTCCTCCTTTTGTCGGAGTCCCTGTTTTGTCTGTTAGGAAAGTCAGCTATGTCTCCTGGTCTTGAAAATCGTGGCTTTATGGAGAAGAGGTCCTGTAGTCCCGTAGCGCCCTGCAGGGCAGTGTCCCTTGTTCCCCAGGACCCGGTGCTTCATGGAGTGTCTCCTGTGTGTGTGGCATGTGTCGTGTCATTGAGTCCTGGCCTCTCTTCCCCCTCAGTTGTCCACAGAGGTCCTCCTTGCCTGTTGGGGACAGTGTTTGATCCCAAACTGTGTGGGGCATGTTTTAACAAGGTATGTGCTGGTCTGCTTGTGCAAGGTGACCTGCTGCCCAGAACCGAGTTCCCGCAAAACACACAGATCAGGACACAAGGCGTTGGTCTGGTTTATGCCAGTCCCTTGGGGGAGGAGGCCCAAACACTGGGACTGAGATTAGGGTGACTGGGAAGGGGGACTCCCCCAGTGCACATCGAGGGGCAGGTGTTGGTATAAGCAAGTGTCTGCACGGTGCTAATTCCCAGGGGTGGCTGTGTGTGTTTATGCTGGGGCTGGGGGAGGGGCAACGGTGCCTGAGGACGCCTCTGTTCCTGGAGGGGTTTCTCCAAACGCCCCGCCTCTCCGGGCCATGATCTGACGTGAGTAAATTACCCTATGTTCTGAATGTCCCAGAGATTTTTCAAAATGCTGCTTCCATGTTGAGCTCAGCTGACTATAGTGTCTCTTTGCGGGGGGTGGGGGTGGGGGTGGGGGTGGTGGTGAATGGACTCAGCTTCCTAATGTCCTCTGGACTGGCTCTACCAGGGAGGGGGGCTGATTTTTCAAATTCCAGGTTTTAAGTCACAGTGGTTCTGAGAACTCGGGAAAGTTAGCCCGTCTCACTTTCAAAGCCAAGTGTGATGGGGATTTGTCGTCCTGTCCCTGTCTGGCTCCCTGGTGCTGGGGGTCTCTCTCTCCCTACATCCTCTGTGGCTGTGGCCTCTTCTCTACTTTTCCTTATGGAGTTGTGCCAGTGTTTGGGTCATTTTCTGGATTATTTAGGCTGACGTGTTACCTGGTTGTATCTGTGAGAGGAGGCGAGCTTCGGGTCCCCCCTCACCAGCTTCCCTCAAGTTATGGAAGTTCTTTGTTTTGGATATTGACCCCTTAGAGGGTGAAAGGTTTGCAAAAATCTATTAAGTAGGTTGCTTTTTAGTTTTGTTGGTTACTTTCGTTGTGCAAAAGCTTTTTAAATATCCCATTTGCTTATTTTAGCTTTTGTTGCCCTTGCCTGAGGAAACTGGGACAAAAAAGTGTTGCCAGGACTAGGTCAAAGAGCTCATTGCTTTAAGTATTTAAGCCATTTTGAATTTACTTCTGTGTATGGCGTAAGAAAGTGGTCCAGGTTTTCTAAAACCACTTACCAGAAGGTCTTTTCCTCATTGTATATTCTCGCCTCCTTTTGTCATTGATCAACTGACCACACATGCATGGGCTTATTACTGAGCTCTCCTTCGTGCTGTGTATTTTTGTGCACATACCATACTATTTTGATTACAACTTCTAGTGTAGATGGACGGTTTTGGCTATTTGGGGTCTTTTTTGGTTTCATAAAAATTTTAGGATTCTTCTCTGAAAAATGCCAGTGGGATTTTGACGGAGGTGGGATTTTGACGGAGGTGGCATCGAAGCTGCAGATTACTTTGGGTAGTAGACCTTTTGATATTCTCCCAATCCATGAACATAGGATGCTTTATGGCTTATTTGTGTCTTTCTTTCTGTGTCATAGGATTTTCAGACTATAGGTCTTTCACCTCGGTTAAAATTTCATCCTATTTTATTCTTTTTGAGGTAACTGTAAATGGGATTAATTTCTGATACTTCATTAGTGCAACCAATTTGTGTTAATTTGGCATCTTTTAGGACTGATTCCTTTATTGTAATTTTTGGGGTCTTTAGAGGTTTTTTTATATACAGGTCATCTGTGAATGGTGACTTTTCTTTCCAACTTGGATGCCTTTTATTCTTTTTGCCTCTTTGCTAAGCCTAGGACTTCAAATACTGTTCTAATCTTACTCATACACTGTGCAGTATGATATTAGTGTGTGGGTTTGCCATTTATGGCTTTTCTGTTGAGGTATATTCCCTCTGTACTGACTGTAGAAATATTTTATAAATGGATATTGGCTTTTGTTAAATGCATCCATGGAGCTGATCATAGGATTTCTATCCTTTTGTTTGAGGCCTATCACACTGAGTTGTGGATATTGAACCATCCTTGCATCCCTGGAATAAATCACACTTAATCATGGTGTCTAATCCTTTAAATATATTGACTGTG
>CM052889.1:77757076-77791130 GCA_028534135.1 Potos flavus | reverse complement strand
CGCGAGCAGGGTGGAGCCGGGCCCCAGTGCGGCCCAGCAGGGTGACCTCCCGTGGCCACCCGCAGCCCTCGCTCGGGGGAACCACCGCGGACAGCAGGCACGGGACAGAAACTCGTGTCCCTGAGCTGATGGCCATTTCCCCAGAAAGGCCAGAGGCACCTGCTTTCTGGCTGGAAAAGCTGCTCGCAGCCTGAGTGACGTGGACAGAGTGACCTGGGGTCTGGCGCGTGACCCGGCTCAGATTTGTCAAAATAACACGGGCCCCCTGCCGGATGTCCCTTCAATTTCCACTCCCCCCTCACGTGTTGGCACCGCATATTATGTATCGTACACATACGTACTATTGTGTATGTGTTGTGTATACAAGTCAGGGGTGTGGGCTACAGTGTCATATTTTGCCTTAGATTTTAGAAAGACCCTAAGCACAAACAATGGCCACAAAGCTTTGTTTTCAGCATTGAAGGGTCGTTGAGAGCAGGTGCTGACTTGATTTTTTTTTTTTACCTAGCACATCAATCGCTTGTTCCCACTTTCTACCAATTCTGAGAAACAAGTAACCAGAGAAAGAGGTGGTTCCATATCCTTAAGGGACGCCATGACCACTGCAGACCTCAGTCCGCGCCAGCTACAGACCCTGCGCACAGACCCGACATGCTGGTGTGAGCGCGGGCTGCTTGGAGGGGGCCCTCCCGTCTGTGTCTGACCCATGGGTCCTGGCATTTTGATGGTATTCTCATCAAAAAGTGATTGGGCACCTACATTGTCCAGGAACATCTCACGGACCCTTTGAAAATAATTTTTGATGTGTTCCCTCAGGAAGAGGTTACTGTTCAGGGGATCCCTGGAATGAGCCTCATTGATCACTTTTCACCTCAATTGCACCTGTCTTGCAATCGAAGGGCAGACAGATCAGTAAAAAAATGCAGGATTGGGTGATCAGGATGGTATTAGGAAGAAACGCCCTGTGTGTGTGCTCTATCCCTGCAGACATGCAAACCCCAGCATCTGCTTCTGTTTTAAGAACCGGGGACACATCTCCCCTCCCCCGGCTCACAAGCGCGGAGGGACGCGCCTCAAGACATCTGGACTCATTTGCCGGGACTTTTCTTAAGAATTGCTTCACTGTTTCAGTTTCTGGTTTTGCAGGGAGGGAAGCGATACAAGGTATCAACTCTTGGGTCAAAAAGTCCATTTGGAGAAATTTCTTTTTGTGCTCGCAGACCAGTGTCCCGAGCCTGGCTGATTGGAGAGGAAGGTCTCCGGACCACAGGGAAAAGGCTGCCCCAGGCTGCCCACTCCCTCCACACACACCCCCAACAGGAACGTGTTCCTCTATTTCCCTAACTAAAAAAGCAGGCACCCGAATAACTTCTCCAGAAGGGCAGGTTCTGAGGCTGGAGACGTGCGCCTGGAGGGTGGGCGCGTCCTCAGGCTACTTTCCCGTGAGTGATGGAAACAATACTTTGAGGTGTCAACTTCCATTGTTTTGTTTTCCGTTTACCTTCTCCCATTTCAAGCCGAAACAGTCCTCAGTTCATGGCCTCGGGGAGTGGGGGGCAGAGAGGAGCCCAGGTGACTCATTCTTGCTGGCCTTTGTTAAAGGCTCTGAGCCACACACCGAGCTTGTGGGCGCAGCTCTCCAGCCTTGATGAACTTTCCAGATCCTCACGACAACCTGATGATTAAGTATTGTTTTCATATGGGGATAAAGGAAACCCCATCAGGTGGGACAGACGCCGCCTCTAAACCGGGAGCTTTCTCTACCCAGGGAGTCGGTGGCCATCATTCACATTGGCTAGCGCCTCAAAGGCGGGCTGGCGAGTTGGACGCTTTGCTGTGGAGAAAAGGGAGTCTCCGTGGTGATCAGAGTGGAGGGGACACTGTTGGCAGGCGCAGGGGGCGTCCTCTGTGTCCTGAAAGTGCCGCCCAGAAAGTAGGGATGAAAAAAAAAAAAGGTCCCGATGGTCCCAGGCTGATGGCTGCACCGGCTGGGTCCGGGGTCCTGGGCAGAGCTTTGGAGAGGGACCTGGAAGCATCCTGGGCAGACCCGGATCTCCCCATTGGGAGGGCATCGGAGCTCCGTGTGTGCATTTGCTAAATAAGCAGCTTCCTTCCTCGCTAAGCCCAGATTTACATACCTAAAAATTCAACAATGCACATGCAGAAGCTTTGGAAAGCTCACAAAAGTGGCCTTCAGGCTTTCGTCAAACTCAGCCACATTTGTATAATGGTGCCTTCAATGAAGGAGCGGGGGCCTTATTTTTAGCGGGGCAGTTTTTAAGTTTGTTGACATCAAAGGAGTTTTAAAGGCAATTCTTCACATTCTCTTGCTCTCCGTATTTATTTGCCTCAGTCAAATCTTCCCACATCAGTAAACATGGAAACCTTCCGACAAGGCCGCTTAATTACCAGCTGCCCGGGCTGGAAAGTCTCCCTTATCAGCACGGAGGCTGCCTTCTTTGTGCAGCGGGGAGGGTCCCTGAAAAGGCTCCTTCCGGGCGTCCATCCCCATTCAGAACCCACGCTCGGTGTGCAAATGATTTGTGTCCTGCCGAAGGTTTGCTTGTCATTGTGTCTGGATTATCTTGGCGTTAAACTGCTGTCCCCACAGCCTGCCCATCCTCCAAAGAGACTGTGCTGGAAACTCAGACGATAAGCAAGCGAGTGGCTATGTGAGTGTTAGGGAAGCGGGCACGTGGGGCTTCTGGCCACAGTTCCAGCCCGAGGCACCTGCTGGTTCGTCGCGCCCGCAGCGGCTGGAGCCCACGGCCCGGGACCCCCGGGAAAACGGCACCACGGGGCCCACCAGCCACGGGGAGGGCAGTTGGGACATTAAGCATCTGCGGTCACTGGGAGTGGATGATTTCTCTAATTTGGGGATAGGACTGGAGGAGCCGTGGGGGAGAGACCCCGAAAGCTCAGGCCCTCCGGGTTTCTGTCCTAGCAAAGGAAATTAGAAGCAAAGTCTGAAGGCTCAAGAGCAAAACAAAGAAAGCATCCAGGTCCCCAGGTTGGAAGTGATGAGTCGTTTTATTCTCCCTTTCTTTTTGTATTTTTCGGTGGTTTGGCAACAAGCACGAATTATTCGGTTAAAACAGAGGAGGAAACTCTGCGGGAATTGTCCCTTCCATTTCTTCTCCCTTTTGGCCACTCTCTTGTGTTTTGTGTGTTGGTTCCTCATCCTCGGGGCTGATGCGTGTGGCCCCCCGCCCACCATGTCCCCTCAAGTGTGTCACAAACAAGACGGAGCAGTGAGAAGAAGAAAAGCATAGACTTTCCTGTGGTCGGGTTTTTCCCCAAAGCCGCCTGGCAGAGCTCACGGTTTGTCACCTTAGGTCCCGTGAGCACCCCAGCTGCGAAGGAACCCCTGGTCTGCCAGGGAAGGGGGTCTGAGGACCGCGATGCATTGTCAGACCTACGGCGGGGCCACCGTGCGCAGGGTGCCAGCCTGTGCTGGCCATCGCCTCCACCCTCCCCTGGTCCAGGGTCCCCCTCCCCGGCGCGGACCCCATCCTCCGTCCCGTGCGCATATCCACAGGGGCAGGAGAGCCTCCTGCTTCGGGTCACATCGCCTCCAGCTCTGGACACCCCCCCCCAATGCTGCATAGACGACTCAGGAGGGACTCTCAAGTTCACTCTGTGCTGAATTATTATTATTTTTTTTTTTATGAGCCAGGAAAAGACCCTTCGGTGGACCCATAGGGTTTTTAGACAGATGCCCCTTCTCTCCTTGGCTGACTCCTCGGTCAGGGAGGGCTGTTTGAGCGGGGGCTGGAGGGGCCCTGAGTCCCAACCCGCTGGGACCACACAGAGCTTGTCCGGCATGGGAGCCTGGGGGCAATGATGATGGTCTGTTTATCTTTGCTAAGTGCTCCCACGGTGCCTGCCTCTTCGCAGAATCCCTTTCCACCAGCAACTCCTGGCAGGGTAAATACAAACAAAATAACAATGAACTCTCCCCTGATGCCAGAAGGGAAAGGAGATGCCCCCTTTCTGTATTTCCTTCAGAAAGCTTGGATTTGTAAACCCTTCCCCTGTCTTCCGGAGACTTGCATAAATCCTTTAAAAAGATTTAGACGCGGATCTTCTAAACAGGTCTCTTGCTGGGCTTTCCTCCCGGGAATGTCCTTCTAGGAGTCACCCCTTGGGAAGGCGAGTGTCGGGGAGGTCGGTGTGGCCTCTCCGTCTCCCCCTGTGGGTGCCCTTCCTGCAAAGAGCCCGGTGCCCTTCCTGCAAAGAGCCCGGCGGTCGTACATTTCCTTCAGATAAAGACAGTTACCGTATATACGTTACGGCTCGTATCTGCCTGACGCCCTAAAAGGGAGAGATTTCCTGCCTTTATGTTTCTTTAGTGGACTGTCAACGATGCGCCTCCCGGTCGGGCTTAAAGACCTGCACCTGCTTCAGGGGAGGTGGGGCTGGGGCTGGGGGACAGGAAAGCGAGCTCCCGATTTGGGGTGCCTGCTCCAGCTGCTGAGCATAGCCCACGTTCTTCGGGGCCCCTTCCTCCATCTCAAAGCAAGCGGTCGCTCACCTCTGTGCCCTTCTCCCGCAGGTGCGCCTCCCTGGGAGCCCGTCTTCCGGCTCTCTGTCACACCTGGGGACACCGGTGGAGCCAGCTGGGGGGAGCTGGGACAATCCCCCTACGGCAGAGTCTGCAACCTTAACCCCTCTTGGGGAACGCGACATCCCACTTGCCACGTAACCAAACCGAGTCACAGGTTTCGCCCCGTCTGGTCTGGGCCGTCCCACCGTGTCCCACCGTGTCCCACCGCGCCCTGTGACAGGCAAGAGCTCAACTAGTCCTCGCAATAGTTAACAATGACCTTCCGGGCACAGTGCCGAAAGGTGGACCCGCCGGATGAACCCAGGACAGGGCTCTGAGAGCAGGGACTGCGCCTCACTTCCATCACCGTTCGGAGGATGCTGCCAGAGTTTGAATCTGGAATCTTGCAAAGGGAAGGAGCGAGAGAATTGCCTGATTAAATACATAAAACCAACATGCTTCTTGTTCTGCCAGAGACAATGGCATGAGGGAGATAAACAAAGCACGATGCCAATCATGGCTTATTTCCCCAAAGCAGGACTTTGTTTTTAGCTCTAGTCAAAAATAGATTCCCATTTACAAGTACTTTACTGTCAATAAAAATCCATTTTCAGCATGCGTTTGCCTCTGTCCCAATTCAACACGTGGTTCCTAAGGAGAAAAGAATGTTCTACTTAAAAATAGCAGCTCCTTTGGTTTGTTTTTCTCTTTTCTTCTCTCTGCGCTCCTCATTTTCCGTTCACAGGCATGCTCCCTCCTTGTGCCTTCTCTTGGAGCAAAGCTCATTGGCAGGGGTGAGGACGGGGATTCGTCCGTCGTACCGACAAGCTCTCCGGCTCTGCAGGAGCCCCTCGATGTGCCAAATGTTCTGGGTGCTTTGGATGCCGAACGAAGCAAGGAAGCCCAACACGACAGTGATGTATGGGTACGCTTGGGGAGTCCAAGCAGGACAAGCGCACCAGAACCTTCCAGCGGCAAGAACAGAAGCAAGGAAGCCGGGCTGAGAGGCAAAGTAGGGAACACACGCACGCGTTTATTCTGCACAAGGACGGTGCGTTCTGAAAGTCTCACACGCTCCCAGATCGGTCCAAAGGCAAGGTTGGAGCCCGATCTGATTCAGGGGCGAAGGGAGACGAGTCCAGACCCTCCTCCCCTCGGGACTCAGGAGGCTTTCCCGAAGTTCCTACACGGGGCATTTTCCCACTTGTCTTTAGTCATGGGTTTTAGAGCGAGTCTATGTTATCTCCAAATTTCAAGGAATATACGTGCAAGACAAGATTGATTTTCGCAAACAGAATTGCAAGAAACGATATCACGTGTTTTGGGGAGAGGGGCATGCGAAGGAAATAGGTATTAGTTGGGACTCGGGAGAGAACAACTCCAGAGAAGGGGGAGTTTCGTAGATGTTGATGGGAGCTCTCAATATTGAAGGATCCTTGGGCTCTTCCTGAAGGCTAGAGCAGGGAGGGAAATTCAGACTGCAGGAAAGAGACCAGTGGTACAGTGTCCCTAAGGGAAGCTCAACGTTTGGAAGAAATTTCGGTCCATCAACACTTGAAAGCCAGAGCAGCTGGAGAGAAGGATGGAGAAGGCAGTTGGAGCAAGATCATGGTCAGCTTAAAGAAATAGAACCTGGGGCGCCTGGGTGGCTCCGTGGGTTAAAGCCTCTGCCTTGGGCTCAGGTCATGATCTCAGGGTCCTGGGATCGAGCCCCGCATCGGGCTCTCTGCTCAGCGGGGAGCCTGCTTCCCCCTCTCTCTCTGCCTGTGAGCTCCTACTTGTGAGCTCTCTCTGTCGAATAAATAAATAAAAATCTTAAAAAGAAGAAGTAGAATCTGGGGATTTCATTTTGGGGGCCACAGGTTTCAGTACCCTAATTCACCCGAGGATGTAAATATCTTGCGTGCTTGGTAAGCTTTGCTCCTGAATTGTGTTTATAAATTGTTTGCCATTCTCACCAGCTGTCCCCGTTTAAGGGGAATCCCCTTCTCAGTGCGGTAATCAGGCGTCTAAAGAAGTCAGCGGGGCCCATGGTGACCCCATTTGTGGCTCTTCAGTCCTGATTCTTTGCTCCTACGCTTCTACAAATATTCTGAGCAGGTACCTTTCCTCGTGACGTGTCACAGTTCCCGTGACAACTGAACGAATCCACACAGACGGATAACCCACTTAGAACAGATAGGGTAAATATAAGGCATTTTTATTATTGATAGGAAACCCTTTATTATTGCACTCAACAAATATTTATTAAACATTCACCCTATTTCCAAGCCCTGTAAGGAAGAAGGGGTAGGAAAGGTAATTTATTCGGACTAAGGCTAACTTTGTCCCAGGTTTTACCTCCCACAGGCATCTGGAGGGATGGTTTAGGGGAGAAGAAGTCAAATTCTCTCCTTGAGGTCTTCTGAGCTTAGGCACTTAGCCCGAGCATCCAGACCTTCCCTCCATGAAATAAATACTTTCATTGTGGAGTGCTAGGATGATTAATTGACTCTTTCTCTCTCTCTCTCTCTCTCTCTCTTTTTCAGTTCATAATTGGAGACAAAGCAATGATGAGGCTGGTTTACCTTGGAGAGAGCAAACATCCACGGTATAGCATGCTGCCACCAGGTGGCGGTCAATGCCTTCATCACAGAGCTTGAAGGACCAGCCCTCCTCGGTATTAGTTCCATTCTTATTAGGAATATCAAAAATATTAGGAATATTTTATTAATCTATTGTCACCAGCAGGGGTGCCTTGTGGAGGTTTTCCATGTCACGGATGTTCTTAGACATTATTCCTTTTAATCTTCACGACAGCCTGAAACAGCCCCCTTATCTCCATTTTGCAAGCAAGGGAAGGGAGGTGGAGGTTGATTGAGTTGCCTGAGGCCACATGAATCTTAAGTAGTGGAGCCAAGGTCTGAAACAACTCAACCCAATCAGATCCTCTTATGCCGTATATTTAGACTTTTCAGAGTGTTCCTAAATTCCAAAATTTCAATTAGCATAATCCTTCATTTAAGTAACTGAACCTAATGCCCTGAAGCTGTATGTTCAAGATTACCTGGGGAAAGATCTTTGCAGAGAAGAGATATATGCCTCGTAGAGTTTAGAGCCTGTTACAGGTCGAAGCGAGTCCCTCCCTTCCGCACCCCTGCCCCAGAAAAAGGTGTTAAAGTCCTAATCCCCTTTACCTCTGAAAGTGGACCTGATTTGGGAAGAGGGTGACTGTAGATGGTCAAGTTAAGATGAAGTCATTAGGGTGGGCCGTATCCAGGGTCACCGGTGTCCTTGATGAAGTGAGGGAGTTGGGGTGCGGGGACAGGTGTGTCCCCAGGAGGGGCCTGTGATTCAGCCGTCACTGGCGAGTGAATTCCTAGAAGGCAGCAAGGCAGTCTGGGACTCCTCCTTCCCCGGCCCCGGGGAAGCCTTGAGGCTGTACTTCCGGCTTTTCCGCACGGGAGAGAGAACAGGTGTCTGTTTTTCAGGCCATCTTTGTCACTGCAGTCCTAGGAAACTCATCCAGCACCTTCTTCCTCCTCTGCTCTTCCGTTTTTCATTACGGCTTCAATGAGAGACTTGCTCATGTCTGGGCTTCTGTGGTCTACTCCTGTGGCGCTCTCTCTGGCGGATCTAGAGAGGGATCCTTCTCTTCCAGCCTCCCGTGGCCCTGCTGTTCCCTGGCTGGTGGCCACATCCCTCCAGCCTCTGCCTCCATCATCATGTGCCCATCCCCCCCTAGGTCTGCAATTGTGCATCCTCTCTTTTTCTTACAAGGACCCCAGTCACTGGATCTGGGCCCCCCCGGACCTCAGCGTGACCTCAGGTTCACTAATTGCATCAGCAAAGACTCTGTTTCCCAGCAAGCTCCCCTTCTTGCATCCCCAGAGGCATGAATGTGGGGGGAGCGCTGCTCTGCTCAGCCTACTGATGACGTAATGCAGAGTCACGCCGTGGCTCCAGCAAGAGGATGCTACACGGTCTCTGGCATCACACCCTTGAACTCAAAAGTATTAAAGAAGCTCCCGTGAAATACCTTTGGTTTAATTTAAAGCAATTTAAATTTCCTGGTTATTATCCACATATTTATCTAAACCCCTCCTGGCCTATTTCTAATTTTAGTAGCATCGATTAAAGACAATGAGTTCCCTATAATTGCTATACCCAGGAGAAAGTCGTTCGTCGCTTTTATCTTTACTCTCTGCTAAAGGCACTCAAATATTCCTTTAATAGGTCATCCAAAGAATTTTTCTTCCTTAGCTTCCTCCTTTCCCCCGCCCTCCCTTCCCTCCCTCCTTCGTTCCTTCTTTCCCTCCAACAGGCTTTCCTTCTTTCTCCTTTGCTTTGTTTAAGCCACAAAGAGACAGGTAACTTGGCAGAGCCAGATGGAACTTCTGTCTTCACAGCCTTCTCATTCCTGTTCTCTGTTCCCCTTGGGTCGTATAAACAAATAATTTCTTTCAAGTTGATATTTTGTCTATTTGGAAGGAAAGATGGAACATATTTTTCTACTTGTCAAAAATATCATTCTAAATGTCTAGGCAGCTAGAGAATAAATATCACTTGGGATGAATAACTAATCACGTCTGAAAAGAGAGCCTAGTGTAGTCTTCTGAATCAGTTCTGAATCCTAAATGCTTATTGCCATGATATGTGAAACACACACCCCCTCCCTTTGGTTTTTGGCAAATGTAAAATCACGTATTCTTTTTCTTGATCCCTTTGACCTAAACACACCAGTTGCCAAAAGGCTAGCTATTTGTGGGAGATTTTATTCAAGAACACAGCTTTTTCTCCCAAGCTCTATATCTAGTTAAGGATGCTGTTCTTTCAAAGCCTATTAAGGGGGGGATATATTGATTTGAATGATTTCATCTAAGACCCCAGTTGTCTCTGTGCAAAATAGATAGAGATCTGTCAGATGCTTATTCTATGCCACATTGTGTGTCAGGTAGGAAATAGGGGCTCAGAGGTGAATAGGACCCAACTCATGGCCTTACGTTACACTAATATTACATTACCATACATTACATTACAGGGACACAGGGACATAGTGATCACACAGTGTGTGAGGACAGGATAAAATATGCTCAGAGTGCCATGGAAATGCAAAGGAGGGGCCCATCTTCAGCTGGGTACAGCTGTCCTCAGACACAGATTCAGGTGAAGGGAGAGTGATAGGCTTGGCGTGGGTGGGAATTCCAGAGAGCAGGGGAGAGAATGAGCAACAGAGAGCATCTTCCTCTGTTAGTTCTCACTATAGACTCTGTTTCTAGGACATCAGATTTAACCCAGAAATGGACTGCAATGACATATCCCTGTCATACCTCTATCAATTCCTGATTTGAAGTGGTACTAGAGTTATGGCAAGATGAAACCATTGGGAGTGTCAGGGAAGAAAAATTTTTCTCTATCCCTCAAGTTTCTTCTGCCTAGTCTAAGGATTAAATTAACATAAGACTGATTAACAGGAAAAATCAAATTTAATTACATACCTACAGGAGTCCCACATACATGAGAGGCTCCAAAAACGGTCAGGCCAAATGGGGTACATGTGTCATCCTGAACTAAGGAGAAGATAGTAGGGGTCTGGGTCTTTAAAGGAAAAGAAAGGAAAACAATTTGTAGGAAGACGAGAAAGGTTATGTGCTTGGTAAATAAATGTTTACTTGCCATTCAGAGATAATGAGACAGAGGAATTTTAACAGACTTTGCTAAGTTCCTCCCTAGTTCGTATTATACACCAAATATACTGGTAATAGCTCTTTTGCTGGAGCAGGTTCTCTCTCTAAATTCTTTTAGGCAGTGAGAGGGAAAGGTCAACGTTTCTTCCTGAGTCTTCGGGGCCTTGATTGTTTTCAGCTCCAAATAATCTACACGCCAAAGTGGCCCATCTTGGGTCCACTCATTTTGAACCCCTACAATGCTCAAGATGATCACAACTGGGCCAGTGGAAGACGTGTCCACAAATCTTTGGACACCCTTCCCGTCAAGAGGTGGCACGTACACTGAAGAATAACAAATACAATTTAAAAAGGGGGACATTGCATAAGAGCATCTTGGTCCCTGGGGAGGTAGGGGTGAGCGGAAGAAGCTTCAAGTACACGTGTCTTTGGGATTGAGTCTGACGTTTAAGGAGAGGTGGAGCATAGAGGAATGCCAGAAGCAGCAGAATCCAGGTGGAAAGCAACCCAATATTTGAGAGTATTGGTCCTGCCAGGCAGGAAGAATAAGGCAAGAATTCAGAACAGGACGGAAGAATAAACACACCAATTGAATTCAATTGGCGTCGTGAATCAACCTGGAGGGAGTGTTCAGACTCATATGGAATAACAGAAGACCTCCGTTTGGGGGGAGGCCAGACTTGGAGACCCTTGCTCTCATAGATATTCTAGAAAAATCCTGGACAAGGTCATCTGGGTGGTAAGAGCAATCAGCAAGGCGTTTAGGGGCTCCACACCTACTGTTCCAGCCAAAAAACTTTGTCAACAAGTAATCTTGGCCCATTGGGGAGAAAATCCTAATTATTATGAGATGATAAAACTCCATTCGCTTGGGACTGTAACCTGAATTTGCAGGAGAGGGTAAAATCCAGAAAGGTTAATAATTAAAAATAGTGATGATAAAGGAAATCGGGGCTGTTTACTAAAACTTTTGTGTTCAGTGGAAATATTAATTGGAATTATTTTGTATGCAAAGTGCTTACAATATTTAAGATAGTTTGTCATATTACATAAGAGATCAGCTTCGTGATTCCAACTAAAACGGGGAGTCTGGAAATTAATTTTAGAATTGCAATTTTAAGTTGAAAAGTGTAAGATAATTTACCTAAGCATAAACAAGATTGGACTGTTTAAGAGAACTTCGCATTCTCTGTAAGTTTATTTATTAGATTTACTGGGGCTGTTTAAGTATTTAAGAGAGCTTTCCATATTAATGAGGCATATACATTGCTTAAAAAGAAGCCAAATACCTTAAATTTATGAACATATTTTGAAATATTTAAAGGAATTTAATTTACTAACTTATTAAAACTTACAAGATACTAGAGATTTATAAATAGGATATTAAAAATTTCCAGTTGAACTTCAAGACTTTCGCAAAAATATGGCTTTCGCAGTGTTTACTTTAATAAGCAGAATATTAAAAAGAACAAAAATGAAAGAAGTACCTATGCATAGTCTTCCCTCTGCACAGAGAAACATTTACAGCATCAAAAACTCAACGTCCTGAACCATTAACAAAAGACCAGGCATGCAGGTCTCTCTGTGTTGCTTGGGTGGGGACAGGTTTGGTGGGCCAGGACTCATCAGTTGAAACTGGCAGAAGAAATGAATTCAAGGAGCTGATAGGAGTCTGGGGAGTTCTTCAGAACAGAGTCTTGAGTATAAAAATGGACTCACAACATGACATGGGGTGAACAATACCCAAACATCATCACTGCATTCTCTCCAAGTGGATAGTGGAAGGTATTCCAGAAAAATCCATCAGAAGGGGGCCTCAGGTGGGGAGGGGGTGATGGGGCTGGGGATTATAATAAGGGAAAGTATTGCAAGATAGAGAGCTGGGGTGGTCCCCCCCCCCCCGCCGCCGGTCGATGAGGATGTGAAGTAAGGTGTGCCGTGACCTAAACCCTTTGATACCTGACTTTAAAAACAAAACAAGAAGGATAAACATATGAACAAACACTTCCTGGGATGCAGGATTCCATTCTGATTCAATCGATCCAAGACATCGGATGCAGCTCTCCTACTGAAAATGGCAAAACATTTGGTGTGAAAATCCCCAGAATCATCCAGTTCAAAAGGAGATTGGTCAAGTTTCTGGGTGGTTGTCATTCTAAAGGGAGCTACTTTCCTGGGCCCGTGCTTTTTATCAGCATCTGAAGAAAACAGGGCCGTGGTGATAATTACCAGAAGAGACACGGGATTTCTTCATTTTCTGATCTGTCTATAGATTAGATTTAATTTTCTGTTTTAAAAACATTATTGCTTCTCCCCCCCAAACAGAAGTCTGAAGTTGAATGAAAGACAGTGGCTATCCCCTCATTAACTTAAGCAATTAATTCTTTGATCCTCGGTTCCCCTGTTTGTTCAAACCATTAAGGAATGTGCGTGTTTGATAAGACCGCGGTCCTACAGGAACGCCTTCCATTTTGAGATGCTGGCAGTTCTAACTTCTCTCCAGGGGTGAGCCCCGACGGGGCAGATCCTTCCTCCAAAGTGAGATAGGGCCATACTTGTCTAAGGAGACAATTCTGCCCATGAAATGGACCGGCCTTCATGGAAGACACTTGGTTGGGGGGGTCCATGGTTTCACCAAACCCCCTTACTCTCCGCTAGTCCGGTGGTGAGATAGTCTCTGCAGCTTCCCGTGCCCTTAGCCCCTATTTCCGTATTACAAGAACTCTTGATCTCATTCCCAGATCGTAGGACCTGCACGCACAGCAGCTCAGGGTCCCTCCCCCGTCTGTGGGTGCCAGACTCTCAAGACTGTACATTGCTTTGGGAGCCACTTTCCACCATTCATGACACCAACCAAAACCCGAACCAATAATGACAGCTGCTTGACTCTGAGCCTTTGTGGAGCGTGGATTTGCTGTTTCTTTTCTAATCACAAGAAAGTCCCTCCTGATAGGAAGGAAGGGCAGGGTGGGAGTTGCTAGCACAGGGAGGGAGGGAGAGGCGGGAAGAGGAGCAGGGAGCAGATCCTCCCAGCGCTCTCCGGGGGATCCGCGGGCGACACCCCCACTTGGAGTTCCGACCTCCAGACCTGGGAGAGGACAGATGTTTCAAGCCCCCCCACGTTGTGGTACCGGGTTACGCAGCCCCAGGGAAGGAAGGCAGTGCCCCAAGAAATCAAACAAACACCCTCCCGTGGTCCCCAGGCTACAAACATCGTGAGAAAAGTACCATCGCAAGGGGCCTCCCAACTGTTGGTGAACGGCGCTGCCGATGGCAAGGATCCTCGGGCGTGTGGAGGAAAAATGGGTCAACTGCGGAAGGAAAAAGGAATTTGGGGCCAAGAATCTCCTGAACTCTGCAAGTCTATACCCGTGCAATAAAGACCACTGTGGATTTAAAACTTTAGAAGAATGAATTACAATATGAAAAGAGTAATATTATCAGGACCAGAATTTTCTTCGTGCTATTCTCGAATCATTGACGTGACCTCGCTCAGCTACCTCCCTTCCTTCTGCGAGGTAGTTTCCAGCATTGTCCGTATTTTCCCAGCGAGGATGTCAAAGTGCAGAACTTAAGATTCAACTTCAGATCTTGCAGCTGGGAAGAGCCAAAGGCTGCATTCGAGCTGGGAATTCTGATCCCAGCTCCGCCACGACACACGACTCCACACAAGAAGACCTCCCTGAGCTTCTGGAAAGCCACACCAGCTCGTCTCCCGTCGTCCTCAGGTGGGACCTGCTCAGAGCAGATGGGCGAGGCAGGTGCATGGTGCTTGGACCCTCGCCCACCCCACTGGTGTGTGGTCCAGTAGGGTCACTTCACTTCCCAAACTGATAGGGACACCGGTTCACCGGCAGCGTGACATTTCCCTCTCTACGTGACTCTGGCTTGGTCACATGACACTGCAGTTTGGGAAGAAGAAAGTTTCAAGAGAAGAAACGTTTCTCCGTTTTCCATGAATACATTTCAATCCAAACTTGAAAAAATGCTTAGCCTCTTGAGGAAGTCAGCTCGACATTGTCTTCCATGAGTCCGTCATCACAATGACCAGGGTCCGGCGACAAGTACCGTCTGTGCTAACAACTTGGCCAAAATAAATCACAGGGAAACAAGAAAGCCCCAGGCTCTGGGCTGGGCTCAAAGTGATGGAGAAAATGCGTAATGTTCACTTTGCAAAAATGGATGCTAAAATGTCGTAACCGGCTTATGCCCTTGAGTTTCCGCGTACCTCCAACCCCATTTTTCACCGCGCCCGTGCCGGGCAGTGGGAGAGTGGGTCGTTTTCCAGAAGCTGAAGTCACATCCACGAGCGTGACACTGTGAGGTGACAAGACAGAGCCTGGGCTCTGACGGTGGCCGGCCCGAGAGCCTGGCCGTGGAAGGGGATGGGGTATTTGTTTGCTCTCTTGTCCCAGGCTCGTTCCGAGACCATTTCTCAGGGCTCTGGGGTCCCTCACGCCTTCACCACTGATGTAAACATTTAAAACAGATTCCTTCACGTGTGTTTGGGCCCTTCGGGAGCTGTGACGCGGTGTTCAGGGCACTGGCTCCTGGTGGTGGCAGAGGAGGAGGGGGGGGGTCCTCACTGATGCAAAAAATGGACACATACGTCCCTGGCTCTGCCATCTAGGATTTATTCCCGCTCCCGTCTCCTGTATTGTATTCTGTCCCTCGTTTGGCTCAGGGCAGCCTTCTCTTCCAGACCCACCGAGCCAGGCTGGTCCACAGAAGCCGCCCTACCCAGACCTGTGGGACAGAACTGTGCGAATGTTTGCAGCGTGCTTACAACAACATCTGGACGAGGGCGCAGGCAGATGTTCCCTACTCCTGTTCCCCAATCCCCCACGTCTTAAAATTTCTTCGCAAATAAGCCGAAAGCAATCAGCAAGGTAAGAGGCAAGAATGTCTGCCCCCAGCATCTGCCCCTCTCTCCCGAGGCACATTCCTTACTCCTCCCATCTTGCTCCTGCGAGGAGGTCCCTGGATTCCCCATTTTTTGGACGATCAAATTAGAAACATCATGCACTCACGTGGCTTCCGAGGGGCGCATTTCAGGCGGGAGGCAGGGTCAGCTGTGCACACGCCCGATAATCAAGTTCTGACACCTGCTTTTTTCCCTCATCTTAGCATTTTCTGATTCACATTTTATTAAAGTTGCATCTTATCTTTGAAATCAAGAGAATTGTAATAAACACACTTTGGTCTCCAGAACTGTGAACATTGCCTCCCGAGACCAAACATCTGAGGCTTCTTCTTCTTTTTTTTTTATTTTGCAAAATCTAAATGTTCATTTCCCTGCAAACGTGACATGATTTACAAATAAGTCCTTCTCAACTTTTCACATTTTGGTGATCCTGAATTGTTCTTTTGGCGCTTGAGAACTATAATTAAAAACATAATAACGACTGCATTTCACCTCTCAAATTTCTGATGACAGAGACCCACCACAGAAAACAGTAACAATTTTCCCTCCCGCTAACCAGATAGAGGTAAATTTTTACGACCATGGATGGCTCCTTTCAGAATCCATGTAACGGAGTGGTTGGCCAGCACGACCTCTCCAGACCCTCTTCTCTATAATGTGAGTGGAAACATCGGCATCTTAAACCAGAACTTTCTGAAAGGACTCCATTAGATTTAGTTAATTGCAGAAATGGAGGGTTTACTGGTGAAATACTGGGGCGTGGCTCGCGCACACCCCACAGGCTTCTTGGTTTTGTTTTTTCCAGCCGTGATTGCTGGAAGGGAAACGATGCATCTGTTGGGGAAAATTCTGCACCACCTTCTTCCCCAAAGCCGGGGGCCGCTCGACAGTAGTAGAATAAAAAAGGAGGGATTTCACTGAGGGCTGAGCTGCAGTGACATGACCTCGTAACACGCCTCCTATCTTTTATTTCCAGCCCTGTGACCTTGTGCATGATGTATTCAGCTTGCAGCCTCAGTTTCCCCATCTGCTAATGGGAGGGGTCGCCAGCGCGGGTTCGTGGGCTCCTTTTGGAAGAATGCATCGTGTAACAGAAGGAGGCTCGTCAGACCTTCGGTGCTAAAGGACTTCTCTCCCCTGCAGCCTAGAAGCAGGATGGGGGAAGGACCAGTTGCCATGGCAGCCGCCCCATATGGAGCAGAGCTCTCCATCCCGTGGCAGTGGCCGCCGTGGAAGCTGACAGGCTTCACACCATCTCTAGGAAGGTTTAATGCAAGCATGAAATCACTAGGTTGTGCACTGGAATTAAAAACCTTCAAATGTATGCACGGTACGTTCGAAGCCTGGAATGTAGCTACAACATGATGAGTCACACATTTATTTTCTCTGCATCACACGGGCTGTTCGCAAGAGTACATTTTGGGGTGTGGCATCTAGATGGCGCGGTCCCATCACCCTGCCGAAAGCACGAAGCCTCGGGAAAGAAAAATCAACCGACTGAAACCAAACTCTGCCGTCTGTGTCCGCAGCCTGCCTGGTGTCCTCGGGGATTCTGGGCTGCACGCCATGGTGGCCGTTGACCAGAGATCAACCGTCATTTTGTTTAGGACAAATGCGTGGGGCCGGTTCGCTTGTCATTTTTTGACTGCCAGGGGGCAGGGGCAGACCCCAAGTGGAGGATCCCAAATCTTTCCCAGTGACTGAGATTCCCCCTGATTCGAGGAATGGGATTTAGGTCAGAGGGGAATGGGGCTGCCATCCCTGCTCTCCAAGAGGCTTATCCCCAAAAGCCTAGCTTGGACGTCAAGGTTAACCCACTGAAATTCACGGGATCCTAATTCGTCAGAAAGGACAGACTTGAGCTCATGAGAACCGAAGCGGACGGCCAGCAGGCGGTGTGGGTTCATTCGGCGGTGGGTCCCCCACCATTTCCCAGGCTCAGGGTTGGGTCTAGGAGGGCAGTCAGACAGGCCTGTGGATGAGCCATCGAATATGGAAACGGAGATTGGCTGATCCCTATTAGTGAGAATTCCGGGGGTTCCAGAAATTGCTCAAAGGACCCCATCAAGCTGCGACCTCCTTGCCTCCTACTTACCCCAGTTTCCATCGGAATTGGCCTCACTTCCAGGCAAGTGTTCGCCATTGGGGACCCCAGAGGCCCCCAACTGCCAGTGTCCCACACATGGCCTCGCCAGGATAGACAGAGCTCCTGTTTCAGTGATTTGAACACCGAAGGTCACGAAGCCCAGCTTGGCTTCGTCTGCGCCCCTGGCCCGAGCCAACCACGACGGCCGGAGAGATGGGATATTTTGATCGATTGGTCCCGAGTCAGGGGCCAGCCCCGGTCGATGGTGGGGGGGCAGCTGGAGCCAGACTTCCTAAGCCAAGAGCTGGGATGAGGTGCTGCCTTGGAGGTGAATTGAGAGGATGTCCCAGGAGGGGAACGGGGGCCGCGTGGGAGGGCGTCCCCGCTCCAGGTGCCCCGCTGCTGTGACAGTGCCTCAGACAGCGTGGGACACGGTGGGCAGGCTCTCAGCCTGAGCAGAGAGAAACCGTGGCCGTGGCATTGGAAGGGCGAGCGATGGGACTGCCCGGGGGTCATCCACTCGATCAGGCGGCGGTGTCCGGCTAGAAGTTCACGGTCCTGTGCCCGGAGGCAGCAAGAGGGTGACGTCCCACAGGCTTGTGCCGCACGAGGGTGACCAAACCAACCACCCCCATCCTGAGCGGGGTGGGGGAACGTCTACCTCCCGGGACAGCCGTGGCCCCCAGCAAACGAGGTGGTGGCTTGCCCCCATCCACACAGCCCGCAGCCTGGGGACCTGATTCCAGTCCTCGCTCTGCCGCCAGATCACGGCGTGACCGCGGGCCCTCACGGGCCATCTCTGTGCCTCGGTTTCCAGCTCGGGGGAAAGAGGAAGAGCTGACGAGATCCTTTTTGTCTGAGTCCATGAGCCTCTTAATCCCTGTTTGGTCCTGATGCAGATTCAGAAAAGGGGCAAAACAGGAAAATTAACGTACCAGGAATAGCTTAGCTTAGAAAAGGGTTAAAGCACAGGGATTTTCGGTGGGGGGCATCGTTTCGCTAGACGGGAAGATCTAAGAGTGAGAGGGAGGGAGTCTCCCCCAGAGCTGCTCTTCGAGACCGGGAAGGAAGATGTGGTGGAGGAATGGGGGGTGGGGGTGGGGGCCGAGGAGAAAGCAGGAGGCGCCGCGTGGTGCTGTCTTTCTCGAAGGAGAAGCCCAGGGGAGGAGGGGAGGCCGTGGCCGTGGGCGGGGAGCCCCGAGTAGCAGGCCGTCGGCGTCCTCGGAGGACGAGCCCACAGAAGCAGAACGTGCTAGGTCAGGGATTTTCCCCGGGACCTGGAGACAAGTGACAAACGACAGAGAAAGAGGCCGCAGCGGGCTTCTCCGGGGGCAGTGCCGGGAGCGAGGTGAGCAAACCAGGCGGCGGGGACTCTGCTAACCCAGCGAGGCATCGGGCGGACGCTGAGCGGCCTGAGCCAGTTCCGGCTGCTGGGAGGGGACGGCCACTGTCGGGGGGGGGGGACTTCTCACCCGAAGGGGCACCTGGATGGGACGTGGCTGCTAATCAGGGATGAAGCCACAGGATGGGCAGAGGTCAGGGGAGAAGTTGGCGCTGGGATCACCGCTGGTTCTGGGGGGCTGGATCTGATGATCGGTAAAAGAGATTCTCCTGGAACTTGAATGGGAAGGAATCAGTTGCAAATGCAGACGCGTCTCATGCTGATGTGTTCCTCGTTGGGGCAAAGCGACCGGAAAGTGCTCGCCGCTCCCTCCTCGTGCAGGACAGGTGGAAGGGGGGCCGCACGTTTCCCCAATTGTACTTTTTCCCCCGAGCATGCATATTGACATCCTTGAAGTTCTCTTTTATGCTGTTCTGAAAGCTGAAAGGAATGCAGTGGGGTCCTTAGTGTCACTGCAGTGCTGCTGGCTTCTCTCCGCCGCCGCCACCCTCCGCACCAGACCCTGTCCCTTGCCCAGACCCGAGGCGGGTCCTGACGGGCCTTGCATTGTCCACAGCACCGTTCTCGAGACTAAAGCTGACCACGCTACCATGAGGATGTCCCTGGAGGTCTACTATGCCATGCTCCCTTGAGCTCATGGTACCCACTCAAATCACAGCAGAGCATCTCATGTATTGTATCATAACCATCCCTAGCCTCGTCTTTATTCTCCCGTAGTTGATGAACCAGAAAATTCATCCTCGGTCCTGACTCTACATAAATGCCCATTGAATGAATGAGCCTGCCTTGTTTTATTTGCAGAACTAAAGAAGGGGGTGGGTTTCTTCTCGCTCTCTCTGCCCGGAGGCCACCATCGGGCAACCCTCGGACGTACATTTTTTCCCAAGTGACCCTCAAACATTCTGTGCTTTCAAAGCCCGAAGATCAGTGCCCCACCTTCCTCGTGTCCCTCACCCAGAGCTGCCTTTGAGTCTGGTGGAAAGCCAGGAACGCGGCAATTAATCCGTTCTCTGTGTTTATTGCCCGAATAATAGATTCAGTGCCCATCAGTTGGCGGAAGGCAATTAATCACAAACTCAGCCGCGTGGTAGGGGTTTGATAAGGTGGGCTCACAGCCACACTTGGCTGGATTGACATTGTGTGAGACGTCTGATAGCTACCTTCGAGAACTATTCAAGATATTTAATGAAGACATCTTTTTCTCTGTATTTCTCTTATGGAAAAAAAAAATGTAGCCAATAGCTTTTTCTTCCCAATTTCAAGCAGTTTTGTGTTTTTTTTTTAATCCTCCATCTCCTTAATGGAAGAAAGATTTCTATCTCGGGTCCTGTTTATTTGCAAGCGGTAAGAAGCAGGTGCTCATGGTATGTGTACCGATAGAACAAAATCATTTCTTTAAAGTACAAAAAGTCCCACGTATAATAAAAGCTAAAGCCATGCTTTCTTTCTCCCTAGTTAACTTTGGAACTAAGTGAAAGGGCAAAGAGTTTGAACAAACAGCTCTTTAGGAGGGGGGGAAAAAAAAAAAGGTTTCACAGATTTGGCAAGCAATTCCAAACCGTGTTTGAATGTGCCTGAGAGCCTTGCACAGAAAGCCACAGCTGCCCAAGGCTGTCCTTAATTACATTTCTGAAGTTGGACTCGAAACAATTTGTTTCCATTATCTTGCTTTTAAGGTGGGTTCTGGAAAGGGCTGGGGAATCAATTTCAACAAGCAGCATAAACTTTTCCTTGCGCGAACGCTGGTGACATATCATTTAACTGAATTTCACTTGTTACATAGTAATGGGAAACCTGAGCACGGGTTTGATGGACTATGGGTTTCCTTTTTTGCAGCTAGTAAAAGCCAGTTCTTGAGAGGATCTGGATGTGAAAGCATGCGGTGTTTCTCATCAGACACCCTTCCACTTAGCTGCTGCATAGCCTTATGTAAAATTGCAAAGGAACGGGATTCATGCTAGCAATAGTCATCGCAAGATGACATCATCGCCTTGGTGCGTGTGGACAAGGAGAAGTTGCTACTCATTAAGTAGAGAACGCATAGCTTGGCTTTGCAGAGGCAAGTGACAGTAAATCTGCTCCAGATTTGCAGATCCTCAAAAGGTACGCAGCAGCAGAACCCCAAAACATCACTTGATTTTATGAACTCACTTACACAATGCCTTCCTATCTTTGAAACACTCTAGCCTAGAGTGTGCATTTCAAATACAAAACCCAGTTAAGTAAGTACTTCCAAAGTGTATAGGTATTTTAACTTTCTCATTATAAAGGTAATATCTACCTCATGCGTAAATATATAAAATGAAAATTGCCAACCATCAGCCCCTCCAGAATCCACTCTCGGGGTGGGCAGGGTGAGGAACACTCCTAATCATTTCCAAGATATTCTTCTAGGTATCTCCACTCTGTACAACAAAACTTCCTGTCTTTATTTATTTTAAAATATATAGAATTAAAAAAATATATAGAATTTTTTATATTTATTATTGAATGTATATTTCACTTGATTTCCCATTTCCAGCATGACACATTTGAGTATGAATCAGACAAAGCCACTGCTTCCTGAAAGCACTTTTGCTGCAATCTGCAGGAAAGTTGCCACGACAAGTGGAGAATTCTATGATGACCATGAACATGAATGACACCCCCTGGAGTTTTGCAGTGCACAACCTGCCCAACTGTCATGGTGGTCCTCTACGAGGCTAAGGACCCGTGCCTGTCCACAGCCCCTGGTACAGTGCCTCCACATTCCTGAGATCTCACTTCCTCGTGGTCATTTTGGCACAGCTCTTATGCTCCAGCTACCCCGGTGTGAACACTGAAGCTAAACTGAACCTCTTCTTTCACTAAAGATTAACCTTCCTTCTCTGCTGTTTCCTGCAAACACAATCCCGTAGTGCATGCTCAAAGCAGACATCAAAATGCACTGCTTAGCTCTCCTCCCCAGAAGCTGGCCCACCTGATCCCCCATTGCACTGAGGACACATTTCCCCCATCCTGTCCCCCAGCCAGATATAAGCACCGTGAGGATTCTAGTGCTGGACCACTCCCCCCCATCCCCCTCCCCGCGATTCTAATCACAGGACATTTTATCTTGAGACCCACCACCAACCTGGAAGAACATTTCTTGGAATTGCTTTGCAGTTGGAAGCTCTTCCTACAAGATACTCCCTCTTTCCTCACACCTGTATTGGGAATCGAACCTATATCACAGTAGGAAAGAGCTCTCCATCTAGGCCCACTTATATTTCTCTGTTCATTATAGGACTTCCTCCCCCCCGCCCCCCGAATTCACCTCTCTCCCTGCCTACCCCCATCATCACGCCTGCTTCCTGCGAGACTCAATTAACCCAGTAACGAGCCAGCCTGACCCCTTGGCTCAGCAGCACGTTTCTGAAATTGACCCGAGATGCTCCTCGTCTGCCTGAAGATAAAAGGCACAAAAACGATTTTGAAAAAAGAAAAAAAGTGTTGCAAGATTCATAATGATCGTTGTCACTTGTCTCCGCCTACCTTCAAATCCGATTAGAGCATGTCACCTATGTCTGAACGAGAGAATGTCTCTGCTTCTCCTGTCTCATCCTTTGTGGTATTTTTCTGAGACATTTTATTTCTACACAGATTTGAAACCTCACAATACATGAATCTTATTTACACTTTAACTGAAGAATGAGAAAAATATTTCTTTTATATTTACTCACATAATTGCTCGTTCTAGGACATTTCATTCTTTTATGCAGATCTTCCTGCCTAAAGAAATCGCCTTTAGAATAGTTCCCATCTGCTGCTCATAGATGATCTCAGCCTTCGCTTGCCTGAAAAGTCACAGTTTTGCCTTTATTTTTTTGAAAAACGTTTTCACTGTACATACAATTCTAGGTTAATAGTCGGTTGTTTCTTAAAAAAATGTTCAGCACTTTTAAGGCATATTCTATGGTCTTCTGGGCTGTGTGATTTCAGATGAAAAATGTTTCTTCAATTTCTTCCACTCTACACAATGTGTTGTCGGTTTTTTTTTTCTCCTCTTGTTGTTACTTTTAAGATTGGTTCTTTGTCAGTTGTTTCCAGAACTTTTATTACAACGGGTGCCAGTGTAAGTTTCCTTTTCGTTTCTTCTGCTTTGGATTTGTTTGTCATTTGGGATCTGTGCTTTGTAGTTTTCATAACATTTGGAAAATTTTCGGCCATTATATCCCCAATTATTTTTGGATCCTCATCTCTGTACGCTTCTTTCCGGACTCCGGTCACATTTAGAAATGAGGTATATAACATCTAACCAAATATGTCAATGGAGGAGATTAGCAGCTGCGTAGACACTGCAGAAGAGGGTTATTTTTTTTTAGTAATCAAAAATGATGCCCATGACCCAAAAAGAAAGATTAAAAAAAAAAATGGAGCACAGAGAGAAAATGTCTAAATATTTTTAACTGATAAACAAGCAAACAACGGCAAAAACAGCCACCCCAGCCTTTGGGGCAATATAAAGCAATTTGGGGTATATCTTTCATTTTTTTCCTTCTCATTGTATTAACATTTTTCTTTACGTCTTTAAGTATGTTGAGCATATTTATAGCTGTTTTAAGGCTCTTAATGAAAATGTCATCATTTTAGCATTTGTGGGTCTCTTTGGACTGATATTTTCCCTGCAAAATCATTTTACGATTTCATCAGCCTAAACCTGGCTCAGAGTTCACTTTGGTCCTCGGGATCTGAGAAACCTTTCGTGATGGTCCTCATGCCCCCCAGCTTGCCAGGGTGAGTCAGGCACCCGCTGTGCTCATAATCCTGTCACTGTCCCTGCTCCCCGTTCTAGTAGTTCTTGCTACCGGAACCAGAAACTATACTTTCTCTCTTCTCCATTAGATCCTCCCTCGCTTCCTTCCCTCCTTCCTCCGTCCCTCTTTCCTTCCTTCCTTCCTACTTTCCTTCCTTCCTTCCCTCCAGTGCCCAGCACAATGCCAGGCAAAGTGGGAGTTAACTCTTGTATGAATTGATAGGCGAACTTTATCACTACTAGTCTTACCTCCAGGAAACCAAGGTCATTCATACTCATTCGGCCTGAACAATGAGCATCAGCTACCACATTGCCCTTGAACCCTGGGACTGTATCCATTGTCTACTGTACACCAATGGTGCTCCGTTGATGCTTCCTTATCCATCCCACGAGCAGTGGGAATTTCCAAATCTAGTTGAGCAGCCTACTCCCTCTTTGTTCTAACTTTTGGTAAAAAGAAAAAAAAAAAAGGAATTGAGCTAAAAAGAGGCTCCTGACTTGCAGAGTCGGCTCAGACCCTTCTCTGTGTATTTACGCATCCATCACTGCCCGGGAGCATCAGAACCTCACAGGGCATGCCGACGGCTCCCCTGTTTTATGGAGGGTCTAACTGACGCTCAGACTGTGACATTTCCCAGCACCATGGGGTCAGTTTGCGGCAGAAACAGGGATGGAGGCTGTGTCCTCGGTATTCACCCACCACGGGCTGTCTTCTCATTTGTGCCCAAATTTTGTTCTCATTTCATGTTTTTACCCATATAATTCAGTATCTATCATTCATTCATTCAATCGACAATAAGCATGATATCTGTGCTTTGTGCTAGAAATAGACGCAGGCAATTAAAATGCAGACTCTACTGTCTTCTTTAATCGCGAAGTTTCCATTTAACATTGTTTCCCTCATGTATTTATTTCAACTTTGTCGCTTGCAAAGGTGAGTCACGCCACTTAGAACATATCAGAACCTACAGGAAGGTTAGCTCAAGATCAATGTGAACTTTATCTACATTTCTTGGCTTCCGATTCTTCAGACTGAATGACTGACATACACTCCAAAACTTACTTTGTTTCAATGAGTGCTTGAATCCTAGCATTTAGAAAAACACGAAATATATAAAAATATCTCCTTGAATACATGACTTGAGTTTTCTTCAAATTACAAAGGTTGAATTCTCTTCAGCCACAGTTTGAACGTGTGGATACAATAGCAAGCAATGATATATACTAAGTTGGTCTCATGAATGAATTATGAGAAAATTTCCTACTCCCAGAATTTTTACATGTACAGGGAGGCAATATTTTAACTTTGTCTTTGATCGAGTGACCTCTCTGTTTTGAAAATGAATTAAGTATTATATATGGCTATTCATGAATAGGAAAATTTATACGACCATTCTCCCCAAAGTGGACGGTGAAGATAAAGCTGTTTTATACTGCAGAATCTGTTCGTATGACATCTCCAAGATCAATGCCAAGGAAGCAGCCGCCAACCAACCATCCTGGGTTTCAATCAATAAGAACCTGGACATCCTTTCGGATTTCACATTCCTGCCTTGCTCTTGCTTCCAAGTGAGAATCTGCTTGTACCCACAAGAAAATAAGACTTAAAAAAAAAAAAAAAACACCAAAAACAGAAAATAGAAAACAAACAAACAAAAAGACCCAGCATCTGATTCTGAGTATAATTATCAACCAAAATTCAAATCGTGTTTTCTTGAGCTCACACTTGAATCCGAGGGCAGCTACGCCCCTACAAAAAAATTACCTTTATGATAATGCAGTCATTGGCTTTGACCTGTGGAGTTAATGCAGGTGATATGCTATTTTAAACTCTAAGGACACTTAACTTGATGACAGAGCGGGTTTTCAGTTCCCCCTTCATTAATTAATAATAATGTGATGTCACTTTTATTTGAGCACAAGGAAAGTCTCCCTCATTATCCTTGGTCCCTGGGACCATTTCCCCTGGTGTCTGAGTCCGATTTCTGTCTGTAGAACCCTTTCCGGGATTAATGCTGCAGACTTACCTGGTGGGTTAGGATTTGAGTAGGGCTTGGTGGACAGGAGTTAAAGGCTCGGTAAAATGGAGAAATGCACCTGGTAGCTGAGGGTATCTTGCAGCTGGGGAATTCCCTTTAAGGTAGGTGATGCTTCGGGGCTGCACGGAGGGGAGAATGAATGCACGGTGGCTTCTGCCTCATTTCAGCCACCGCCGTTAGGCACAAACCCTTTGAAGCACAAAGCACAAACATCAGCGTTCATCGAACCCATCTTTGCATCTCCTACTTCCACATGATTAGCCAACTAAGTAAATATCCCCCCGCACGGACACCACGAGTGAGTCCGGGAGGGTAGCGTGGACGGGGCAGGAAGGCAGGACTGGAAGGGCAGCAGGGAGCGCAGAGGAGAGGAGACACATTAATAGGTAGTATCAAAAGGGAGCCCTTCTTCCCGTTTGTGCAAAGCAAGTTAGACGTGCCCTAAGGGGCTCAAGGATTGCCGCGGGCATCTGAGCATATGGGGAAGAGGGAAAAGGAGTGTGAGTTGCAGAACTCCCCAGGGCTCTCGGGTTCTGCCCCCAGTTGGCTTTGGCACCTGGACGTGACTCAGTAACAAGGCAGCTGACACAGCAAAGCCGTCTGCACTGACGGAAATGTCACAGCGCCTTCCGGTGGGGCCCCACGGTGCCCGTGACTACGCAGCCTTTACAGAAACTGGAAGACAGCACCCTGATCGCGGAGACCCTCCATCTGGAAGCTTTCCACGTCCACACCTTGGTTGCGGGATCTCGGAGATGAAAGAGCATCAGAGATGAAATGGGTTTGCTTGGATCCGAGACTCCTGGTCTCCATCTGGGAACACGCTCGCGTGTCAGCATCTGCTGTGAGGTCACTGACCGACCCGGGACCATCCTATAGGGATGAAAACACAAGGTCAAGTTCCCTGAAGGTGCCCCTGAGAACGCATTTCTTACGGTGGTTGAGGAGACGCTTAAATCCGAAATGACCTCACTCAGGGGTGTTTTTAGAAGCTTACGGGGGTCCGCTGACCCTATCAGTAAAAAAACAAAGCCAGAGTCGTTCAGTATGGATTTTGTGATTATTCCTGGGAGTTTGGCCTCGTAAGAACAATCATTCAAGGGGAGATAAAATGTAATGTAATGGAGATGGCTATCTGGGGCTGCAAACGATCTTTCCAGAATAGATTGACACAGAGGGCTTTTCCACAAATTACCCAAGAGTAAGAGTGAAATATTCTGAACACCCGAACTAGATGGGTCCAAAGTGATGTAAAAGATACTTGGAGAGAATGTGGGTTAAAACGATTCATGAAACATGAGTGAAAAGACTCAAGTCTTGGTAGGTACGTGGCTCTTAAAATACATATGATACTGGGGCACCTGGGGGGCTCAGTCGGTTAAGCGTCAGACTTTGGCTCAGGTCATGATCTTGGGGTCCTGGGATCGAGCCCTGTGTCAGGCTTCCTGCTCAGCCGGGAGTCTGCTTCTCTCTCTCTCCCTCTGCTGCTCCCCCTGCTTGTGTGCCCTCTGTCTCTCTCTCCCTCTCAAATAAATAAATAAAATCGTTAAAAAAACTATTAAAAAATACACGATAGTAAATCAATTACATGCATACATTGACTCTTTTATTTCTATCTCTAAAACTGTACATATTTAAGTTGGCAAAAAAAACACAACATCCTTTTTTTCAACTATTCTTAGAACCGTTTGAAAGGGGCGGGCCCCCCGTGTGGCTGTGATCGAGGCATTGGTTCCTGCAATTTCCCACCCGGGACCCCTCGTCAGGATCTCTCAGGTATGGTCACTGCTCAGAGCTCTCAAATATTTGGGTTTTTTTGGTTTTCTGAATGTACTTGAACCTAAGTAAAAGTTCTAAACTTCTCAAAGTCCGTCATCATAAAATACTCGCTGAACCCTTGGCAAGGGGGGCACTCGGGATGAGCCACAGGCAGTAGCCTCTGGTCCCCAGGTGGGACTGGGTCCTTCCTTTCCCGCCATCCACTTCCCAGGCTGCTCTGGCCACGGAGTCCCCCCAGAAGAACCCTCCCGTGCCTGGAGAAGGGTGCTTCCCTGTGTGTCAAGCATCGGATTGAAGGAGGATCTCCTCCCTGCCTCCCATCAACCAAAACCGAACTTCATTTCCTTCTTGACGAGAACATCCTTCAAGACCCAACTCAAAACCCACCCGCTGCAAATCTCCCGTCGCGCGTTTTCCACGGGAGAGCTGAGGCTCCCCCCGCGGGCGAGTGCCCGCCCGCTCTTCCCTCCCGCATTCCCGCGCCCGTGTCTGCCTCGGACAATGCTTGGTCCTTCCCACGCGTGAGGACTGTGGTCTAGCTATTTCCTGATTTCCACGCTGTATTTTGGCACAGGGATGGATAGCAGGTGCTCGGAGAGAACGTACCGGGCAAGCAAATGCACTTTCTTCCGACAGATGCGATGATTCCAGGGATCCCCCCCCGCCCCAGATCTGCTTGGTCTCCCTCATGATTGTGAGTTCCTTTCTCTGGTGCCGTGCACTCCCGGTAGAAAAGCACGCGTGTGCGCCACGGCAAACACACGGCTTTGATTACCGCAAAAATCGAGGCTTCCAGCCCATAAATGAATGTGAAATAAACACTATACTTCCTTTTATCCACTCTCTAGTAGGATTACCAGGGCAAGATAAAATAAACCCACGACTGCACTCTGGAAATAGCACATAACTCAACCCCGTGTCCTCAAAACAGTTTGACTTAAAATTGAAAGGAACTATTTTGTCTGCTGTTAAGAATATAAAAGTAGGCCAAGCTACAGGAGATCAATTTTAAATCATCCGAGGCTACAGGAAAGATCCTTCCCGAGGCTTCTTTGGAAATGGGATAATGTGTGTTCTACCGACGCCTTTTAATAAAGAAATCATGCATTATGCAAACGTTAACATTTAAACCAATTATGAGCAATTGAAGTTAATTCTTTTAAGAATATAGGATTGAATTATGGCTTTCTTTTTATGGGTATCATTCCCCTACTAGAATAAAACAATGAGAGTTACGTCTCAAGCATTAACCCACACTATGGGAGAAAAAACAATTTTCCGTTTTTCTTTTTTTGGATGAGAGCACCTGATCAATTTTTTTATGGGTGAAATATGAATTCTCCCTCTGGGAATGTGGCGGGCTGGACAAGTAGCACGCCACGAGTTCATTTCTCATCGTCCCCATTTTACGGATGAAAAAAAAAACGTAAGCATCCAAGGTACATTCTTTGCTCCCGGATCGAGAGAGACCCACAACACATCCATGGTGGAGGGCTCTTGTTTAAAATGGATAAATCCCCAAATAGAATGGCAACCAATGGTAAGACGTTATAAATCCTTTTTTAACCCCATAAAACACATTGTGATATTATTGTGCTATTAACAAAATAAATCCAAGGGGTGTGTGTTTGTGTGTGTGTGTGTGTGTGTGTGTGTGTGTTTAACTTCCAAAGTGTACATTTTGGAAGACATTTTGTCAGTGCGAGTCTACACACGATGCAGGAATGAGCAGGTGCCGGGGAGGTCGCTGATTGAGGAAACTGAGGCTCAGACACGCGGCCAAGATCCCCTAATGACATACGACGGGATTAGGAGTCAAAGCCTCTCAGGCTAGAGCTTGTAAAACCAGGATCGGAGGGGAGGCCCCCGGCAGTTTCCGGAGGCTCTGCGTTTCCTACAACGGTGTTTAAATTTTAATTTTATGTCGGTGACAATCTTCTGTCTTTCTTTGAGGTGGGGGAGAGGGGAAGGGCCAGGGGCAAACACCCGATTCTGCTCCCCGGCGAAGGGTGCCGACCGTTCACGGCTTTGCAGGAACTCCCACGAGTGATTGCCTTCCTTTTCCTCCCACACGGGCTGACTGTGTGCATGCGGCCTTCTTGCTGGGCTCTCGGTTCTGCTGGATCGGTCTGTGTTTTAACGCGTTGCTCTATTATTTTCTAATTTACAATATGGGATGGAGAAAATGCAAGCCGCTCCGATTCCAAGTTCCTTTTAACGGGGGAGGAATAAAAACCCCAACGTCAAGGTGCTCAGGGAAGTCTCGGGGGGCTGCCGGAAGGCTGGGGGGCAGAGATAGACGAGGAGACGGCTGCGGTCTTCGCCTACTTCAAAGCCGACCCACGAGTTCCCCCATAGTTTGTATTTTAAATGTGTCGACCCGTTGCTAAGTGTGTTTGTGACCGGTAACCCGCACCAGACATCCTCGGTAGTTTCCACCCCCATTCCCTCTTCGTGCAAGATTAAGTTGCTGATGTCGCCGTCCTCAGACGGTTATCTTACATTTTGCTCTAGACAAGGGAACGGCGACTCTGGGCACTAACGGGACTGTGGACGACGAGTGCAGCTTTCTGCATTCGCTCTAATTCACCTGATCCCACTAATCTCCCCAGAAGAGCCAGACCTGATTGACTGCCCCCCAGGCGGGCAGGAGCCCCCCAGGCGTGGGTCCCCGGGAGCCCCGAGTGTGACCCTTTACCTCCTTTCTGACCCTTGCTATTCATGCACCTTGCTCGTGTCTGCCGATGGGTGACAGCGGTGGCCCATCGTTCTTCTCTTCAACCTTGCCGGTGTAGAAGCCAGCTTGGGTACGGTAAGCATATTTGGGTTTCCCCAGATGACTCCTCATATCTTCCACCATTCCAGCATCTTCACTAGTGTGGAAGAAACATCGAAACCAGGGTGGACGCGTTGGGAAGGAGACGGCGCCTTCTCGGTCTGGGGCATCTGCCTGGGTACCACGGTCACAAGGATGCTCTCGGCGGGGATGGCGTTCTCTGGGGGAGGTAGGGCTTTCTGTGGACGCTGAAGGGTTCAGAGGAATTCCTGCTGGGTCTGACCAAGGCTCCGTCAGGGTAAGGGCCTTTGGGGAGCGAAACCAAGAAAAGCGAACCCCGGTTAGGCATTAATAAGCAGAGTTTAGCACAGAAATAACTTGCAGCCTAGGGAAATCAATCCGAATGGGAAAGCACGTATACAAAGTCACTTAAACAACAAGCAAGCGTAAGTGCCTTCCCTCTGCTCCTCAGATGCTGTGTTTCCAACCACAGTTTGACATTTTTATGATTTTTTGCAGTTTGTAAAAAATAACCACTTAGATTTATCGTCTGTGATTATTCGCATATTCCATGTTTACTATTCTCTATACTGTTCAGCGTTAGCGGAAAATTAATCCTTAAGAACCTAACAGGGCATAAAGTTTTTCAACATCGGATACTGCGCCCTTCTGGGGGCTAATGAAAAAGTCTCTTGTACTAGAAGAAACGAAAGTCTCTTAGAAAGACATTGCGTTTTTATGCTAAGCAGTCTTTCCTCTAAATGTCATCTTTCTTTTTTTCTCTTTTCCGATAACCAAACTAACTTTTAGAATGGAAAAGAATGGCGAGGGCCTGCCTACTTTTGCTCCAGGGTGATGGAAAATTTATACACACGCAGGAGAAGTGACCCGAGTCAAGTAACTCAGAGGGGAGGCTGCCATCACGCGTGTCGCCCACGTCACACCATATCCATCCTGGAGATGAGGAAGGCCCAGAGTCCGAAGACAGAGACCCATTTGGTCCTTCACGGAAGCGTGCCTGCCTTTGCCAGGGTCAAGAACAAAGCGTGGTCTCCCCTGATCCAATTGTCCTTGCGCAGACTCGACCCCGTGAATTGGATTATTTCAGGGGGAAAACATTCCAGAAAACAATACATGTGAAATACTCATAATTGCAGGTACTCCGAGCTTGCAGTAAAATTCGCTCTTGCTGCGATGTAGCAATACGTATTTCACAGAGGAGATGGCTGTTACAGGTCCTTCCAATGAATGTGGTTCGTGAGTTATGCCATTTTATTTGACTCTCCCTTTCCCCCACATTTATTCTAGAAAATGCTACATTCTATAATTCATAGTAAATAATACAGAACCTTTGCTGTCACGGACTAGTTCCCAGATACTGAGCACTGAGTTGGGAGCATTGTTTCTCTGCAATATATTTTCTATATCTTTTTAGCACGATGGGATGGATAATGTGCATGTGAAATTTACGTTTTTGTTTTAGCAAAGGCTATTCACTAGTTATCTCCGTGCGTATGCAAAAACGTAAAGGTTAAACACACACACACACGCTCCTCACTCTCTCTCACACACACACACAGAGACAATTCACGCATTGTGCCTTGACTTATGACATAGTGAACCACACACGCACACCCACGTAACCAGCCCCATCGTCAAGAAATCCCCAATAAGGACTGTGCGAGATCCTGGATATGCTCATTAACGCGTGGAAATCCCATCACAACGTGTGCATACGTTAAATTGTCACATTGTACCCCTTCAACGTTTGCAGTTTGGGTCCATCATGCCTCGGTTAAGCGGGAAGGAATGAAGAGGCAAGGTGGTTTCAAGGACAGAGGAATAAAGGGTATAACGCAGGGAGAGGCGTGTCACTCCCGGCACGTGGAGGAAAGATTGGAAAGCTCCAGAGTAGAGGCGGGCAGCCTGGCGGGGAGCAGGGGGTGTGTGTGTGGCCGTGACCGCGGAAGGGACGGTTATGTCTCGAATTCACATTGCAATCCCCAGCTCGGAAACTGGGGGCGGCCCCCAGCGCTGGCTGGGCAGGCGGGATGAGTAAGACGAGGGGGGCTGTGCTTGCAGACCCGGGGGGGGGCGCTACACAAGGGCTCTGGGCTCTCCCTTCCTTAGCGATCCTGTGCATTTGGCAAGCGACCCCTTATACTCGAGACTGGCCGTGTTGGAACAGGCCATGTGTGAGTTTCCAGTCCCCTGTGCTCTGTCTGCCAAGCGCAGCCTCCCCCCACCCGAGAGCCCCCCGCTTCTCCTTCTCCCCGGGGTCTGCACAACTCTGCTTCTCCGTGGCCGGACATCCGCCTCCCCCACCCGTGCCGTGTCCACCGGACGTCCTCGTGGCGGAGTGACCGCATTCTCTCCCGGAATGCACACAGGCACCAGGCCACACAGGCGCCAGCCCTGGCTCCAGCCGATTTTCTTTTCTCCTTCACGTCTGGAAGCTGGAGGTAATACGCTTCACAAGCCTAGGAATCATTTCTTAGGTCTCCAGAGCATTGGAAGACGTCCGAAGCTCCGAAACTCAATTTGCAACAGCAAGAATGGACTTCGAGGACACGCCTCTCATAAACCTCGCAGGGAACATAAACTGGAGTCAGCCAGCGATCGCAAACGTTGCTTTCTTGTTTCTAAATGAAACGTTCGTCTGTTACGCGTCTTAAGAAATGCTAGGAGGACGTTGCTTCGCAGTTGATAATTACGAAGGATACGTGATGGTGCTTCGGAGGTTATCCTACAATCTTCTCTCATCCGAGTCTAGATGAGATCTTCTGTGATGGAAAGTGGAGATGTGTTGCTTGCACCCAACGATACACAACCTCCCGGAGGCCACGGGTCACGGTTCTGTGGCTCGTACGAGTGGCCTCTGCGTGAGATCTAAGAGACGACGGGTAGAAGCAGGATGGCCCCAGGTTCCTGCAAAGGCTTAAGGAAATCTATTTGTTTCTAGGCCTCTTCCGATCACCTCTCTCCGTTCCTCCTCCTGAACATGTCATGCACACGTGTGTATCGTGCGTATCATGGGCTGGGCAGGCGGGGCAGGCTGGGTTTCATCTCTCCGCCAGGCAGCCCGTGTAGTGGGTATATGTGTGGTCTTTAGAGCAGGAAAGCCGGGTGTGAACTCGGCACATGTCACTACTGTTCACACGTCAAGGACTTGGCCGCCAGGATGGGTTGTCTGTGAGATGGGGGGCTTGTAGGTTCCCGCAATGTCACGAGATTTTTCAAATATGCCTCACAAAGGGCTCAGCTGTGCCAATGTGACGATGAGCCTACAGGGACAGCCGTGACGGGTGCCGTTGATGGGGCACGTAAGGGACTGGCCTGGGGCTGAGAACTGCGGACCTGACCCCCGTTAACTGTGCACCAGCACTAGCAAGGGGAAGCTGTTGCTTTAGAAATCTCAGTAAGGAACTGGGGGATCAGTGGGGCGAGCTCCCTGAGCCCAGAGGTCAAGGCCAGAATGGAATGCCGGGCTGTCCCTTTACTGAAGCCCACATTCTCCTTGCTTCTGCAGGGACGTGCAGGGGGACTGACCCCAGGGTACTCGATCATTTCATTGTAAACCAAATCGTGAGCCCCCGGGGCAGACTCAGCCTCCGGGACTCACATTCCAGTTGAGCCAAGTGCGGAGAAAAAACATTTTCTGTATCTCGCAGCCCAGCAAGCATGCTCTTCATTCAGGTTTCCATCCCGTCGGATTGATGGGGAGACCAGTGCATCACGTTGGCTGTATACAGCGCTGGGGGGCCTGCAAACAGCACCCATAAAACACACAGGGAAAAAAACCTATGTTTCGGACTGGACCTGTCAGACTTAACATTCTGGCCAAATTCAACTTAAATGTCTCAGCTCCTGATAGCCCCACGAGCAGTTTTATAGGCTCTCCGTCTGTATGCCTGTGCGCTGGGTTTTTCCATACGTGCAAAAATCACTCGGGCTGATCACAAAGGCTAATGGGCCCAAAGAGGGTGATTTATGGAGATTTGAAAAGAAAGAAGGGATGTCCGATGCAGTTTCTGTGCATTTCCATAGCACGTGTCTGAAAAC
>CM052889.1:77711148-77756576 GCA_028534135.1 Potos flavus | reverse complement strand
CCCCCCACCCCCTCCCCTCCAAAACCCTCAGTCCGTTGCTCTGAGTTCACAGTCTCTCATGGTTCTTCGCCCCTCTGATTTCCTCCAATTCATCCCTCCCCTCCCTCTCACAATGTCCTCCATGTTTTTCCTTATGCTCCACAGGTAAGTGAGACCATATGATAATTGACTTTCTCTGCTTGACTTATTTCACTCAACATAATCTCTTCTAGTCCAGTCCATGTTAAAATAAAAGTTGGGTATTCATCCTTTCTGATGGAGGCATAATATTCCATATCTTCTTGGTCCATATATATGGACCATATCTTCTTGGTCCATTGGTCTATTGAAGGGCATCTTGACTCCACAGTTTGGTGATTGTGGCCATTGCTGCCATCAGGGAGATTCAGATCTTATACCAGTTAGAATGGCCCAAATCAACAAGAGAGTAAACAACAAATGTTGGAGAGGATGTGGAGAAAGGGGAACCCTCTTCCACTGTTGGTAGGAATGCAAGTTGGTGCAGCCACTTTGGAAAACAGTGTGGAGATTCCTCAAGAAATTAAAAATAGAGCTACCCTACGACCCTGCCATTGCACTACTGGGTATTTACCCCAAAGATGCAGATGCAGTACAAAGATGCAGTACAAAGAAGGGCCACACGTACCCCAATGTTCCCTCTTTCTTTTCTGAAGAGCTTCCAAGGAGCTCTGATTTCCCATAAGTGGTTCTTGGGTGAGCTGCTGACCCAAAGTGGAAGATACACCATCGTTCCAGCCTTCTGTGTCCAGGGCACTGGTCTTCTCTCCTGGTGCCTCAGTTTCTCCTTCTGGGGGGGTGGAATCTAGATTCTCCAGCAGGGCAGACCCGGGTGGAGGCTGCAGAGGAGGGACCAGGAGGGCTGGTTCCAGAAGCTGGGGAAGCTTCTAGCCAGTGTTGGGAACACCACCTTCTGTAACAGCGATGTTCAAAGGTGTCCCACCCACGATGCAGAGGTGTTCATTCTAGCACACGCACCTGCTCACGACCGCCGGAGTTGACGTTCCGCGTTCCGAAGGGCGTGGTGCTAAAAATCGGGCAGGATTGGTGTGGGACACACACGCGTTAGTCTCACTTGTTAAAATGCGTCCTTTCACCATATGACCATTACGGTATTTATAAAAATAGAAGAGCCCAGAATATACAAAATAAATAGGAAGTATGAGCTGTTGGGAGCGTCGTCTTTTTTTTTTTTTTTTAAGATTTTTATTTATTTATTTGACAGAGAAAGAGATCACAAGTAGGCAGAGAGGCAGGCAGAGAGAGAGGGGGAAGCAGGCTCCCTGCTGAGCAGAGAGCCCGATGCGGGGCTCAATCCCAGGACCCCGAGACCATGACCGAAGGCAGAGGCTTTAACCCACTGAGCCACCCAGACGCCCCTGGAGTGTCATCTTTGTGGGAAAAATGTTTCACAGATGTTATGGTGCCGTAATGCTCACAGTTCCAAGCCTAAGGCTGCCAGTAAATTCTGACCCTAGCCTCTGTCTTTCTAGGTTCATGGTGCTAACAATGGCTCAGAGACATTCCAGGCATTCACATAGGACACAATTATTGTTTTCAAAAACTATTTTTTCCCCTTTTGATGAAGCAAGGAGTCAAGCTTTGTAAAAGAACAGAATAGAAATCTATAAAGTAAATAAGCATTTAAAGTACTTTTTTTACCAACCTGTCTATTGTGTTGCCCCCCGATTTCACTCTCCAGATGTTTTCCTGGACTTGCCCAGAACGTTTTCTGTGCCCTGACAAACACACGTGCACAGACACGCTCATGAAAGAGCCGGAGAAAGGCAGGGACCCCCGCGCCAGGGGAGCCGGGAGCCTGGAGGAGGGGAGAGCCATGCCCGTGGAGGAAGCAAGGTGTTTGCTACTTGGCCAACGGCTTCTTTCAAACCCTCCTTCGCTAAAGTCCTTCCGGCTTTGGCGGTGGGAAGTGATTTGTGAGTTCTGCTGTGGGAGGGATGGTGGAGAATGGAGCAGGAACGCATCTCCGGGGCTTTGGAGATGGAGGGAGTGGGGTTTTCTGGCAATGCGGCCGGCTGGGTCTGCGGAGGGACAAGCATGACCGACTTCGAGAAGATTGCCTTTTATGGGGGAGCCTGTCTGGTGTGTTAAGGAGAAGCTGAAGTGAGGTTAGTGGAGGCAAAGAATAAAAATGAGCCTTCACATTTTATGACATTTTGGTGCTCGCGCTGTAATGGATCAGAAATGACACATTCTTTTTTGTGACATCTGAGTGTTTGGATCATTTCTTTCTAACCCACATCCTCGCCTTACTCAAGAGTCAGAGCCGACCTTCCGCCCACGGCCCCGTGGGCTCCGTAGACGTCCCGGCCGCTGCCGTGGCCACCCGATCCTCGTGCTCTGTTTTATGAGCACCGAGTTCGTGAGTGCTGGTTAGGCTGTGTTAAGTGCTTCGGGGGACGGTTGCCTTTTTGTTTTGGGAACTCTGCACCAATACCCGGAATCAGTAAGTTTACATACCATTTGCCTGTGACCCACACGCCAATGGGCTCAGAGGGATGGGCGAGGCGCTCAAGGTCACATGATGTCAGAGCTTTGACACTCTCTGAACTCCCACTAGCCCGCCATCCGCTGGGGACGTGTGCGGACTGCGGAGTGAGGCGTGACGCACGAGGGGCCGGTCACCCTCAGCAGCCGGTCGGAAGCGTGTCAGCCTCGAAAGCCCACAGTTCTGTGGACTGTCTGGGATCTTGGCCCCCAGGTTGCTCCCCATCTCTTGGTTCTGAGCCAGGAAGCCAAGGACACTGGAGACAGCGGGCTGATGGCAGGGCTCTGGTTTTAATCCTGTTTCTGCTGTCCCCAACTCAGCGCTTGGAATATGCACCCCTAGGGGCTTCCTGCGTCTTCTCGGAGCTTCCACAGAGCTCCCCAGCTGGGCGATTTCACAGCACAAGGCTGTTAGCTAGCCTGGGACCCTAAGAGAACTGCAACATCTCTTTGAAGACTGTCGGGGCAAAAATCACGTAGGGAGAACCAAAAGGGAAAGGCGGAGAGCCAATAAACGCACAAATACGATTTTAAGAAATGGCCAAAATTCAACACAAAGCCGATTAAGATCATGCGTGTGGAGGAATCTGCTAACAGCAGCTTCGGGCAGAACCATGGGTGCAGGCTGAGATGGCATGGGTTGGGGGGTGTCTGTGAGACAGCATCTATTACATCTACGAGCGTCTATTTTAAAATGGGTGAGTCTGCCGCCCCTGCAATTGCACTCATTCTAATATCTCAAGAAACAGTCACATATCCACAGATTATCAAGAGCGCCCACTGCGGCATATTGTGTTGGGGAGAAAAGGTGCAAATAAGCCTATGTGTCCATCAAGGATGGGGAGGGGGTCTGATAAACGCCTACATCTTCGTGCAATACTTAAATGAGTAGGAAAAGCTATAGATCCTGATGGAAAAATAAACCCACGAACCAACGAACCTCCTAGAACATATGGTGTAGCCCTAGAGCACCTTACGGAGGAGTTCGTGAAACACGGCATGTTGTAGGCATACGCTTAGTAGGGTGTATGCGTGCATTCATGGAGAGATTCGGCTCTTAGGCAAGCTGTCGACTCCCGAGTCTTGGTTACCGCGGGCGTACAGTGGGAGTGTGGATGCATGGGTTTCCCTGTGGTTCCACTCTTTGCTTGGTCATTCCTCTCATGGAAGGGAGTTTGCTCCGGGAAGGTATGAAGGTTGCCTCCCAGGACTGGTCGATTCAGCTTTCTGGCTCGGCTCACGGTCAACAAGAAGAAGAAAAGCAAGGCGCCTGGGGGGCTCAGATGGTTAAGTGTCTGCGTTCGGCTCAGGTCATGATCCTGGGGTCCTGGGATCAAGCCCCACATCGGGCTCCCTGCTCAGCGGGAAGTCTGCTTCTCCCCTGCTTGTGCTCTCTCTCTCTCTCTTGCTTTCTCTGTGTCAAATAAATAATAAAATCTTAAAAAAAAAAAAGAAGAAGAAGAAAAAGAAGGAGGGAAGGAAGGGAGAAAAGGAAGAAGGAAGGGAGGAAGGAGGGAAGAAAGGGAGGAAGGAAGGGAGGGAGGGAGGAAGGGAAGACGGAGAAAAGAAAAGGAGGGTGTGTTTTTAATATTTAAAGTGAACGCTCATTGAAATATATATTTTATAAGCTTATTGTACTTATGCATAATTAATTTAGGAAGATGTACTCTCTTGGAAATATGTGTTTCTAATCACAACTTTTAGGAACAAAAGAGCTCTCATACAAGTTCTAAATTAATTAAACTTTGGAGAATTTTAGACAAATCTAATTATTTCCATCGCCCTTCCTTTTACGGCTTAAAAGAGCAAAGCTATTGGATGATACTTAACCCCAGTTATAGGGAATCCAAAGATCGTTTAAGCGCACAAGGCAGCTTGGCAGCTTTATTATTCTGAGGTTGAGCTCAGACGGCGATCCGTTTTTTTTCAACCTTTTGGATGCTGCTGCCTCTCCCTGGAAATGTGGGAGTCTGGAACCTTCCCGCCAGGCCCATTCTGAATTCGTTCTGTGATGAGGCTGGGTCAGCCAGGGAGGAACCCCGGGGCCACCACGGAGGACCCACTCTGAACACAGCATCCGTCGGCACTTTTGCGGGGGGGCCGCTGATGAAATCACGATTATTTCTGCTGTCGCCACCCGACAGGTCTTAAGAGCGTTTAAAAAATTCATTAGAACCTCACCAGTCACTTCGGAAGGGGAAAAAGAAAGTCAGAAATAATGATGCCGATGCAGGAACCCACCTGTTTTTGGTTTAACTGGAAGAAGTCGAGGTTTCTCACAGCGAATTCTTAATGCCAGATACAATTAATGAGGCCCTCTGTTTCATCGCATTTCACAACTGGACCCTGAAATAATGTCTGCTTGTTCTTCTCAATAATCGTTTCCACTTTGAGGAACTGAGCGATTTCGCAGCAAAAGTGAAAAAGGAAAAGGATTTCTTCTTTTCCTGCCGCGAACATCTCAAAACCACAACTTGTAAAACTATTTGCAACCCCCGATATTATACAACCATCCTAAAGTGTGTCTTGTGTGAAAATGATGTTGAATCACACCCAGTGCAAAAAGGGAGGCCTAATTAGATTCATCAGATTCGGGAAGCTTTCCAGCAAGGACATTCTAGGCGAAGAATGTTTCTTTTTCCCCGGCCTTCCGCTAGGCGTGGGCTTTACTTCCGTCCGAATTTTACAATCATGGCAGATCTGGTAATAATAGAAGAAAAGGGGCCATTATAAGTAGTCTTGGGGACAATGCTTCAGCCAAGTCCTTTTCAGTAAACCTGAGCTGTACTCCGCGGCTGAATCTTTGGGGAGGGAGAAATTTAAATGCACTCATAACTCCTGCTTTCACTCGGATTTCTCACACTGGAAGCTCTTAATTTTCTCAAGCCAAGCGAGATTTCTAATGCAAAATTGGATTTTCCCCATGACTCTAAATCTAGCCACGGAGAGCTGGATAGATAACAACTTCAATGGGGGGGGAGGTTCATTCGCTCTAATGACACAATAAACTCAGAAAGGGGAGGCAGTGACACGATTCTGTGGGACATGTAACGATGGACATTAGTCCAAGGCCATGGGGGGCACAAGGCCAAAAGGGAGCCTATCACGGGCTCTGAGCGGCCGTGATGCGTCGGTGTCGGTCCATGGATTGCGGCAAATGTCCCACCTGGAGGCCGGAAGACTGAGATCAGGGGCCAGCCTGCGCTGGTTCCTGGCAGGTGCTCTTTAAAGAGCTGGCTTCTTGGTGCATCTTCACGGAGTGGGAGAGGAAGCCACTCCATGCACGGGGGTCTGCCCTCCCATATTCGTGGGACCCAAATCGCCCCCACGGGTCCCCCTCCTGATACCATCACACTGGGGGGAAACGACATGAACATATGACTCTTGGGGGGGAGCACAGACATTCGGTCCGTACACGCGCAGGTCCAAGGTTGCGTTGGAACTCTTGTTCTCACCCTCGTGTGTACCCAGAGCTGGACTCGCTGGGTCGTATGGCAATGCAGTATTGCCACCTGTCAAAGAGAAGCACGCCGGACATCAACGTGTAAGGACAGATCTTAATCGGTCATCGCTCCTGCAGTGCTTGATGAGTCTAATCTGAATTGAACTCACCTTGGATTTGTACAGAAGTGACCGAACATTTCAAAGAGAGGACGACAAAAAGGTCAGGGAAGTGGGGACTGAGGAGCGAGGTTTGGCCCACATGCAACCTGGTTGGGTTCGTGAACGGCGCTTATCAAAGTTAGGTGGCTGCTGGCCCGCATAAACCCTAAATTCTTTCAGAAGACTCGAGTTTTCTCAGGAAGGCGCCTTAAAGGGTCAGCCTAGGGGTGTGGCCTTGAGCTGTTAGCAACTTCGTTAGGGTTCGTTCGAGGCTTTCCAGGCCAAGGTTGAGGCCTCGTGGAGAAAAGGTTCAGAGGAGCCTGGCCAGCGTTTGGTCCAGACACGAAACATCATTTTAATGCGCTTGTTAAGGTTGCGGACCTTCTTGCTTTCTGGGCACTTCTGTTGTTCTACAGACTCTGTGAGTAAATTCATGTAGATGTTTCCAACACCTTTTTACACAGGGCCAATCACAGGTTGGACACTCTTCTGGATAAAATAATCAACAGCACCGGATACAAAAATTCTACCCCCTGTAGGTTACATTCTCACATGGGACTGGGTGGGGGGGTGGGGGGGAGACGATAAATCTCCAATTTTATTTATTACGATTGAAATACAGAGTAGACCATTTTTACTGCTGAGTAGCAGCCAAGCCCTACATACGCCATGGCTTGTTTGTCATTCACCAGTTGAAGGACATTTCAGTGATTTACAGTTTGGGGTGAAGATAAATGAATCCATAGGAACATTCACATTCATAAGTATGAACATAGGTGAACATACATTTTCATTTCATTTGAGTGAATGCTGAGAAGCGCGACTGGTGGGTCAAAAGGTAAGCGTACGTTTCACATGATCAGAAATTTTCCGACTCCCTGCTGAGGGGTAGGTAGTGATGTCTCATTGTGGTCTTCACTGGCATTGCTGTAATCAGTAATGGTGTTGAGCACATTTTCAGGTGTTCACCTGCCATCCGTCCCATACGCCAAGGGAATGAGTGGCTGATACAAGCAAAAGCATGAATGAAATTAAATGCATTGCCCTGAGTAAAAGAAGTCAGACTCAAAAGACTATGTGACCTAGGATTTCATGATCATTCGTTCTGGAGGAGGTAAAAATACAGGAAGAGGGAGAGATGAGTGGTTTCGGGGGGCTGGGCTCTGGGGATCGAAGGACTCCCCACAGGCCGTGTACAGAGTCATGCAGTGATTTTTAGGGTTCTAAGACGCTTCTGCATTTTGAATAGGGTGGTCATTATACAACCGTGTGCATCCTTCAAAACTCAGAAATACCACGAAAAAGGGCAAATTTTAGTGCATGTAAGTTATACTGTAACAAAAGGGAGACAATCAATTTTTTTGAATGGCTAAGATATTAGTAGAGGAAGCATCACAAAATAGGGATCTCTCGGAGAGTTAAAGGTGCTACAGAGAAGCAGGGAGCAGGGCAGGGCCATAGAGTGGAGCGTCCAGGGTGTGCATTAGGCAGGATGGCTGAGGACATCCTCACTCAGAAAGTGGCTTTGAGTCAAGGTGAGGATGGTTCAGGGAGCCGCAGACACGGTACCCAATTTTTATTTTTATTTTTTTATTTTTATTGACGTATAATGTATTATTTGTTTCAGGAGTCCAGGTCTGTGATTCATCAGTCTTACACAATTCACAGCACTCCCCAGAGCACATACCCTCCCCAGTGTCCATCACCCAACCATGCCCTCCCCTCCAGCAGCCCTCAGTTTGTTTCCTGAGATTAAATCTCTCATGATTAAAATCAATCAATCAATCAATCAATCTCTCATGGTTTGTCTCCCTCTCTGGTTTCATCTCGTTTCATTTTTCCCTCCTTTCCCCTGTGATCCTCTGTCTTGTTTCTCAAATTCCTCATATTGGTGAGATCTTATGATAATTGTCTTTCTCTGATTGACTTATTTCGCTTAGCATAATACCCTCTAGTTCCATCCACGTCGTTGCAAATGGCAAGATTTCAGGGTTTTTTGATGGCTGCATAATATTCCATTGCACAGTACCCAATTTTTAAACAAATGTCTTCTTTTTAAACGAGCAAGCATAGAGCCTCCACCAAGGACTTTTACCAGCAAATGTCTCACCGGGAACAGGAGAAAGGCAAACAACTTCTGACTTCGGCGCCAGGTTGTAGACCAGGAAGCTGAGGCACGAGTTTAAAGAGCTCGCCCGGGGACACACAGCTGCGCCTGGAGCCTGAATTTCAACCAGCTGTCCATGGCTCCTCCACCACGTAGCCTGAACCTCACTCTCCCTGGAATCATAAGTGAACGTGAATGCATATGTGTGGAATCATGGCACCTCGATGTGTGAATGAAGTCAGCGTCGGCGTCACGATCTCCTGCGGTTCTCATCCTCTGTGCCCTTTGGAGCGGTGTCTTCGAGGACCAGCCCACGGGCTACCCCTTCAGTCCCCCAGCAAGCGAGCGAGCAAGCCCCTCGGGGATTTTTCCAACCCCAGTTACTCACTGGTGAATTCTCTTGTTAATGTGAAGACGGTCCCACCTGAGTGTCTGCTTATGTTGCACTATCTGATACTAAAACGTGGGACAAATTTTATAAATAAAAGCAGATTAAAAAAGAATAAGAGGCAGTTCATTCCAAACGAGGCACTGTAAACTGAGATGACCGCGTATTTATCATTTGAAACAATGTAATTCCGCTCGACAGGAGTTGATTGGCTGTCTGCCAGGTTTCCCACTGCGACAGATAAAAATGAAATACGGTCACAGAGGGGTCGGTTGAGCTTCTTGGATTTGTGGGTTTTATAGTTTTCATTAAGTTTGGACAATAGTTGGCCATTATTTCTTCAAGTATTTTTTTTTCCTTTTTCTTTTTTTTTTTTTTTTTCCTTTTTCACCTCTCTCCCAAGCATTAAACTGCTTGATGTTGTCCCAACGTTGACGTTTGCTCTCTCCGTTTTTGGCGGTTGCTTCCCTTTCTATGTTTTGTGGGGGATATTTTCTCCTGTTATGCACGAACGCTCAATAATCGTTTCTCTCGTCTAATCACGTGAATCCCTTCCAGGGTACTTTTCATCCCAAACGCCGAAGTGGTCAACTTTAGAAATTCAATGTGGGTCGTTTTAAAGCTGTGCCACGTCTGTACTTGACTTTTGGGCACCTGGGCTGGTGATAGCAGCTCTGCTGCTCTTGCACTAATTCTAACATCAGTGTCCGTCCCACTCGGTGGTGTTGAAGGGCTGTGTTTTTCTGCCTCTTTCCCTGCCTGGGAATCCCATGCAATTCAGTCACTCGGCAGTAGTTGGATCCTTTTGGGTCTGGGTCTTGCTTTTGTGCTCTGTTGGGTGGGACCGAGGGAGGCGTGCTGGGCTTGCAGCCCTCTGTCCCTCGCTGCCCAGGCAAAGCCCACCTGGGTGCCACCCCTCCCCCCAGTGCCCGTCAATGATGGAGTCCTCTAGTCTGGAGGGTGGGAAGGGGCCCTGTTCTTTCCTGGACATTCTCACCAGGCAGCTTCTCTCTAAATCTTTTGGATAGTTCTGTCCTCAGCCCAGGAAGCTTTCTTACACACATGCACTGATCAGCACCTGACTCCATAATTCCTGCCCTCTCCCCCCCACCGCCCCGCCACCATGCAGGTCAGTAGGGTTCCCTGTGTGCAGCTCTGGCTTCTCTTGGCTACTCTTCCCTATGACTTCTAGCTTCCCTGGTTTCCCTGGGCTATCCCCTCTGCCTCCTCTGCTCAGGGACTCGGCCAGGCTCTGCCTCCCTCAGTTTCCCCTTATATGCCGCAGACTGTAAACACTCCCAAGGCAACAAGTAGAGCATCTTGGTTGGTTGGTGCTTGTCTCTCAAGAATCCGTCTTCACTTCTGATGCTCAGTGTCTTTCACATTATTGTTTCATGAATTTTAGTTTTTGGGTTTTTTTTTTTTTTTTTTTTGGTTTTGGCTCACTGCGGGTGAAAGATTAACTTGGTTCCTTTTATACTATCCTGTCCAGAAGCAGAAGTCCTTCGTTTATTTTTAAATGGTGTGAAAGGCCAAAAACTTGCTGATGCTGACAGTTCTTCTTTCGTATACTTCTTCCTTATCTCATCTCACTTTGTCATTTTTGGGTAGCAAACTGATATTTACCACCGTTTCTCCAACTTTGCCTTCTGACCATAACAAAATCATTTTAGGAGATCTCTGTCTTCAAAAATAATTCCATATCCTTCTTATATGACTGCTGATCAAAGCGATAGAAAAATTCATTTGTTAATATCAATACTCCAGATAAACTCTAAACTTAGTTAAAACCAAATTCAACCCAAATAAAACTTAGAAATTTGTGTGTACTCTCTTGAGGGGCTGGAAGCATCCTTCATTTCACGGTAGAATTCAATACACATGCTAGATATCTGGGTCAGCCACTCCAAAGTCATTCTCCGCTATCTTCTCACCTGTCCTGCGAAAAGCAAAAAATATTTCCCAGGTTCCTTTGTAATGGTGAATCATGATGGAGCCCTTTGGACCTGAGAACCCTGATGACAGGAAAGTAGAAATCCTTAGAACAAATATTCTACCGTACTTAATCCCTCCCACACATACAAAAAAGCAAGAGAACTTTACAAGTCCCTCCTTTTCTTTCTTGCAATATAGCTGTGATGTCTGGAGTTCCAGCAGCCATCCTGTCACCATGAGGACAAATATCACATGCTGATGCTATTGGCTGAGTCACCACAACAGTTATAAATTGCCTGCATCTATGTGAAAACAGAATTCCTTCACATATTTATGCCACTGTAGTAGAGATTAGGGTTCTTTCTGGCTAAACACAAACCTGATGATATCTCGTCCTTCCTTATAAATGAACACATGACATCTTGGGGCTTAATTTTCCATAAAGGAACTCCTAAAATTCACATTTTTTCCTACAAAACTTTCTCATTTTTCATAGAAAGACTCCACTTCCTGTCTATAAGAAGATGCAGTGGTGTATCCTAGAAGGACGGTAAGTTTTAGAGTCTGATATCCATAGGCTGATATAGACTGAGTCTTGGCTCATCTACTTTTAGTAGAAATGGTGTCTTATCTGTGATTTCTTTGAAGCATCCATCAACCTTGCATTGGTTACTTTATTTCTCTTTTGGTTTGCATCTGTGGAATCACATTCATTATGCAGATCAAAGATCCTAACCCCAAATCGTATGATCTTGTTGTCTTTGGGAACCCAAGTACGAGAAACTTTGTGCTGTGTGACTCGGCTTCGGTGAGGAGAGTTTATAGGTGGGGAGCCATCCCCAGGTATGCTCTGGCTGTCATCCATGGATCCTTCTCCTTACCCTCGGAACATTCTAGCGGAAAGGCGGGATAAGCGAGATTATTAAGCAGGGGCAAGTAACACGCAGCTGTATGTGAACCCGAGGCATGTGGACACTGGTCTGAGACAGTCTGCAACTATGAAGGGAACGAAACAGTCAAGTGAACTTGGCTCCTCTGAGCCTCTGCGAAATTATGGTTTTGCAAAATAGCATCAAATTGTCAAAGCCCACTTGTTCCCATGATTATGTAAAATAATCGAGTTATGTTGGCTCAAGCTAGTAAAATCTACTTCTTATGCAAAATGTATCGATTAATAAAAGATGAGCATTTCTAATTCAGGTGTCCTGGCCCATCCGAATCTTCGTCATTTTTATTTATTTAACTCGCACAAAGCTTTTTAAATTTGAGTCTAAAAAATGTAATTTTGGTTTCAGCACACTCCTGGACAGTCGTGCGACAGCAATGCTGATCACTTTTTTTTTTTTCCAATTTTGATTTTCAAAAAACATTTCATTAAAATGAGTTTTGCACTGGGGTTCACCCACTGAATTGAATCTTTGGCAAACAGCATAATATGCCACCTGCTTATCACGGAGCATAAAGAGTCTCTTTACATATTATCAGTCGCTGTCTCTGAAAAACATCACAGTTCCTCGGGGTTGGGGAAGAGGGGGTCGGGATGGCATGACTGCGGAAACAACCTCAGGACAAAGTCTGCCTGAGCACACAGTTCTTTTCAAAGAGCTCTTTAAACTTTCTGGGTTTTATTTAAAAAAACAAACAAACTAATGAAACCCTCAGCATCCCAGAAATAGCTTGGGTGAGAGAAAATGGCTTCTGAAGAATCCTTTTGTGAGAGTCTTTTGAACGCTGCGGTCGCTTGGCCAGATACAATGTTTTTGTTTTTGTTTTTTAAGATTTTATTTATTTATTTGACAAAGAGAGAGAGATCACAAGTAGGCAGAGAGGCAGGCAGAGAGATGGGGGAAGCAGGCTCCCCGCCGAGCAGAGAGCCCGATGCGGGGCTCGATCCCAGGACCCTGAGATCATGACCTGAGCCGAAGGCAGAGGCTTAACCCACTGAGCCACCCAGGCGCCCCTGGATGCAATGTTCTTAAACACCCACCTGCACCTGCTTTTCCAGGTGACCCCCGGGAACGAGCACCTGGGGAACCGCCCAGGTGCAGGGCAGTGCGAGCACCTTACAGAAAGATCATTGAAAGAATTAAAGCCCGTGTGGACACAGATGGTTTATCTTTGGCATCTAATAACCTACCCTGTGTGCACAAAACTGGAGTGAGAGGCTATTCAATTTCCCTCTGGTTAAAAAATCATTGGCAATAAATCCCACCCACAGGCTTTCTCTGGCTTTATAATTCTGGTCGATGCTTGGTGCAAAAGGCTCCCCCAGGCCTTTGCTCCTGAGGACCGTGGCCGTGGTTCAAGTTTGGAGGTTTTCTTCCTTCTATTACGGTACCCGGGGACCACAAGCCCCCGGCGGGAGGCAGTGACGGAGGAGAACTTGCAGGTGTAAGCCCGCGTGGTCTTCTCTGTGCAAAGAGGATTAGTGGGGAAACACCCGTTGTTTTGCTTTTTTGAGACTGAGAGAGCGATTGTCCATTGTCAAGTGCGGACAAGGAGTGTTGCCTCACGGCCGGCCGGTGAAGCAAGGCGGCAAGTTGCCGATCACAAGGTGGGAGGTTAAGTAGTCTCCCACCGCGAGCGGCTCGCTGCTCACCATCAGACATCGTTTCCTGCATCGGTCCTCGTTGCAAACATTCATCGCCTCAATGCGATAAGGCGGGTGCTCTTGCCGCTGTTAAAACAAACCTTTTAATACCTAGGACATCTCTTCGCCCTCCTCTAGAAATGACGCAGATTAATTTCGGTTTGAGGATGATAATATATACATGCAGCAGGTTAGATTTCCACTTGGACTTCATGGTCCGTGGCGTACAAATATTCACCGGCTCACTCTTTGTGTCTACGACGCGGTTCCAGGTGCAGACCTTGAGTCCGCAGGCCCCCTCCGCAATCGGGTGACTGAGCCTTTCCGCTGGTGGCTTTCACGGTGATGTCTAGCCCACGCTGAATTAAAGGAAATGGAGAGAGCTTATCATTTTCGGTTTTCCCAAAAGTCCCTCAAAGCGACACTAAGCAAAATGTCCAGACTTCTCTGTCTAGAAAGGTCCCTCGCGCCCCTGCACGATGCTTGGTGCTTGTCTCGCCTGGCTCAGGGGTCTCTGTCCTCATAAGGGGGTGCTGAAAACATACACTGGAGGGTCACAGAGGCCCCCGTCTCCACCCTGTCCTTGCCATCTACTGCATGGCCCCGGAGCGTCCCCACGCATCTTAAATGCTCAAATTTCTCATCCATAGGACGATCGTCTTCTAGATGCCTGGCAGGGTGGGCGAGCAGGGGGAGCAGCCGGCATGCGGCTGGGTTTAATACACTCGGCTGCTGGTGGTGGCAAGTGGGGTGTGACCCTCAGAGCTCCCAGAGGACATCTGACTCGGTTCGACCATCCAGGTGAGCTGAAGGACCCAGGCTTCTCAAACACACAAGCGGGGAGCAAGAAAAAAGAACAGGGCTGCTTTCTGACGACCGAAAATAGATTAAATGTCACTATTTTATTATAGATGCTTAAAAAACAGCATTTTCTTTCTTCCCTTATATCGTGATAAGAACACTAGCCCCAGATTCTCCCTCTTGACGGGTTTGCGAGGGCACGGGCTGGTTATCTAGAAGCACGACGTTGCACAGCATCCCGCGAGGACGTCTTCATCGTGTGTGATGGATTCCAGGTCCTGCAGAGAGGTGAGTGCTGTCGTGTTGGTCACGGTGCTATTAGCCCAGCCACGATGTGGAAACAGTAAATGTCCACAGACGGATGAATGGCTACGGGTGGTATATCCCTGCAATGAAATATTATTCATCCTTAACAACGCGGAAAATTCTGGGTTACGTGTATGCGACAAGACGGGTGAGCCTAGAGGACACACATTCAGGGGAAAAGCCCATTGCAGAAGGACAAATATGGCCTGATCCCTCTTATCTGAGGAATCTTTAAGAGCCAAACTTGGGGTGCCTGTGTGGCTCAGTCGGTTGAGCATTCGACTCTTGATCTTGGCTCAGGTCACAATCTCAGGGTCATGAGTTCAAGTCCCACATGGGGCTCCTGCTGGGCATGGAGCCTACTTTTAAAAAATTTGAAAAAAACCAAAACTCATAGAAGCAAAGAGCAGGATGATGGTTGCCGGGATGTGGGGGAGAGGGAAAATGGGGAGATACTAATCAATGCGTATAAAACACTATTTTCTATTTGTCAATTTGTTAACTTTGCCAGGGACTCAGTTTGGAAAATGACAGAAGATGCTCAGAAAAAAATAGGCTTTCAGGGATAGGAGTAAAGCCGGGAATGGTGACGAGACAGTTATAGCCACTCGTGGCAGGTCGGGGACAGAGGTGTCCCCAAGAAGGGAGACCAGACAGACAGAAAGAACTCAGGCCCTTGGGAGAAATATCGAGCTCCTGGAACAATTAACCTGAAGGCATTCTTACCCGGGACTTCCTGCTAGCTTAGGGGAACGGTGTCCTTGTGAATCACCCAAAATTGCAGACTGTGGTTATTTATTTATAGAGTCAAACTTAATTTCAGAGACTTGCGTACGCTATACGGGTTATGGGTAGCAGAGCTAGGCAGAGGGAATTGGCCTTTGTTATTTTGGATTCATATTTATTGATGGGAAGAAGGGTGGGAAAGTAGGAGAAATTATTCCTGAAGTTCCAAGTATTCACGGCTCCCAAGGGACTGAGGTCACTAAGTCTCATGCAGGCATGTGGCCGGGACGTGGGTCACAGAAGTGGGGTTTTGTTCGTATGCAGACAAATATTCTAAAACCAATGAATTTGTCATTCTCCTCCGCTGATGGAAGATGTCCCAAAGTGGAGTCCCGTCCCAGGTGCTCCGTTTTAGCCAGGGCATGAGCGCCCTGCTGTTGACCGCAGTCCCCACTATTCCCTATTGCCTTACCAGCCCCTGCCACTCATTCACATTGCTTTACTTGGCACCTGATGGCATTTTTGTTTACGACCTGTGTAAGTCATTTTATTTTATTTTATTTCATTTTATTCTTTTTTTTTTAAAGATGCATTTATTTATTTTAGAGAGCAAGAGCCGAGGAGGCGGGGGGACACAGGGAGAGGGAGTGAGCTCAGATTCTGCCCTGAGCACAGAGCCCAACATAGGGCTCGATCTCAAGACCCTGAGATCATGCCCTGAGTTGAAACCAAGAGCGGGACGCTTAACCGACTGAGCCACCCAGGCGCCCGTGTATAAGTCATTTTAAATATGCGTCCTGTTTGTTCCCTTCGTTGGAAGGTTTTCACCACCAAATATCCTGCATACTAACGCTCTCCTTTCAGGCACACACGTATTTGTCAAAAAGGACAAAACACCAGCGACCGGCCAATTCAATATTTGATGAAGAAATGAATGAGAAACTTCACTTAAGTTTTTAACACTCCGAGGACAAATAAGGAAGAAATATATTTTTAAGAGGGGAAAGCTTAATTTACATTGGTCTATCATTTTTTAATTGACATTTATCCTGAGAGTTAGTTCACAGTTGAAGAAATAATGTCTGAATGGAATCAAAATGATGATCTTATCATTTTTCATCTTCTTACTATTCTGAAAAGAATCGTTACTAGTGCCGTAAAGGTCTGTTTTTAATGGCTGACTTTGATTAAGCTAAAAGCTTTTTAAGGGTAGGGTGTGAAATTTTTTCTCCTTGATATATTTATGAAAGCAGTAAAAAAAAAAACATAATAGAACTGATGTGCCATTTCAAAAGCCATTAGGGAAGGCTGATACTCACGCAGTTCTATTTGTAACCATATCTTGACTTTAAAACCCACGTGTGGCTCCATGCTGGGATGTAATGGGGAGCTTTCAATTAGGAGCCCCTGAAAATCCCATCACCGGCCACTAACCGCCTGCCCTTCAAAGATGCTGGGAATTTAAAATGGGCTTCGGTAGGAGGAAACTTCCAATTTCTGTGATCTTCTAGGCTTTCTCGAGGACCTGATTTAAAGTGTCCCAGGTGCACACACATGGTTTAAAAACGGTTGTCATTTTAGTTAAGGATTGGAGTGCTTTAATTTTAACACGGTCACATTCCTTTCAGGAGAAAACGTCTCTCACTGTTATTAGGTGCTCAGAGACACAGAATGCCCCGACATGGGTCCTCCATTGAGTGGTAGCCAGTAGAGACGTTTCTGCGGGAGAGGAGGATGTCCTCTGGTTCCCACGGGGAGGCAGGACGGGTCTCACAGAGGACCTGGTCCTTAATAAACCACGAGTGTCTGTGGGTTAGGAACTGGGACCCACCGAGGGGAACAATCAGAGATTTCTTTATTGTAAAGAATATTGTCTGCTGAAATGTGGAATAAAGATAGAGAAATAAAAGTTATCCTTTATTGCTCAATAAAGAGGATTTGGAAGGCTGACTGAGCAAAGGGGTTGAATAATAGTGTAAGGATTATGCATGATTTACGTGTAGGAACTCAAGAAGCTTGGGGGTGCAGATGGTTTGCCAATTAGGAACTCTGTTCAGTTGCAGTCAACATAGATCTCCTCCAAATTAGGGGTTTATTTTTCATTCATGTATCATGAAGTCCAGAGGTAGGTGGTAGGGCTGGTGCAGTGGCATCTCACTGCCACCAAAACCCACACTCATCCCGTCCTTCTCTCTCTTTCCTGCCGCCCGCAGTCCCTTGCTTGCTGTATCCAGATTACCTCAATATCGCAAAACGGCTTCTGTGACACCAGCCATTGCTTCCGTGTTCCAGGCAGGACAGGGGAAAAGGCGAGAAAAGCAAAAGAATGTCTGCCCTTTGAGTCAGCTCTTTGCTTTCCTTTTCCTTGGAAAACCACATCTAACAACTTCACATTTATTTCCAGCTTAGTGGCCCAAACTGAGTCATACGGCCATGTCTACCTTCGAGACGTGTCTACCGACACTCGGATTTTGTGCGTGTGTTTGTTTAGACACACTCTTCCCCACTCCTAAAAAGTTCGGACACTTTCAGTAAGGAAGGAAGGGTGACTAGATATTAGAGGGATCTGAGTTTCAGTCCAGAGGGACCACAGAGGCCAACATACAGAGTTCTGCGAGCATCGATGTCTTATGCTACACCTGCAAATACCTCCCTGCCTGAGGTCTACTTACTCTATTTCTTAGTATTCGTCGATAAGTGGATATATTATTTTACTAACATTTCTTTATTTAAAAAGGGACCTTTTATTGAATCCTAAATGGAAATATTGCCCCGTGTTCCCATAAGAATGAACACAATAAAGGCAAACAGATCTATAAAATTCCAGCTATATTGTCCTACTACCCAAGTTCTGAGCCTCGATCCTGCTCCATTTGTTACACAGGAAAATAGAAAGTGTTAAAAAGATGAGGTCGCCAAAGGGACTATTCCTCTGTGTCACAAGAAGCCTCAAGGAGGTTGCTAATAGAGAATAAATCCCTATAATGTTACGGCTGCCGTCACCTGAAATCCCCTTTCATTCCAGCCGTCTTGGCCCCGCTGATTTTGTCCGAAGTTTCATTGGGGGATTTCAGAAACACAGCCCATGTCGGGTCTGTGGCTTGTCTCTGATTTCTGGCAAAGGAAGCACTGACACGTGTCACCCATCTCCAAGTTCACGAGCATGCCGCTGCACCCCTTCCCCCTTTATCAGCTCCAAGATGTGGAGGACTCGTGACGTCCTTGGCTCACGGACCACAGGGCACCATGAGGATCTGAGCACCAGCTACGAGCCCAGCCCTCTGCCCGCGTCGAGTGGCCAACCTTATGGCCCATTTGTTAGAAAACAAAATAAAACAAAATCGATTCCAAGGTAACAAGAAAACGCCTGTGATTTACTTCAAACGCAGGAACAGTCCACCGATTTCGGACAATGGGTCTAGGGGTGGACTCTCAGGTCTCATCCATTAAAGAGACCCTATCCGTCGATTGGACTCAGTCCCTTGATCATGAAAACACATTATTTCTCTTCTCTGTAGATGATAGCATCTAACTGAACCAGCAGAGAACAGCAATACACAGAGGTAAGAGAAAGGCTCCCTCGCTTCATTTCTGCCCATAGGAAAAAAAAAAAAATCAATGTATCTTTAAGTCAGACTTGATTATCATTTTGTTACATTGCAAAACACGTTTCTGAGAGTCTAGTTAGCGTTTTGAGACGGCGCATGAAATATTAAAATGTAGCCAGACTGTGAACATTCAGCGTGGATGCTGAGACTCTGTTTGGACTGAAACTCTCATTAACTTCATGGGAACCATGCCCAGGAGCCTGGCCTCCAGTTAGGACGAAGGGTTACAATGATGTTTCTCTATGATTTTTTTCCTTCCTCCTCGAATTCATAAATCAAAGCTGAGGTTTAAACCTTACAAAACCAAGACATTGGTAGAGGTTGGAAACAGTTCTATTTCGAAGATACTGGCTAATGGGCGGGGATCCTTTGTGGGCTCTGCCTTCTGATCAATTTTCCAAGTGCATCCTTCCGTGCCTCTGGACGTGATCACAAGTCCATGTCTCGAGTAGCAAGAGATGGTCCCTCTGGACTTGATTGCAAAAAAATATTCAGCACCAACGATCGCCAGCCCCATCAGGCAGAACTCCACAGTGGGAAGTGAACTCGTCTGGAAAAACTCACTGTACATGAAATTCAAAACCAACCCCCAAATCTAGAGGTCTTAATCTGCTACCTGGAGGTTGAATTTACCCCTGAGACATGTTCCTTATTGACTTTGCCTTATGCAGCGCTGACCTGCAAAAATACTAGGAAAAAGTGAGCTGCTGGCCACATTTAAAAATGAGGATATTTGGCATCAAATTGGGATACCTGTTGGCATGTCTGGGAGTTTCAGAACCATGTTTCATCGGGGTAGGTAACAACCCCCGTGATTTCAAACAAGTACTCCCTGGGATTTCAGACGAGTGTGTTTGTTTCCTGGGGAGGCTGCAACAATTTATCCAAACCTTGGTGGTTTCAAAGACCAGTTGATTCTCTCAAAGTTAGTCCAAAACCAAGGAGCCCGCAGGACTACTTCCAGAGGCTGCAGGAGGGAATCCTGCCTCCCGTCTTCCAGCTCCTGGTGGCCCTAGGGTGTCCCTTGGCTTGTGGCCGTGTCCCTCCAGTCTCTGCCTCGGTCCTCACGTGGCCTGCCCTGTGTCTCTGTGTCTCACATCCTCTCTCCAATTGTACAGACATGAATTGCTGCACGTAAGGACGGACCACTCTACATCTGGAACGTTCTCATGCTGAGATCCTTAACATGATTATACCTACAAAGACCCTACTGCCACATAAGCGTCACAGGTACCGGGGTGAGGACTTGGACATACCTTTTTGGGGAACGCTCTTCAACCCACTGCGATGGGACGAGAAGTCTCCAGCGTCTCATAATCATCTCTATTCCTTTTTCTCTTATTTCTGGCTAAATTTACCTTCCTACCTGGTCCATGCATGAATCAGTTCTCAGAACTGATTCCAACCCATCTTACAGTACAAGGCTTTCAACTGTTGAAATAAACACAAAGAAACCGCTCAAGACAAGGTTACACAGGCAAGGAAGACTTTATTTAGGTTGATCGCAGTGAGCTAGAGAGACCAGAACTCGGTCAGCACTCGACTCCATTGCAAAACAGTGTTTGTAAGAGTGGGGCGGGGGGCGGCTGTCTTCGGTCATCTGCGTTTGTTAACTGACTTTACAACCTGTGACATGTGACTGTTTCTGCATCCTCAGGAGAGAAGACACTTTTTTTTTTTTTAAGATTTTATTTATTTATTTGACACAGCGAGAGAGGGAACACAAGCAGGGGAAGTGGGAGAGGGAGAAGCAGGCTTCCCATCCGGCAGGGAGCCCAATGCGGGGCTCGATCCCAGGACCCTGGGATCAGGACCTGAGCCGAAGGCAGATGCTTAACGACTGAGCCACCCAGGTGCCCCAAGAAAACACTCTTTGAGCTTGGAGCAAGATCCCACTAAGTTGGCTGGGGGTGGGAGAGGTGACGTCTTCCTTGAAGAGCGCATCGCAGAGGGATAGCCCCAGCTCCTTGGGAAGGACGTTCCTGGCCCCAAAACTGAAAGAAGGCTTTTAAAAAGATTTGCATCTCAAAGGAGCAAAGACAGAATTTACAATTGCATGTTTTCTAAAGTCAATGCTCTAAGAAAAGAGAAGCCAGCGGGTAAGAGACAGGGGCGGAGGGGTGAGGGGATTTGATGAGTCAGGCAGAGGCAAACAGTAAGGTCGACTCAGTGCCAGGTCCTAGCTGAGCCCCTAGGTGGCATTTATTTGATTAGATGATTCCCGCTTCCTGGACTCCGCTAAGTGTCAGTTTTGTCACCTGTAAAGCAGAAGAATACAGTTACCTACCAAGTAGGGCTGTTAGGAGAGGTAAATAAGATCCTATAGCTAAAGTCCTGCATGACATGGAAACGTGGACATGGGGCACCCAGATCCCCCACACCGACCCACCGTGATGGGCAGCCCTATTCCCATTTGACTCAGCCCCCTTTGAAGATGGGAGTGACCATTTGACCCAACTCAGGTCAATAAAAACTAAGCATGGTTTTTGGCACCCTTTTGCTTTGGGATAAAAGGCGATATATGACTGGCAACCCCTCTCCCACATCTTTTTGCCCTGATTAGGACGTGATGGCTGGAGATGCGGCAGTCATCTTGCAACCATGAGAAAAAAGCCCAAGGGTTGCAAAAGCTTTCCCCTTGATTTCTTTTAACTGCTGAGCTGATCCCAACAATCTCTAGACACTTTATTATGTGAGAAAAATGAATCCCTAATTTTAAAGCCACTGTGATTAGTTTAACTGTGACTTGCAGATAAACTCTGTTTGGTAGAAGATAACACTGTGGTCTTCACGCTCTGTAGGGGATTATACCTTGTTATACACACAGCTGCCTCTTCTACTAGATTTAAAGATCTTGGAGACAGTCCCAAGTCTTACTTCTGTATTCTTCTAAGTGCAAAGAAGAGTTGCCTCAGTGCACTTGAAGAGAGAGTCTTATGAATACTGAAAGTTTTAATTGAATACAAAAATTAATTTTAAAAATATTCATAAGCACTCGCCGTGCCTCGTTCTGAGCATTAAAGTATAAATAAAACGTAACAAAACAAACCAAAAAAGAAACCCGGTCTCTGTCCTCAAGAAGATCACAGCCTTCCTGGGGAGAAGATGAATTTCTCTTCCACAGCGAGTTTGTTGTAATAGAGACGTAGAGACGTAGCAGAAGGTAGCAAGAGCTCAGCCACTTACAAAGATGTTGCATCCACTGAAACCAAAAATTTTGACCTGTCTCTTATTACCTCTCTCTTACAAAGCCCAAAGCTCCAGCGGTGGGGTGTGGGGGTCCAGAGTTGGCGAATTCAACAGCTCAGCGATGTTGGCCTGTCCCAGCTTCCTTTCATCTGTCCGCTTGGCCATCCTTAGCCTGGGAGCAAGATGGCGCCAGGAACTCCAGGTGCCATGAACCAACATGAAAATCTTCCCATAAAGAAAACAGGACATATCTTTCCAGACTCTTCTTTAGGAAAGCAAACAGTTTTGTTTTGTTTTTTCTGGAAGCCTCGATTGAATTTCCCCCTATTCCTGGTTTATTAAAGTAACAGAGTAGAGTCGCATATTTACTCTTACACCAGTCACTCCAAAGGGACTCGAATACTCCGGTGCCAGCAGGTTGGCCTGCCCAAAGCCGTGACCTGGAAAGTATCAGGACTCATCTGGGAATGAGTAAGGAGGCAGTAGATTCTGGGTATATAGCCAAAACTTTGTACTGGAGATAAGAGTAATGAGTGAATTAGGCACTTCATGAAAATTCCAGAATATCTAAGCGCCTACTATATTAGACCACCAGAGGAATGATGAAGCCTTCTTTTACTTCACAGGTCAGAGATTCCTAAGGCTAACATTTTGATTCTCAGAATGTCTGTGTGTGTGAGAGAGAGAGGCAATGAAGAGATGAAGGCTATTTCACATTTTTTCAGTAGATAAAGCCCTTGAAACGAATATAGGGATTATTTCAGGGAAATTAAGCTCCTTCTGGGGGACTGCGAAACTTTTCCCACAATATTTACTCAACAACGTTGTACCGATTTCTCTCTATGTGCCAGGCATCCTCATTCGAAAATGGAAACGTAAAGAATGGCATTACAAGCCATTTCCCCTCCATGAGAATTTGAAAAATCCAGGCCAGCGGGCAGCCCCCACTCATTAAATCCACAGCTATCTGCTACATCCGTCCCCATCACGTGTGTTTCAGTAGAAGTCACGAATTTGAGAAACACACTTTAATGTGAACAGACAGGAAGGGCGAAAATGCCTTTGTTGTGTTGGAGGAAGTCTTTGAAAGGACAGATCGCGTTATGGAAAACCCAGGTTATGGAGGAACTTGCGAATAGAGTAAACACGCGGGAAGGAAGGCTGAAGAAGTCACTTGGCTCATACCACAAGCCCCAGACAAAAGAACATACGGTGCAGTCCACATCCAGGCTCCAAAGGGGCTCATACACCTCTGGAAGGCTTCGTTTGTACGGAACTCCATTGAATGGGCCTCTAGAGATGATAGCATGGCTCCTGGCCCTTCCGCCGCTGTCTGCACACACCTGAAGTCCCTAAGTTCGCGTCTCCTGGCTGGAAGTACCAGGACCCATTGGTTTGAGGGTGGGCTCTGGGAGCTAAGCCCTGCCCCGGACTTCTTCACTTTCTGTCTAGTGCTTTACCAAATATCCTAAGCCCAAGTCCAGTCTTCCGTCTGCTGCTTCCGGTGGCTCCTATCCTTTTGCCAGCAGGTACTGAGAGTGACCTGTGTTCCAGGACAAGAGCAGGGAGCAGGCATTCTGTAAATGGCTTCAACCACACATTGGACTGTTGACTCTTGTCATATCCTGCCTCCACCTCCCCATCTCTTGCATTTCTTCAGATCCACATTTCACTCGCTTCCAACTGAGGGTATTTCTAGAAATCTGAGACAGTCTAGGAAATATATAGGGCCATCCTTGGTAGCAGTTTGAATAAGTAGAAGAAGGGAAGCGTCTCAACTCGTTTTCTCATGGAGTAGGTTTCAAAACAGACCTTATTTCAGGTCCTTCCCTGGGTGTCCAGCGTCCAGCTGGAGAGCTCACAATAACGTGGGCCACTCCTAGTAGCATCTGCCAAAGAGGAACAATCCAGGCAAAGGCTGTGATTGGGTCCATTTATTTTTGCTAAAATATTTATGCAAATTTAATTTCTATGCAGATGAGCCCCTTTCCTCTTGGCCCCCAGGTATCTGTGAAAGCCGCCGTGTTGCCCCTGGTGCCTGGAATTTCTGGTTGGAAAATGAATTATTCCAGAGTTAAACACGGTTTGTTCAAAGGCTCCTCTTCCCGTGGGACTGACTCTTCCCCTCCCGCTCTCAAAAGTGCCAGTGATGGAGCAGTGTCATCTCGATGACAGCTCTGGGCTCAATGACAAGCCACCAAATCCAAGGTATGTCTTTCTAATTTAAGCCCATGATTGTATCCTGGAGACTGCATGAGTTGTGCTTCTGAGCCCATCAGGTAAAACAATCCTTCCATAGCTATTTCAATTAGGTCGTTCCAAATATTGGTTGTTTTCCATTCTTCCAGCGACGAAACAGTCATAGGTAGGCGCAGATGTGTAAGGGTGGGCTTTTCGGAGTGACCCATAAAGATGTCTTGAATGTACTTGAATCATCTTTTCCGTGACTATTTAGCAGTGGAGAGCATCAAGCGTGTATATTCAATTGTAGTTGCTCTCAATATCCTCCCCATTTAGGCTACTATTCCCAGCCAACATACCAGTATAGAAATGGCTTCATCTCTTATTTTATTTTTCAGAAGTATTAGTATAACAACAGTAAATGTGAAAAATAAACGTTTGTAGGAAATATGATACTACGAATACAGCACGTGGAGGTTTAAGGAATATTGTAGATCTGCCTGCGCCTAGGAAAATCGTATTGCTGATGACTCCACTCCCTGAAATCAGCAACAAAAGTACTTTAAAAGGCCTCAAGTGTTTCCCAATCAGACACAGTTAGTCAAATAATAGCCAAAAGCTTATTTTATCTTATTTTTTCTGAATAACGGAGACAAATAACAGTATTAAAGCTTACAATTCACTGAGCGCTTTCTTTGTGCCCTCCTATTTATGTGCATCATTTTATAAAATTGTTGAATTACCCTATGAAATACGTTCAATACTTCTTATACAGATGGGGAATTGGTGTAATGGGGAGGTGACATGAATTATCTGAATTTAGATTAATCCTAAGTAGTGGAGCCAGGGTTTAAACCCAGACCGACTTCAACTTCAGAGGCTGCGATCTTAGCAGTCACACTCTAACCAAGACCCTCAATGCAAGACGAGCCCTTGGTGAAGACTTTGGTGTCCCCGGTGACGCCACCAAAAGAAACCTCTTTCATAAGGCAGGAAGTTGAATGAGGAGAGGAGATTGGCCATTGGGTTCTCCTCCTTGCAAACAAAGAGGTTCTCCAGGTGCAATTTGATGGACCTCCACCATAATTGTTCTTTTGTCTCTATTTCTCTTCAGATAGATTGCCTGTGAATCAATTTACAAAGGAAGAGGGGACGAAAAGGCCAGATCTTCAGCACCACTGTCCACGGATGACTGTCTTCCCATCCTTACTATGTTCTCTGGCCATCGGCCCAGAAATTGTGATCAACCATTCAATGCAACAATGCGCTCATTAATATCTGGAAACAAAACAGAGTTCATGCTAGAGTTTCTAAACTCTCCACAGACAGGGCACCTTCCAAACCCCCTCATTGTCATTATTAATACAAAGAACTAGAATTCGGAGGAGTCAAAAGAATGTATTCTTCTTAAATAATACTTACATTTCACTGAAAAACGTCATTGAGTATTTTGAATGTTTTTCTAGGAGTCATTTAAATGGAGTGAGATTTAAGAATTTAAAAGGTTTGAGAAGAGAAGAAGAAAGATCATCTGAGATGGGTTATCTTTGAAGGCAAAACTATTGTTATTTCTATTTTGTTCCTTCTAAAGAGAGAAAGTTTTCTTGCATTCTTATCCCAAACCCCTAAAAGAAGAGGACCCAAGAGGCTATCTGTAGAGTGTAGGACGTGCACTATGGTTGGGGAACATGGTAGCCTGCCTTGTATCATTTTCAAGGACAGTAGGAGGATTAAGAAAGGCAGTTGTGGTCAGAAAAACTTAGCTTTGGGGAGCTAGGACTGACAGGTTGTCCCAAGGCAGGAGATGCCTGCCTGAGCTACCTATAAGCAAGGCTAGAGATAGAATCTTCAAAACCATTGACACCAAAGTTGAATAGACATCAATTCCTAACATCAGCTAATAATCTAAAAGAAAGTAGAAATCACACACAAAGGATATTCACTTTTCTTGGGAGAGGAAGTAGATGAGAGCATCAGAAGGAACATGGATGGCTTCTCCATAAATCATAATTCCTTCAATCCATTCTAAACAAAAGTAACTTTACTTTAGTGGAAGAATCAGGTCTAGAGATAAGTGTGTGTGTGTGTGTGTGTGTGTGTGTGCATATATACATATAGAATATATATATATTCTTCCCATAAATGCTTCCAGAAAGAGTCAAGCAAAACCAAAATCCCCAGCAGGACATCCAAGATGGTGGATCATCTAAAACTTCTAACTCAGTTATTTAATTCTGGGGAAAATACAGTATAGGACAGTCAGCATGGGTCACAAGTTTTATTATCTCATTAGACGAAAATCTTAGGCATTACAGATTTCGATGAAGCGTTTTTAAAAAGTCTTATTGCTGTATATTTCATGTAACATAGGATTCACCCATTTAAAGTATACAAGTGGAATCGTGCTTAGTACAGTCACCTAGTTGTGTCTCCATTCCCAGAATAAATTTAAAAACATTTTCGTTCCATCAAAAATCATCCCCACATCCCTAGTTGTCACCCTGCAATCTCCCCATCCACTAGTCACCCCCAACCCTAAGCAATCATGGTTCCATTTTCCGTCTCTCTGCCTATTCCAGACCTTTCGTAAAAATGGAAATCATGTAATATATCATCTTTTGTGATTGGCTTCTTCTACTTGGATTAATGTTTTCAGAGTAGGTTCCCATAACATGTATCAATGCTTCAATTCTTTTGGCTGCCAAACTGCATGTCGTTGTATGGACATACCACATTTTATTTATCCATCAGTTGGTGGGCACTTGAGTGGTTTCCACTTTGGGTCTACCATGAATAATTCTGCTGTGAACACTCATATCCAAGTCTATCGTTGTTGAGTGCTTCACCATGGTGTAACTGAGATCTAAGAACTGTGTGTATCTAATGAGTGCCATTTTATAAGTTTGGAAATATGCAGCCCCCCAGATCACCACAATCAATGTAATAAACATCCCATTTCTCCCAGAATATCTTTGGGTTTCTATTTTTCGGTATAAACACTTCACATGAGCTCACCCTCTCTAGAAGTCCACATGATCATATTGGCAACAAGAGATATGTGGTACAGCAGTTTTCTAGAACGTATCCATCTGTCCTCATCAAGCTTTATACCCACCGAACAACTCCTCACACTCCCTCCACATCAGCCCCTGGCCATGACTGCTGTTCTCTCTGCTTCTAGGAGCTTGACCATTTTAGATACCGGATCTAACTGGACCGGTGCCATATTTGTCCTATGTTTGGCTTATTTCACCAATATCCCGTCTTCAATGTGTATCCCTGGTGTCCCAAACGGCAGAATTTCTTTCATTTTAAAAGCTGAATAATAGTCGATTATATGAATATACACATTTTCTTTATTCATTCACCTGTAAGTGGGTACTTGGGGTTGTTTTCATATTTTGGTTATTGTAAATGTTTCTGCGATGAACATGAGAACACAGACAACTCTTAAAATCCTGATTTCACTTCTTTTGGGTATATACCTAAGACTGGGATTCCATTTTTGATTTTTTGATGATTCCCCATACTATTTGCATAGCCTCTGTACCATTTTACATTCCTATCAACAGTGTACGAGTGTTCGAAATCTTTCACAATCCCGCCAGTTCGTTCTTTCTCTTTCTCTTTCTTCTTTCTTTCCTTCCTTCCTCCCTTCCTTTCTTCCTCCCTTTCTTCTTGTGAATATCAAGCTTTCCCAAAACCGTTTGTTGAAGAGATTATGATTTTCCTATTGTGTGTTCTTGGTGCCCGTGTCAAAGATCGTTGACTATATATCCTTGGGTTTATTTCTGGGCTCTCTGTTCTCGTCCACTGATTTATCCCGTCTTTATGCCAGTGTCACTTTGTTTTAATTACTGTCATTCTGTGACATGTTTTGAAATCAGGAAGTATGATTCTTCTAGCTTGTTCTTTCTCAAGATCACTTGGCTAATCCGAGTCTTTTGTGGTTCCATAAGAATTTTAGGATTTTTTTTTCTATTTCTGTAAAAAATACCATTGGGGTTTTGATATGGACAGCACTGACTCTATAGATGGCTTTGGATAATATCGGCAGTTTAACAATACAAAATCTCCTAATCCATGAAAACAGGGTGTCTTTCTACTTACTTGTGTCTCCTTTAATTTATTTTGCCAGCTTTTAATTTATTCTGCCAGAGTGCACCTTTTTTTCACTTTCTTGGTTAAGTTCATTAATATTTTATTCTTTCGGATGATATTGCACATAGGATTGCTTTCTAAATCTCCTTTTCGGGTGGGAAAGTTTGTTAGTGTGGAGAAGCACAGCTGATTTTTGTATATTGATTTTGTATCCTGCGACCTTACTGAATCATTGATTATAACGGTCTCATGTTGAAGTTTCTGTGTGGACCCGTGCTCTCACTTCGGTTGTGATTGCTGAGTCATTCGGTAACTTACAACTTTTCAAGGACTTCAAGCTCCTTCCAAGGACAACCACGGCTCGGGGACAGACAGAGCCTCACTTAGGCGGCTGCCAGATCCCAGGGTTTGGAACCGGGCCACAGTTCCCCACAACTTATTAGTTGGCTCGAACAAGCGCATAAATGAATTTCACATCTTGTACATTTAAGCCCACTTCTCTATCGTCAACATTTCTCCATATATTCTCTAAGAAGCTGAAGCCAGAATGACAGCGGGCTTTGATCCTAGCCAAATAAACGCTTCCTCTCCAAGTTCCTTCTTGTGGAAACGGGAATCAATATCCATCTTACAACAAGTTCACTACAAGGCTCGGATGTGATTAAATATACGAAAGCAATTTGAAATTGTTAAGTGTTATAGAAATGCCAGCTACTTACTGTTCCTATTTTTGTTTAGATTGCTTTTGCTAGGATTATCTGTCTTCCCCGACTCTGACCCAGAAACAGAATGAAAAGGCACCAAGTAATTCCCCCAGTTGGAAAAAGAGGAGACATTATGTCAGTTATATTTGTGTCTTTAGCATTTCTTGGCGGTGGGGTTTGTGGCTATATTGGTAATATTTGCACAGTTTAATCCGTACCATTTGTCTACATGATATAGATAGTCCTAAAGTCATTGTCCCCGGGTGCTGGATGATCTCCAATCTCCCCCAGACCCACTCGTGGCCCCAGGGCACACTGCAAGAGTCTGAAATCTGACTCTGAAGGCTGACCTCTTCAGAGCTGATCAACTGAGGATCCTTGCCCTCTGGCTTCTGGTTAGATTTTCTTTTCTTTTCTTTTCTTTTTTTTTCTTTTCTTTTTTTTTCTTTTCTTTTCTTCTTCCTTCCTTCCTTCCTTCCTTCCTTCCTTCCTTCCTTCCTTCCTTCCTTCCCTTCTTCTTTCTTTCTTTCTTTCTTTTCTTCTTTCTTTTCTTCTTTCTTTCCTTTTTTTAAACCTCGACCTCCAGGTTCTAGGATCTGCTGCGCGGCCCAATCGGGCTGCTCCCAGGTACTGAAATGAGGAGGCTCAGGCTGGTGACTCTTCTTACCCAAAATGGGGACCCGGAGAGGCACCACCTACTGCGTTATCCTCAGCTGCCCTCAGCAGTGAGCGTGTGTGCTCGGGGTCACAAGCTGTGATCTCCTGCTCACGCCGTGAGTCCTGCCATGAATCCACCGGCGAGAGAGAGAGCACCTTGTGTCCCGGCGAGCGTGCGCTCCTTAGCCTGGGATCCCTGCTCTGGGTCCCGCGTTCGCTCTCCCAGACAGAGCGAGACCAGGCAGAACAGGGATGATTTAGACACAATCGCAGCGCCCGATGCAAGCTCATTTTCACGTTAATGGGAGCAATAAAAGACTTCACAGCCATATTTACACCCAAGCCCTCGCATCTTCTGGAACAAAGGCAGGGGATAAAAGCAGTTGCTATTATATAGCGCATTTATTATTCCTCGGAGTTATCCGCAGCCGCCCGCGGTGCTGTGGGCTCTGTCACGAGTTAGGAATTTTGTGAGATAGATATCATATCCTGCAGGAAGTCAGATTGATTAAATAGCTTTTTTTGGATCATATGTGCTCACTCACACTTTTTGAGTCAATAATGATGTTTGCACATTGAGGGATTATTATGTGCAAGGAATTGTTCTAATATTGTGCACGTCTTGATTCCTTGCATCCCTTAACAACCCGTCTTGCAGAAAAGGGACCAGAAGCCCAAACCTGAATACGGTCAGGCCGCTGGGAGCTGAACGCGGGTTTATGAGACAGACTCCGAAATCCAGGCTCATAGCCCCTGTATTATTCTGCCATGAATTCTCTACTCCGTGTTTCAGCTTCCTGGTTTCTCCCATTTGGCTTGCATGGAAACTTCCGGACTTACGCGCTCTAGAGCTGAATTATGCTGCGAACCCGACGGAACCCAACCTAGAGCCTCACGCGGGCACAAGTGGCCACCAGCCGGATCTCAACACGCAGCGAACCGACCGAGAGCAGAATGGCCAGCAGGCGTCAAGATTTACTCGTGGACTTTGGTTCTGGGACTCCCACAAGGTTTCAAGGCAGCAGAGAGGATTCCCCATGAGAGCTAAGACCCCGAACCAGTCCCCAAAGCCCCTCTCCCACGGGTGACCCCAGGATACGATACTGTGCTCAGAGTTCCGGCAGGGACAAAACCGAGCCTATCGGCACCAAAGGCGTTTCCTCCATGAATAATGGAGATAAAGATACTTTGTTCTTGCTAACAATTATATAAGCAGTTTTGCACAGTTGTTAATATCCAGGCTCTGGGGTCAGACTCACTGAGCGCTACTATAGCATCGATGTATTGGTATTATTATTTAAATGTTGTTAAGGGTCAACTATGTGTAAGGCACTACACATAGATATGCTCAGTTTCCCCCCTGAACCAACCCTTTGAAACCCAACCCCACTGCCATACTCTTTTGTCAGGGGAGGAAACTGAGGCAAAAAGTAAAGGATGCATAAGGCGGTTCAGCTCACCCGATTGGGAAACGGCAGAGCTGCAGTTTGAACCCAGAGCCGTCTGCCCCAAAGCTCGCGCTCCGGGGTCCTGTACCCAGAAGACCATCGCCAAATGCAGGCTTGATTAGTGGAAGGGTGGCTGAATGATCGATAATTACCTCTGCCATTTCCTGGGAGCCACAAATGTTCCGCGGTCCGGGTGAATCATAAGCTCCCAGCTCTGACAGGCAGATGGGGTCACCCCCGTACAGGGACAAAGGAATGGAGGTTCAGGGCAGAGCACGGCCACAGCCAGGCGTCGGGAGAACCAGACTCTGGAGCCCCAGCTTTTCCCGAAGGAGGCAGAAGAGAGAAGCCACTTTGGTGACTCAGTCCCCCTTATTGACCGTCACTGCTGGAGTTCCTCTGGATTACGTGTGAAGATCGAGACCCTCAGAAACGCAAGTCTACAGCGAGAGCACAGTGATGACGTGAACGATGGAGTAAGGTAAGGACACAGGATTCGGCGATGCACGCAGGAGGCCATCACATGTCAGCCAACATCGTGGAATGTTCCAGAACAGATCCGTTGACAGGGCCAGCCCCATCCACCCAAGGACTCTGGAAGGGGCAGCGGAGTCATCTCCCGTGAAAAGAAAAGCAGGTGCAGCGATGTGAATGGGAGGAAGGAATGGGGGGCGTGGAGACGCGCAAGTCCAGAGAAGAGCCTTCTTCCATCAGCTCCTCTCTGGGAAAGGAAAGTTCCTGTATCGATAGTCAGACCCCCGTTTCTGTGTTCTGCATCCGTGTGGTCTCCTCACACAGAACTGCTCTCTCTTTCCAAGGGATAAAGAGGGTCTGATGGCGGTAAAGCTCTGGCCTTTGCCGCGGATTAAAGGATAATGATATTGATGATTCTCTTGTTAGTCCAACAGTATCTCTGTGCGGATTTCAGTTCCTGAGGTGCTTATTATCCCAGAGGCCCAAACCCAACAAAAGAAAATCTCCCCAGTTAACATCTGAGCCAAGAGACACTTAAGTAGACCAACGAGCTCTCTCCCTCTGGATCCTTACGGTTGGAAACACTGACAATGAACTCGGAAGTGGCACTTTCTCCTCTCGTATCATTTCCAAAAGCATAGTTACCCCGTCGGTAACGACACTCCGTCCGCAAACCACAAGTGTGTGACTCGTGTTGTATAATGATAAGAAATCAAGGACGTGCTTCGGTCGGCTTAGAATACGGATAGGTCCTGCAGGAGTCAGGAGCGGCCAGAGATAAACGGAGTCGATATTTTTCATACTTTCTGCCCCAGGAGGGGAAAGAATAGATATTACGCCTTGCCCGAAGATATTAATAATTTATTCAGTGGGGCTCAGTCTGCTAAAAGCATTCACTTGACACACATATATTGAGCGTCTTCTGGGTGGCAGGTGAGGGGGCCGGGCCCACGAGGCAGGGCTGGGGGCAGAGTGTCGTGTCCCGCCAGGACCAGTGGGTCCAGGGAGATAACACTCAAGCGGACAGTGGTCCTTCCCAGCGTGGCAGCTCAGGGGATGAACCTGTGTTGGCCAGGCAGAATTTATTCCTTCCGGCTGATTTCATGATTGTGCTAGTTCCTTCTGCTGTTGGAGCAAATGACCACAAATTTAATTTAAAAGCAATGCAATGTCTTTCTCTTTCTTTCTTTCTTTCTTTCTTTCTTTCTTTCTTTCTTTCTTTCCTTCCTTCCTTCCTTCCTTCCTCCCTCTTGCCCTTCCTCCCTCCCTCCCTCCTTCCCTCCCACCCTTCTTTCTACCTTCCTTCCTTTTTTCCTTCCTTTCTTCCCTCCCTCCCTCCTTTCTTTCCTTCTCTCTCTTTCTCTCTTTCCTTCTTTCCTTCCTTCCTTCTTTCTTTCCTTCCTTTCTTCCTTCCTTCCTCCTCTCCCTCCTTTCTTTCCCTCTCTCCCTTTCTCTCTCCCTTTCTCTCTCTCTCTCTTTCTTTCTTTCTTTCCTTCTTCTTGTCTGTCTTTCGGTTCTGCAAGTCAGAAGTCCAAGATGGATCTCACCAGGCTAAAATCAGTGTCGTCAGATCTGTGTTTCTTAGGGGGGCCCTAGGGGAGAATCTGTTTCCTTGCCTTTCCCAGCTTCTAGAAGCTGCAGGCAGCCGGTGGGTCTGGCTGCACCACTCTGACCTCTGCATCGATCCCAGCTTCATCTCTGACCTGATCTCTTCCTCCCCCCCCATAAGGACGCTTGCGGTGACACTGGGTCCCCTGGATAATCCAAGACAATCTGCCTATCTCAAGATCCTCAACTGAATCACTTTTGCCAAGTCCCTTTGTCCGTGTCAGGTGACATAGTCACAGGTCGGGGCTTTAGGATGTGACATTTTCGGGGGACAATTATCCTGCCTCATGCAATGATCAACAGGTGAATACTAGCACATTTGCCTTATAAATCATGTCTCCTTCTGATCAAAGTATGGACTTTGTTTATTAAAGGTATTAATATTGGTTCACCAATCGTGATAAATGTCAATAATAGGGAACAGAGGGGGGCCCAGTCAGTTAAGCGTCTGCCTTCGGTTCAGGTCATGATCGCAGGGTCCTGGGATCAAGCCCCACATCGGGCTCCCTTGTCAGCAAGGAGTCTGCTTCTCCCTCTCGCTCTACTCCTCCCCCTGCTTGTGCTCTCTCTGTCTCTGTCAAATAAATACATAGGTGCATAGGAACATCTTACCATCTTCAAATGCACTCTGTAAATCCCAAACTATTCTTAAACACACGTTAAAAATAATCATTCCCGTTGCCCTCGAAAATGTAGAAAACCAATACATAATGGGTCCTCCCGGCATGGAAGTGGAGGACCGCAGGTGAGTCTCGGCAGATCCCTTTACGGGGCCGTGAACCCTTTGGTTCATTAGAGGCCCCACGGGACTCCATTCATCTCTCAGTTCCCTGGTGGCTTTGGAATTTGAGGTTGTCACTCTCTGCACAAAGCAATTACGCGGGAAGCTCTGGGATTCCCCTGGGATCTGCCCCAGGGAAGAGGTCGGAGGGTGTGAGAGCCGCTCTGGAGGAGGGTCTAGCCTGGTCTCAGGCTCCGAGGCTCAGAGTGCTCCCAGATCCCCCGGGCGGAAAGTCAACACCACGGGGCAGGAAGGTGAAGCTTCTTTTCTTCTCTGCGCTTTCCAGATTGAGCTAATTCCAAGCTCTATTAAATAAAGATTCTTCTTTGCTGGTGGATGTGCATCCCTTTCTGGCTAAGTGCCTCTGTTCCCAGGAGCCCGCCTGCGTCAAGAGCTGTTGTGTAAAGAGCCGGACGAGACATTGTGGTCATCACACGGGGACAAGGGGAAGGGAGGTAAGTTGTTAAAATCTTGTGGAAATGCACCCGTGGCGAAGAATAATGTAAATCCTCATATTATAGCGAAGCAAGGTGCTGAGCCATTACGGTGTTCAATTATTTTGATGCTGCGAGGCAAATGTTTCCCGGTCTGAAATACCGGTCTAGTCGACATCCTGCAAATGATGTGTTTTTATAGAGTGATGCCCATTTGCGAAGGTGACAAGTTGTGCCGTTGCTCCTGCCCCCCTCCACCAGCCCTGCGCACCTCCACAAATGCACCGAGTACTAACGGCGGTCATGTTTACTGTTTCCTGGAGGGGAGAGGATAGGCAGCTTTCCGGGTATTGCAAGGTCAGGGAAGCCCGCATAAGGAGAAAACCTCTTTCTCCTCGTAGTCCATCTCCAACTACGAATCTAGGATCTGGAACAGAGTTCCTTCCTCTTCTTCATCTGTATTCCAGCACATAGCTACTTGTGCTTTTAACCTTCTTCAATAAGAATTAAAAAAACAATGACGGAGGGTCCAATGATCGTCTTCACAAAGTCCTAGGGGACAATTACAGGTTCCGTATAAAAACTCCGGCCTTATAATCATAACTTCCATGTGCCCGGCACTTCATATAGTCCCCGTCATTTACCCCTCATCAACATGGATTGCTAATAACAGCTAATGTTTATCTAGAGCAGCGGTGGTCGGCAAACCATAACCCTGGGGTCCAGTTGGCTTGCTGCCTGTTTTGTCAATAAAGTTTTATTGGAACATAAGCATGCTCATCGATTCACGTACTCTCTGTGGCTGTTTTCCTGCCGAAAAGGCAGAGTTCAGTGGTGGCAACTCTGTGCCTGTGGCTCACAGAGCTGAAAATATTTTGATACCTGGCCCTTTATAGAAAAGAGTTTGCTGACCCCTGATCTGGCCCCAGGTTTGAAGAGCTACGTGAAGATTAATTCATTGAATCCTCCCCGTAATTCAGCAAGGTCAATACTATTATGTTCCCAGGGTACGGATAAGGAAAGGAAGGGTATAAGCAGTTAATACTCACAAGATCCCAGAAATGACCTAAAACCAGTAGGGTCGAGCATCAAATCTAGACCTATGCACTTGGCAGCCCGTTTTCTATACCACGTGCTTCCCAATCATCGGTAATGGCAACTGGCAATCTGTCTGGGCAAATGCATATACATATTTTCTCCCGAAGAGGGGTGAGGTGCCTGCAAGACCATTGTCACCGAGGATGAGAGATCCAGGGACAGACCCTAGCATACGGGCGCGTGTTTCGTAGAAGAAGGATGATGTAATCTTATGACCTCGGCCTCTATTATTTTGATCCATCTGGAAAGTTCGCTTTCTCAGAAAGTTCGGTTTCCCACATCTGTTCATTTCAGAAACTTTGAGAGTGTACACGAGGTATTTTGACTTCAAAGATATTTTTGTTTTTTTGATGTTCTGGACGGGTGAGGGATCGTAGGCAGAAATAGTCCCCAAAGCCTGAGCACCCAGTGCAGAACACTGGGACATCTGACATGGGGTCGCCAGGGGATGCAAACATTCAGGCTGTCATCTTTTTAGGGTCGCCCACGGCAATGGGCCACGCAGAAGACCACGAAAGTCCACAGCTGACGGTCCTCCCTCCAGCTGCAGAGCTGGGGCCGAATTCTTCACAAACCAGCCTGCTTCATTTCTGACATCCAAGGATTCATCGAACCCCCTCACTGCAAGCGCGATCATTGCCAAATTATACCATACATGGAGACCTAATTAAATTCATTGATTCAATTTTAGTGTGACTGAGTTATTGACATGGATGGGAATTAACCTACTTGTCCGTAGCCAAAGGCCAGTAACAGGATTTGGAGAGAAATGATGCCGCGATCACACTCAGCGTGAGTGAGAGTATGTCTAATCCAGAGAAGGAAGGTCTCTGGGGACAGGGCCGTGGAAGCTCTCCGCCTTATTAACCTCACCTATGATCAATCTGGAGGATGTGCTCTTTGGCGAGGTCATACTTAACTACAAAATAAGAAATAAAGGAAGCGTGTGAAATCTTTTCATGCATGGTAAGATTTGGATTCTAGGGGAGGAGTATGCTTTAGGTTATCAAGTCCAAACATCTGTGTTATTCCTTAGGCCAAGAATCTATATATTAAACATAATAAATTGAAAAAAAATTGCTTTGGACATTGTGCCAAGGGAGGTAAGCCAGGCACAAAAAAAACAAACGCTGTATGATTCCACTTCTGGGAGGTGCCTTGAGAAGTTACGTTTGTAGGGACAGAAAGAAGAATGGGGGGGGGGTCCCCAGGGGCCAGGGGAGGGCAGATGGGGAGCTGGGGTTTAATGAGAACGGAGTTCTGAGATTTGCAAGATGAGAGCCTTTCCGGAGGTTGGTTGCACAATGGTGTGAATGTATTCAACGCTACGGAACCGCGCACCTAGAAAGAGCGAAGATGGTTAATGTTCTGAGTGTTTTACCGTGATTAAAAAGAGAACGTAGTGGCTTACAATGAACAAGAAACTGGCTCGGTCAATAATTTGAAGCATCTAGAAACTCAGGAGGAATCGTCTCCTAGCGAAGGGTCTGCCCAGCAATGGAAAGAACTGGGTGGGCAAAGCCCGACGTCAGCTGTCCTCCGCCCCCAAGCGGCTGCTTCCCAGGAGGGAACCAAGAAACGGAACTTCGTGCTCACCATCCGCAAAAGCCCATGTGCTTTTCTGCACCTGTCGCCAGAGAGTGATGCCTTCCCTTCCTCACTGCCTTCCAGATCTGAGCAAGAGCCTCTCATTAGCAGATGCTAATTAGAACTCTGCTACTGGCAAGGGAGTCTAGATCGTCCCAGACAATGTTTTTAGGGGCACAGAGATAATACTAAGACTTAGCTGTCAGGTGCGCTCTCCTACTGGAGTATTTCAAGTATGGAAATCAAGGTGGGGATCCACACGTTTTTTAAATTGCCACCAAATTCGGAGAAAGTTGCCTTAACGGGTAAGGCAAAAAGGAAGCCAAACCAGATGGAGAAGGCAAGGGTCTCACCAGACCTGCCGGAGGTGTCTCCCTGGGGGGGGGGAGGGGGGGCGGGCACCCTCAGGCCATCTGGAATCCTACCGGCTCCCCAAGGGTGCGCACACAGTTGCTCAAGCCCGCACGGGTACCCGATCCATCATCCAGACACCTCCCGACCCCACGCCGAGGGCGCCCCTCTCCAGGATCTCTGGGCGCGCGGAAAGGTCGTGAGATTAAAGTGCCCTGGGGAAGACGCCCTTCGAAGCGAACGGGATATTCTACTCCTGGGTGTGCACGAAACAGTGTTCAGGGCACAGGGCTATGAAAAACTGGGGGTTTGTTTTAATAAGTGCTAGAGAGTATATGAGGAGCACAAGATACTGTGGTTTCAGAGGAACTGGTACGGATGCCATGGCTACGCGAGCCCCACGGGGATGCACCTGCCTCCCTCAGGCACAAAACACACGTGCTGCGCGACCAGCGGAGGCGACACAGGCTGGGGAAGCCGGGACGCACGTGACTCATCACTATCTGCAGGCACTTTTGATTTCTCCCATCTCTCCACCCCTCTCTGCCCCACTTTTTTTTTTTTTAATTGGAATGGCAAAGGAATTGTGTACTTTGTCTTAAACAGCCTTATTAAGGTATTATCATTAACATACAATAAGCCACGTACAAAGTATACAATTGGATGTTTTTCTAAAAGGCACCCTTTTTTAAAAGCTCATTATTATCATTGTTGTTGTTATTTTTCGTAGTCTCTACACCCAATGTGGGGCTCAAATTCATGACCCCTTGGCTCTTCCAGCCAAGTCAGCCAGGTGCCCCAAATCCGTATGCCCCCGAGGCAGCACCCTCACAACAAAAGTATCCATCACCTGCCGAAGACTCTTCAGGTCGCTTTGTAACCCCTCCCCTGGCAACCCCCCGTCTGCCTTTTACCACTATGGATTAGCCTGCATTTTCCTCGAAAATCCCCTAAGGCAATAATTCAGTGTGTGCTTTTTTTTTTTTCCTCCCCTTTGATCTGGATTATTTCACTTGCCCAGTTATTTTATATCCATCTAAGTTGTCATGTATAACAATATTTCACTCGTTTTATTGCCACTCCACATCCATTGTACAGGTATAACCCAGATTGTTTATCCATTAACCTGTCCATGAACATTTGGGTTGTTCCCAATTTATCTCAAATAAAGTTGCAATAAATGTTCACGTGTAGGTGGCTGTGTATGGATATATTCTCATTTATTTTGGGTAAATGCCTAAAATTTGGATTGTTGGGCCATATGGTAAATGCGTGCTTAACTTTGCAAGAAATTGCCAAAGCGTATTTTGAGATGGTTGTGGTATTTTACATTTCACCTAGCGATGCACCGAATTTCAGTTCCTCTGCCTCCTCACATCATTATGGTCAGGATTTTCATTTTAGCCGTTTGAGTCGGTGTCTAGTAGTATTTGTGGTTCTGATTTTCATTTTCCTAATGACTAATGATGCTGAATATTTTTTCGTGTTCTTGCTATCCATATATCTTGGTTGGCAAAGCATCTGTTCCAATCTTTTCCCCATTTTTAAATTGGGTTGTTTATTTTCTTATTGAGTCTTGAGAGTTCTTTATATTCCAGATATAAATCCTTGGCCAGATACACAATGTGCAAGTGCTGTCACCCAGTCTCTGGCTTGTGTTCTCCTTTTCTTAATAGTGTCTCATAAAAAGCAGAAGTTTATCATTTTAATGAGGTACAATTTATCAGTTCGTTTGTTATGGATTTGATTGCTTTCCTCTTGACCTTTCAATTATTGAGAAGGGGTTATTTTATTACTAAATATTTGGGAATTTTCCAAAGTCTTTCCGTTATCGCTTACAAATTAAATTCCACTTGGTTCACAGCATACCCTTTGTATTTCATTAATACTTTTATATTCATCAAAACTTGTTTTATGTCCCCAGGTATGAACTAATTTAGTAAGTATTCAATGTGCACTCGAATGTGTATTCTGGTGTTTTTGAATGGACTATGTCAATGGACTATATTCTATGTCAACTCGGTCAAGTCGATCATTAGTGTTGTTCAAGCCTACTCTTCTTGCTGATTTTCTGTCTGCTTGTTCAATCAGTTATTGAAAGGGGGACTGAAATCTCTGATTATAACTGGGGATTTGCCCAATTCTCTAACTGGTCCTTTCGGATTTTGCTTTATGTATTTTGAAATTCTGTTATCAGATGCATAATATTGAGGGTTATTATGTCCTATTCATGTATTGATTCCTTTAACATTATAAAATAAATTTCTCTATCCATGGTTCCATCCTCTGCTCTAAAAAATACTTTGTCAACAATTCATATATCTACTCTGGTTTTATTTTGCCTAGTGTTAGCAGAATTTTTTAAAGTTCTTTTGCATTTTAACCTATTGTCTTAAATATTAAACCGGTTTTCGCATAGGTAGCACAAAGCTGGGTTTTGCTTTAATATCCAATGTAAAAATATCTGCCTTTTAATTGGAGTGAGTGAGTCATAGACACTGATCACAGCTCACCATAACAAATATAATAATCATTAACAAGTTTGAAATATTGTTAGAATTACCAAAACGTGACACAGAGACATGAAGGGAACAAACACAATTGGAAAAATTGTGCCGACGGACTTGCTTGACACCAGATTGCCACAAACCATCCATTTTAAAGACGCCGTATCTGCAAAGTGCAGTAAAGTGAAGGTATACTTGTCCTTTCAAGCAGCTGTAAGCTTTCGCATTCAGTATAAAAACCTAAAACCGTGTACTCCCATTTCTCCCTTCTGAACTTTTTGCAATTATTTTCATACATTTTACTTTTGCCTATGTTCTAAAGCCCAGACTATGATGTTTATTTCAATGGTTGATTATTTTTAGAGATTTAAAGAATAAAAAAAAAAAATCTCTAATACCATTGCCCATGCAGTAACCATTTTTAGTGCCCTTTATCCCATTTTATGAACCCATATTTCCTTCTGGAATCATTTTCTTTCTGCCCGAGGAACTTCCATTACCATTCTTCATAATGTAGGTCTGATAGCAACTGATTCTTTTAGCAATTTTAGGTCTAACGAAGTCTTTATCTCACCTTCGCTCTTACAATATTTTTCTGGGGATAGAAATCTAGCATTAAAAAACCAAAATCACTGAGTAAATTTTAGAGATCTTATTGGGTTCCTTCAACGATCCGTGTTGGACAGCCTCTCATCCAGCCAATAGAAAGAGAGCTCTGAATTGCTGTATGAATGGGAAGATTTTTATAGGCAGAAGGCGGAAAGACAAGGAAGCTAATGGGAAAGACGATTGTTTTAGGCAAGGTCACCTCCCTTTGGGGGATGACAAAGGTCTCTCCGACGAATCGCCTCATTAGTGCTGACCAAGAAACTCCAGACTGACTGGTTAAAATTACATTCCTGGGAGAGGCTGAAAACTGCAATCGGGTTAGGTATTAAATCTTGATTCGGTGAGGTGGGCGTAGCACTAGTGACTCTATTTTGGGACCGTTATCTTTTCTTTAGCCCTAGGCCGACTTCTTTTTTTTTTCTTTCAATCCTTTAAGGATGTGATTTCACCATTTTCTTGCTTGGCTTGTGTCTGACAAGAAATCTGTCCTCAGCCTTATTTTTTTTTCCTTCTCTACTTAATGTGGCTTTTTTCTCTAGCTGCTTTTAAGATTTCTTCTTTATCATTGGGTTTGAGAAGTTTGATCCACATGTGCCTCGAGGTAGTTTTCTTAATGCTTCTCCTTGCTTTTTCAATCTGCAGATAAAGCACTTTCAAATGTCTAGAGAAGAGCCTCAGACCACCAGTCTCTCTCTGTTTCCCCTTCTCTTTTGAATCTAGCCTTCGAGATTCTAGCTGCCTTGATGGCCATGAACTCCAATTTTTGTCTCCTCGCCCTCATGATACTATCGAAATTGCTTGCTGGCTTCTGTTTTGTGCTAGGATTTTTGTGGAGCTTCTCAGCCTCACTCCCCATCACTCTCATAACCAGTAAATCCTGATAGGTAGAAGGCAGATGCAATACATTAATTGGAATTAGCTTTGGTAACTCCAAAATACACTATTGGATGTAAGTCTTTATTAAATCAACTGTTGGGTCATGAACAGATGTGCCTTAATTCTCCCATCCAGAAGGAATAACGCTCCCGGAAAATGGCCATGCTTTTCCAGTGTCTTTGGTAGAATGATTGGTATCAAGTTTTTTTTTTTTTTTTTTAATGCCTTCTCAAAGGTAATAATAAAGTCAAATAGCAGAGAATTGAAACCAGAAAAGAACAACATTCAAGGCGATTGCCTCATTTACCGCAAGAAGAAATGTCACAGTAGATATGTTACCCAATTAGCAAGCTCTCTAGCGCCTTCTACATTTCCAAACCACCTTTCCATCCCGTGTTTTGAAATATCTCAGACTGTGATGACTGATCTCTCGGCAGCGTTCTTAGACGCTGGGTCGCCCCCGAGTGTGGCGAGAGGGGAGCACAAGGCAGTCCTCCCCACCGCGGTTCTCAGGTCGACATGGAAGCTGACACATCAGGCGTTCCTCTCTCCAGAGGGGGCTCCCCGGCGCATTCTTCAAGTGTGATAGACGAGGCAGTCAGCACCTGCAGACTCCTGCTTGTTAGTTGTGTCTCTGCAGTTCCTCGGTGTCCTTTTCTCTCACCCTGACCTTGAAATGTCTGCACAGCCCCTGAATTTGCCTGCATGCATCACCTGGTCTCCATGGCAACAGCACCAGCCGATCGGAGCAGAGCAAAGGGAACCAGCGTCTATTTGTTTATGACGCCTTTGCCTAGCTCGGGGTTTCTTCATCCTGGCTCTATTGACAGATGATTCTTTGTTGCGGGGCTGCCTCGTGCAATGTAGGACGTTCGCGGCATCCCCGGACTTTACCCACTAGAGGCCAGTAGCACCTTCAAATCGTGGCATCCTAAATCACCCCGTACATTCCTGACTGTCTCTGGGAGGGCGTGGGAGGGGGCTATCACTCCTCCTTGGGAATCACTGCCCCATAGAAGCATATGACCCAACTGGATGGGGTTCCATACACTCTGACGTCCGTTCATGTTTACCATGAACTCAGCCTGAACTTCATCTGGTATCCACGGGGAACCTAGAGCATCTCGGCTTGGCCAGCGCTCTAGGAACACTTAGAAGGAACTCGAAACTCTTGCCTCGGTGTGTTATTCATTGAGACGGCGTGTATACAATGTATAAAGCATTTTAATTCTTTTAAAAAAGTAGTACGCGCCTCTCATAAGTGATTTTAAGACAACTTGGAAGGGGACGAAGGAGAGAAGGAAAGACACGCTTCCTCCACTATGCCCTTCTCTGCCCACGTACACGTTCCCACCATGCCGCGCCCTCCTTCTGAACTCCTTGTACACCTTAAACCCACGAATAGACGGATGGAAGGCTTAGGGCAGGTTTTGGCTTTTCCTTCGAGCGTGTTCCTTCTGCTATTTCACCCACCTGGAATGCTTTTCCTAGAGGTGGCTGCTGACTAACCCCGTCCTTTATCCTGATCTATGAAGTTAGCTCTTTATCAGCTCTGGTACCTTCCACGTCGGCAGTCCAGCTCCGGGCCGGCTTGTGCACGGCTTTACTCTTGTGCACGGCTTTACTCCCTTCCTGGCACCTGAAATCTTATGACGTGTTTCAGCGTCCATTTCATCATCGATCTTTAATCTCTGCCTTTCAAAGGGAAGCTTCTTTATCTTTTTGGTTCACCGCTGCCTCTCCCAGACCTGGAACAGCAGCAGCCACAATGGAGGACTTGAGTAGACCTGGCTTTAATGAAAAAATAAAGGGCCCGTCACTGGTGACATCCGTGTCTCCGTGCTCTTACTCTGTCCCCGTGGCGGACATGACTAATGGCTATGAGCACGTTCCCACTACGTTCACAGGTGACACGTGGGTTGTCACTGAGGCTGGTGGGGCCTTGGAGAGGCTGCTCGGTATAAATATGACATGGTCACTCTTTCCCCAAGACGTGGTGCCTGTCGCTTTAGAAACAAGTTGACACGATGATGGCAAGATTATTCAGCATATTCCCCTCCATATTTATAGGGTCGGTCCTGAAGCTTGGCTGAGGGGACCAGGGCGACCAGGGTGAAAGACATAGGCTCTCTGCCTTTGTTGGATTTCTAGCTCCACAGCTTCTTAACTACTAGAATTTCAGACAATCGCTATCCCTTCCTGTGGCTCAGTTCCGTCCTCTGCAAGGTGAAGACAAGCGTGGTGCCAGTTCCGTGGGCTGGGGGATGCCTGAACGAGATCATGAGTAATACATTCACGAGGAAAGCACTCAGAACACGGCTTAGCTTATTATATGTGGGGTGTGTGTGTGTTACAACTATTAGCGTTATAATTAAAAAAAATATTTTAATGCCAAATACCAAGGATCAGTATTTCTTTTTTAAAAAACATCATCCAGAGGGGGAGACAAACCATAAGAGACTCTTAATCATAGGAAACAAACTGAGGGTTGCTGGACGGGAGGTGGGTAGGGGGATGGGGTAACTGGGGGACGGGCATTAAGGAGGGCACGTGATGAAATGAGCACTGGGGGGTTCTATGCAATTCATGAACCACTGACCTCTACCTTTGAAACTGATAATACATTAATGTTAATTAATTGAATTTAAATTTTAAAAAGTAAAACAAACAAACAAAACAAAACCATCATCCATCTCACCCAGACGTGGCTGTCCTCTGCTTTTAAGGATGAACACCGGCAATTTTTGGTATCGGCCCCGGAAATGTGAGTGTCGGAACGTGTTTTACCACGACCCAGACTAAGACACACCTTTTATACCCCGACTCAGCCCATGATTACACGCTGAGGCATGTCCACAAATTGGACACACCCTCAGCACCTGCAAAGCCTCTAACGTTTTTTACCCCATACGGTATTCTACTCTGTCGTGCCCTAGTCTATTCTAACTCCTAAAAGTCCGTGCCAACCCATTCAACTTAGTTGAGGTCAGTAATACCCGAGACCAGCAGTTTGAAGGGCGGGGTCCTGGGGAGCAGACCCGCTCTGGGGCCACGATGCTCAGTTTCCATTGGCATTGCCGATGGAGGAACAGGTGCTGGGTCTTTTAAAGGTAAACTTGGGCTATCCTCCGAGCTCCACGTCGCCGACTTCCCGAAAATGACCATAGGGTGACAACTCGGGAACCAGAACGGAGCTCTCCCAGACCCCGTGCAATAAGATACATGAACCACTTAACGCGGTCCCAGCGAGCGTCCGAGGACGTGGCTCGTTTCTGTGGGTATGCATAATAGCGACTTATCGAAACCTAGCCAAAGACCCCCACGTGGGAGACTCCTTAATTATGGCAAAACTCTAGATAAAACGTTTTTCAGCATCAGTAATAGGTTCGTGAAGAACTTGTAATCACATAGAAAACGTTTGTGTTTGGTACCGAGTGGGGGGAACAGAATCCAAAACAAATCAGTTAAGAGCACAATGTGGTTAAAACGCACAGAGAAAATTAAGGGCGTGGACTAATATATTCACGGTGAATACACTTGGTTGAGTACTTTCTCCTACCTTCTACTTTTACTGCGTCTTTCAATTTTTCCATGTAAGATTTTACAGTAATGAAAGGCTTTCATATTTTGAAAAAGATACGTATTCTCTTAAATTTTAACTGCCGATCCATTACCTATCTGGGGGAAAAACACGGCCCCCTCTGAGAAGACATTCTTTCCCCAGGGGTGGGAAGAGGAAGGGAACCCCTTAGTTAAACTAGCTCTGTATAAGCTGTCTGCCAACATTCCAAGCCAGATGACAAGGCAGCCAGTTACAACCGGGGAGTCATAGCGTGAGCTCTTTCCGGGGGGAGCCAGCGACGAAATATCGACATCCACTCCCAGGCGTGAGACTACAGATCCCGTAACTACACGTATGGAAGAGTTTTAGAGGCGAGCGCATCAAGATAATGCCTGAAGCAAGCACCTGCCAAGGAGAAGGAGGAAATGTTATCGAAAGAATGGAAAGGCTTGGGTGAAGGCGAGCCCCGCTCTGATCCTCACCAGCACATTTCCCTCCCGGTGTGGCCAACGCCTGTGTTCCAATGAGTTTAATGGATAAGAAAGCAGGGAATGAAAAATGGAGCTACCCTATGACCCTGCAATTGCACTACTGGGTATTTACCCCAAAGATGCAGATGCAGTACAAAGAAGGGACACATGTACCCCAATGTTCATAGCAGCAATGGCCAC
>CM052889.1:77681606-77710648 GCA_028534135.1 Potos flavus | reverse complement strand
TTAAAAACATAACTATGATGCCATTATTATCCTTAAATAAAATAAACAATAAAATTGTTAATATCATCAACTACATAGTCAGGGTTCAAGTTCCCCGCAAACCTGAGCCTGTTCTTAAGCCTCTAATATATCACGTGGCGATGTGACATTTTTCTTTCCCTAGATGGGTGTGCATTCTGACCCCCTCTGGAGGAAACTGGGTGTCCTGAGGCAGTCCCGTGGGGGAGTGTAAGTGGCAGAGAACTCAGACACGTCAACAGCCATGGGAGGATGCTTGGGAGTTGAGCTTAAGGTCTCTACGGCCCCGTCTGCAGGTGGATTACAACCTCATAAGATTCCTTAGGCAGAATCAGCACCAATAAGACACTCCCAGACTCTTGACTCGCAGAAAATGCAAGATAATAAATGGCTGTTATTTTGGGGGGATATTTTGTTACACCACACTAAATAATGAATACAGTGAGATGTCTGATCAGAGCAATTGTACTATGCTTTATTTCCAGCCATCTCTTGTTTGATGGAGCAGAAGGTTGATTTTAATATCAGCAGGAAAGATTTTTGGAAGGCTAGCATTTCCCAAATACCAAGATACTCAGGGGAAAAAGAATTCCAGATTCTATGTGGGAAAGACACCCCATTATAATCTTGATCTGTGGTTCACCACTATGGTTGGGCATCCAAATTGTAGGAGGAGCATGTTCAAAGTACACATTTTCATGTGATTCAGATTCATTAGACTTGAGGATCCAAGAGTCTGTCTGTCCAATGGTTCCCCCGATAACGGGGACAGTCAGAGTGGGAGCCACTCAATTGATAACAATGAGTTCACTGACCAGGCAATTCCACTTGATGATTTTGTCCCAAAGTTCTCTTGACGTGTGAACACGGTGACATAGGCTCAAGTCCCTAGTGACAGACAGAGTCTAGAACTCCTGGCAAAGTGCGATTTACTCCCTTCGTGTTAGAGGGCATGCTCTTGCCTTGACTTAACTTTGGCTTAGCGCCATCTCTATATGGTGTTTGGACAAAACGTATTACTGTGAATCCCCTCAACCAGTGATCGCTGCAACTCCTTGAGAGATCATCTGACATCATTCATTAAGGAAGAAATAAAGAAGAAGAGCGTGGGGGGGGGGGAATACAATGATGGAGTAGAAGGCAAAATGGCCCAGAAGAACAGGAGGAGGAGGGAGGAAAGGAGAAAGGAAGGAAATAATCACAAGACTTTTAAGAGAAACTTCATGGCTCTATCTTGCACCTGACTCCAAAGATGTGAGCATCGGATGTTGTTGTAAAGAAGCCTTCTAAACAAGTCCTTAACGAGGCAATGTTGAGGTTACTGGGTGGAGATCAGGTAAACCCAGTGAGCAAAGGTTCAACACACGTGCCCAGAGGTTAAGCAAATGGACATGAGTGTTTTGGGGGTGACGCTTCCAGTCAAAACGTCAAACACACATTCCAAAAGCGCTCCATTTCAAGCAACTTACAGGATGTACCCTGGAAAACTGCATTAGACAGGTAAATGACACACACTTTCCTAGATGCAAAGTTGTTCATGTCAAAAATACATGTGATGTATTAAATAAATTGGGGCAGGAAAAATGAGAACGAGAAAAGCAGTATTTCTCACATTACATATAATGTTCAATTTCGAATAGGTTTAACCAAGTTAATAAATATTCTAAGTAGACTTTTGGCTTTTTTTTTTTTTTTTTTTGGTTGCATGCTTTAACATTTATACATTCAGGTTCTTTTTCTTTGTCCCCTCCACACACATAGAACGGTTTCCCTCGTTAACATAGCTGATTGGAAAACGAGCTGCAAAGTGGACAGAACATTCATCGATGTTGACGATCTCATTGACTGATTAAGACATAGCAACAGCGAAGCACACTGTACTCTTACCCACCAAGCAGAAGCTGTAGACCTGTATCAGGAAAAAAATCAAGAATTTAATGGCTTTGCATGTTTACCATGATTCATGGTAGTTTACGGACATCCAGCAAGAACACAGACAGATCAGAGCATTGCAATAAGAGAACAAATAATTCTGTAGATCCCAAGGGGAACACCAGTGAGCCTTGGAACTTGGAATAAACAAGTACCAAAAATAAATGTTTACATGGCTAAGGACTATGGACAAGACAAACTATGCCTCTGAAGGGGGAGCCAGTAAGAAACAGCATTACGAGGGATCGCAAGCCCAAAACTGACCCCCTTCAGATAACTGGAGTGTGATATGTATACTTGTGATGTCTTTATCTACATGTCTGAGTTCTTTCCTTTGTGTATTTTTTCCTCCTGTTCTCATCGAGAACGTGCCCACACACATAGAAATATTTCTCGTGGGGCCGTCGGTCTCTGCGAGTGAGACTTGGGAGCTCAAGTGCTACGACAGGCTGGAAATGAGTTTGAGTCCCAGTGCAGGTAAGTGACACGGGCTTGCACGAGGACAGGCGTGGAAGATGATGAGCGACCGGGATGAGAGAAGCATCAGTGAATTCTGCAGCCTGAGCAAGAAACGAAGAGAGGAGAGAGATGCTGAAGATGACTCCAGTCACCTTCGGAGCCTAGGGAAAGGATGCCTCAGGAGGGACCGGGCTGTGAGCATCAGTGACCCCAAGTGACCTGGGCGGTGGAAGAGTGAGGATCTCCTGAGTTCTGAGCTTTCGGTGCAAGGACCCGCACGGGGACCGGAGGTGGCCTGCGGAATCCCTGCCTGGCATTGCCAAAACGCCACCCCTCTGCCCACCTGGATTTCGTTTTTATTTTGCATATGAAATAAAGCACACAGGTAATGCTATTTTGAAGAGGTCATATCAGGAATGATTGCAGGCTTTATTCCTATGACAAATAGTTGAAAGGTGGACGCTTCGGGCCATTTGTCAGCATGCGAACTAGCGAGGGGCTCCCACGATGGGCATCCTCGCTGCCAGGGACTTTGAGCCAAGCTCTTGGCTCCTAGGCTGATTCTTGGACAACCCGAATACCGTCAATGAGTGTTGACAAAGAACTTAGAGAACCACCTGCTTTGAAACATGCAGTCTGTGCCACGGTTTGGTGAATGGAAATCTTTATTCTGAGTTTTCTTCTTCCTCGTCGGACCAAAAAATAGCATCCTCTTGCACGGGAAAAAACTTGAGCTGTAGAGATCGGCTGGTCTAACTCCCCCTTGATGCAGACGTATTTGACCAAAGAAAGTCATCTTTAAAGAAGGTATTCCTATTTTATGCATGCGATAGTCAAAAGTGGTGAATTAATTCTAACTAGCGAGTTTCCATAATGGCTCCTGGGGAGCGAACATCCATAACTCAAAGCGGAAAACGTATAAAAGATCATTTCAGGAATGAAAGAGAAGGCAATATTACTTTTTGAGAAGTAAGACATTAAAAGGGACATATTCACTGGGTTAGACTGCTCCCCAGAAAGATACGTTGGTTCTGAGTTAATAATGAAGGTGATCTTTCACTCTTCCCTGGTTCATTTTGAACAATATTCTATTGGTTATTTAGCCGGCTGAGATGAAAAACAGCCGAGAGCAACCAAGGACAGTCCTTTCGGAGTGAATTCAGAATTCCTCCTGCCTATGAAAGCCTTTGCTCTTTTTAAAATAGGCATTTTTAAAATATACTGGTAACAAGTACATTGTGATTACAATTTTCTTTTCTGAATCTACTCTGGGACTCCCTCTGAGTCTGAGGACGCTGAAGGACTGCATTTTTTTGTTTGTCTGTGAGATCAAATTGATTCTATTGAGTTGTTAAATTAATATCACACATACCTTAATACAATGTAGAACACAAGTGTTTGTTACGTGTGTCCTGATTATAGAACAAAACTATAAATGGACAAACCTGAAATAAGGACATAATTTCCTATGCATGTTTCTATGTATACACATACAAACATACGTGCCTACATACATTCATACATCCCTATATATGTATACCCAGACATGCATAGAAATGAGAACAAATAGAAAATTCTACCTTCAACACAGTATTAGGTAAAGAAATAGTACTTCGCATGGTAATACGTATTATGCATAATTTCACATATTGCTAAAAACGGACTACTTTTCACTTTCAAACTTCTCTAAGTTCTGGAAAAGGAGGATAGTTAAGATTATTGGACAATATTGAATGCTAATCGGAGTCCTGTATACATTCTCTTATATATTACAGACTTTTTATTTTAAAATTATTTCATTGTTGTGGAAAACAGCAACAACAAAGCACTCCAAACTAAGTGACTTGAAACTATAAGATTTTTTTTTTAAAAGATTTTATTTACTTATTTGACAGAGAGAGAGATCACAAGTAGGCAGAGAGGCAGGCAGAGGGAGAGGGGGAAGCAGGCTACCCGCCGAGCAGAGAGCCTGATGCGGGGCTCAATCCCAAGACCGTGAGATCATGACCTGAGCCGAAGGCAGAGGCTTCAACCCACTGAGCCACCTAGGCGCCCGAAACTATAAGATTTCTTTCCCCCAGGGACATTCATTCCATCCAAGTTAGAAGGAAGCAAGCTTGTCTCCACTCTAACCAGCTATTAGTGGGGCGAGTTGAAGCCTGGGAAGTTGCGCCTGCTCAGTTGTAAAGAAAGAGGAAAAAACAAACAAACAAACAAAAAAAAAACCCTAAATTTTGGGACGGGCATGTTGTGACTATTTGTAGTGAACACAATCTGCCATATTAATGATGCCCGTGGTCATCAGAGTTCACGTCGACCGCGTAAGCACACGTGCTCTGTGTTTTCCCAGTGTCGTGTAATTCGTCCACCACGATGGTCATATCAGGGAGATCTTATTATCATCCCCATCTCACAGATGGAACAAGTGAGGTTTGAAGGGGGAGGTGGCATGTCTACCTGGTACAGGTAGCAAGTGTCCGAGCAGATCTTGGTACCAGGAATGTGCATAAGAAAAGGTTCATAAACAATGAATCTTGGAACACTGAAAAAAATAAAATAAAATTAAGATGTTAAAAAAAAAAAAGAAAGAAAGGACTGCATTCGGGTCTGGCAGGGAGGGGAGAAAGTTTTGACCTACACTGCCACCGGTATCCTGTTGAAAAAAAGTCTGCTGAATGCCCATCCCGACAGCCTAGGAATTTAAGACCCTAATTTCCTCAAGGACTTTCTCCTGACTCCACCAATGAGTCTCCTGGGCAGAGAGAAACAACACATTTGCTGACCTGGTGACCAGCCGAGACTTAACATCTAACGTGTACAAACAACCGTCTTGCCCTCTCTGGGTCACGGAAGGGGCCAGGTCAGCGAGTGAAGAAGTTTAGATGCCTTTTAGGGGGTCACATCTTCCCATCCCACATACTCTGTGCCCTGACTTTCAAGGATGCGAAGATGTTTCAAGAATGGACAAAGTCCTCACCTCCCATCTCCTCTTGTTGATTGGGTGACATGACCCTTTGTATTAGCGTGCGCTTCTTAACGTCTGTTTGCTGATGCTTTGGCCTCTGGGGTCTTGCTCACTGGGGAGGAACTGCCCCTCTCTAGCTAATTCCTAGAGATGGCAAAGGGCTTCCCACCTTTGCTATGTAAACTGAGGAATCCAGAGCCACACCCCATCACGTCCTCCGTGGTTCAGAGTCAGGGTCACCAGTCCCCGGCCCTAAACACCTGAGGGCCAGGTACCAGACCCCTTGGGCAGCCCCTAGAGCCAGAACCCATGGAGAGTATTCAAACTAGCGCATTCTAACCTTGCTTGCCTGGCCTTGCCTATTCCTCCCTACAGAAAGCACAATAAAGGTTGTCGCTCTTGGTAACAATCTGTCCAACAGCAACCACGTCTTCCTCTCTTGGCCTCGCCATTCCTCAGTAATCGGAAAACCTTCGTCCGACAGCACCCATTGACAGCCTCAAGTTAGCTGAGATATTCGTGTAATTACCGACTTCCTTTCTACAATGGAAAAAAGACCACCATTGAGCTCCGGGCACATAATAGTGTAATACTCTATGCTCACGGTGTTCAAGGTTTTTTTCTTTCTTTTGACTCTATAGGGCAGAATTTCAACTGTAATATATTAATTTATTTTCCAGCTACTGTGCTGTCAAAACTGATGACCAGTTTGCGATGGCCTAGAGGCCTCCACACGCACGCGTTTTGAAGAGGTCCCGATTTCAGAAAAGCAAGGACCTTGGAGATCAGGCTGGCAGGAAGAAATCCCCAAGGTAATAAATGACCCTCGATTCCTCCAGGGGACTGACAGAGGGAGCACCGAGTCTTGATTTAATAGCCACGGTATGCATTTAATAACATTTCAGTGAGCTACGCAGAGGTCTCAGGATTAAAAAAAAAAAAAAGAGTTATTGGTAGAAGTGACCTAAACACTGACCTAATTATCCTCTTTTATTCCTAGTAAAAAAAAAAAAAAATTTTTTTTGTTTCAAAGAATTTCCATTAGGGAGCATGGGACATAATAAGCCCTGACAAATTTATTTTTCATTTGTGGAGAAAATAAATTAAAGTATCGAGGGCCAGTTGCAGGAGCAGAATTAAGACGCATTTCTCTGCATGAGCCCTTGGGGGTAAATTGGTTCCTGGGAGATACAATAAATCCACGGTGGTCTGTGAATTCCAGGATAAACACGAACACTTGTCTTCAGAAATCTCGTCTCCAAAATTCCATCAGAAAATGACTTTAGCTTCATCTGCCAATTGGAAAATTATAGGTCTTGGGACTGTCCTCATTTTTGCAGTGATCTACAACTACTATGTTAAGTTGCCCTAACTTACTTAGCCACATGCATCTTACTTAGTCACATGTTGGTGAAATTAAAATCATATTTATTCACAGCACTAATAAAACAGAAATATAATTCGTATGGAGTGAACCCTCGCTTAGTTTTCTAGAATTTTCTAGAAGAGTTTCGTACGAGTGGAATTTCTAAGTTGAAGATTTGCACAAACTTTAAGGGCTTTTGACCGCTTTGCTCAAGGATGCTGTCCTCGTTGGCTCGGGGAATCCATAGCCTGCTTCTCCACCTGCAGGTGCACCCCCAGGGCAGAAGCTTTTTTGTTCCTAGCTGCCTGCTTGGTTGCATCTTATCAAAACTTGCAACCCAGCCGCCGGCTGTAATCCCAGATAATGGCCAACCCAAGTGTCTGAGGAGGACCCCAGACAGTGCTTCGAAGTCAGTCCTCAGCTGCAGCTAAGTGGCTGGAACTCCTCCCAGACTGGAGAAGGGAGGGGAGTTCCTGTGACACTCTGCCCGCCAGGTGACCTGGACAACATGAAAAAAAAATTCTTGCGTTCTTCCATTCTACCCGAGTTCTTCCTTTTTACCCCACCTCCACCCGAGTTCACTTAATGAAGGAGGAATGGTAATCCTTAGAGACTGATTTCTTTATCACAGCAAGACAATGTCTTTTTAAGGAAGAACATTAAAAAAAAAAAAATACACATTTTGAGATATCACAGGTTTACCAAGAGGGCAAAGAAGAAATAATGCAGGCAAAGTTGAAGAAGGGGAGGTAACAGTGAAGAAAGTTCTGATCATTTAACCCCGCAAAACACTGAAGTTAAAGTGTAACCCCCCATAGAAGTGTACCGATGTCACTGTTGCACACTGAACAAATTTTCACAACTGAACATATCTATGTAACTTGCATCTGTATCAAGAAGCAAGACACAATCAGCACCCAGAACCCCTTCCTTGCACATCCTTCTAACTACATCCCCTTGACTTCCCAGGGCGGCCACTCTAACACAGACTAGCTTTGCCTGGGTCTGTTTATAAATGGACCCATACAGGATGTGTGCACTCCTGTGGTTCTGGCTTCTTTGACTTAACATCGTGTCTCTTAACTGTATCTGTATTCTTACACGTCGTTTTAGATTGTCCATTCTCATTGTTGGATAGTGTGTTTTCATATCACATGAAGTATATATCGTCTTATATAATATACAGTGTAGTCTATATACTATATATTGCAGTATATATTATTGTATAATATAATGTACATATGTCTACATATACATAATATATGTAGTATAACATATACTATATGTATACATAACCTATACTATATGTAGCTACATATATGTACATATACCTAATGTATATAGCATAATATATTATATATTATATATTATATTGCATTATTATATAGTTGTATATTGTATGTATACATATATATACAATACACATATGTTATATATTGTATATTATATTATTGTGTATATTTCATACTGTATATTATTGTATATATTGTATATTATTGTATATATTGTGTATATATAGTATATATATACTATATATAATATACAATTATATAATATTGCATATTATATAATTGTATAATAATATAATTATATATTATAATATATAATAATATATAATATAATATATAATAATATAATTATATATTATATTATAACATACAAATGTTTATTGTATAAATATACCACAACTTACCTTACTAATTGGGTATTTGCTTTGTTTCCAGTTTCTGGTCATTACAGATATTGCTGTTTTGAGCATCTAGACTTGGCAAAATGAGGCGTAAAATCCTATCAGGCGTATATTTAGGGGTGTGATTGCTGGGTGATGGGGTGCACATATGCTTAGCGTTGGCGAACACTGGCTTCAGTAGATAGTATTGAACAATTTTACGAAGTGGCTGTACCAGTTTCAATTCATCTTTTTAATTTTCTTTTTCCAATCATTTGCTTGGGTAAACTTATTGTCTATTAGATTTTATTACTTTGTCTTGGGTATATGGATTTTCTGAAATACTTTTTTTTCCCCTTTCTTTCCTTTTTTAAAAAAAAATCTCTTTAGGCACTGAACTTGATTCTTAAAGGAAAGGCAATATTCTTTATGGTATACCTATCTGGAGCCAAATTAGCTGCTTTGACCTGCACTAGCTGTGTGGCGCGGGGCAAGCCACTTGGCCTCTCTGTGCCACAGGGTTTTTACCTCTAGAGGTGGGATGATAATTGCTCGTACCACATACGTTGTTGTAATAATGGAATACAGTCTTATTTGTGAAGCTACAGGAGTCAATGCGTCATGTACTTTTCTGTATGCATTTGCTTCTATGATTTCTTAAATAAGGAGTCTGAATAGAAATGTTCTGAACGGCAAAACCAGTGAGATTTTTGAATAGTAGATAAAAGTGAAAAAAAAAAGCAGAAGATTTTTTTTTTTTTTTTAATTTTACAATGCACTTTGAAAATATTTCCCATATGGGCCAAGAGGCAGCGTGGTGTTAGGGAGAGAACCAGCGCGTGGTGTGAACAATTTCATGGTCAAGTTCGTCTGTCTAGAGGACCGTACGGAAGCCAACTTCTTCTCCTGTGTCTTCTTGGTGTCACATGTCCTAGGCAAACACTGACAGGTGCCCAGGGAGGGGTGAGGCTGGGACTCTGCACGCGGCCCTATTTGGGGGTGAGGGTGTGGAGGTCCTTCTCCCCACCCCCGTGCCCCTGGTTGCAGACATAGTTAGGTGCTTAACTGAGACTTTCCCTCTTTTTCTGGTTTTGGTCCAGTATCGGGACACGTGCCCTCCTCTCCACGAAGGAGGTACCAGCCTCTGGCAGGTGACTTGCCCCCGGATTCCGGGCCGCCTGCTCAGAGCTCTGGAGACAACTAAGGCACAACCTGGATACCCAAGACCTTGCAAGACGACGGCTCGTACCTGGGTTTTAAACTGATTTTTAAGTGTTTTACCCTGTTTAGACTTTGCCATTTCCAGTCATTAGGTAAAAACAAAAGCAGGGTGGAAGCGAGCTGGGAAATGGTGGTGTCCCGGACGCAAGGACGGAAGCGCCCTGCGGGCAGGAGGCTCAAGGGAGCCGCGGGCACAGGCGAGGGAGAGGCTGTCCCCACGGCCGGGGACAGCACCAGCGCTCTGTGCACACGCTCCACGGAGGCAGGCCCTTTCTAGATTACCGGTCCTGTGGGGGTGCTTTGCCTCAAAATGAATCAAGCATCAAAGCAGTCAAAGCAAGGTGTATTTTTAAGGTTTAACGTACACAGAAGAGGGTCCTTGATTGCGGAGATTTGTGGCAGGTGCTGAAGAGAAGTCGGGGAGAAGGGAAGAGACGAACATCCACCCCGCCCTGGGAGCAGCCGGCCAGGGACGCAGACCAGCGTCTGCAATCCGTTCATCTCCCCGTGAATTATTTATATGTCGATCTGATCTTGCAGCTCATTTCAAATGCCTGTTTAATTTTCCCAACGATGGCAAAATAAAACATCTCCGGGGGAAATGCTAGGGTCGGCTTAGAAGCTGCGGGCCTTTGCTTAGGGGGTCCTCGCTGCTGGCCGGATGCATAGCCCTAAATATTTGTGGGAATATTAATATATCAATCTTTACTTGCTACGGGCATGGGATGCTAAGGCCCAGAGCTACGGCAGAGATTTTCCTTTGGCCTTCATCCCCCTAAAGAGAAATTTCACCTTCAGCGGCCTCCCCGGAATAAGTACAATTCATGAGGGGGGGGAAACGCCCCTGGACTCCGACCCCGCCCTCGCACGTTTTCCCCGGGGCCGGTTTCTACACCAGGAGGATCGGTACAGAAATTCTGGGCATCTCCGCTGTAATTTTCTCCCTCCTGGGTCTTCCTAAGTCTTCCAGTTGGTGAATATAGTCCCTTCTGGGACCATGAGCCCCACACACCGCCCCAGCTCCGGCTGGAGCTCCCAACCTTGAAACACAGGACACACAGCTGAGTGTGAATTTCAGATAAACGGCAAATAGAACTTCAGTATAAGTAGATCCCGGATATTTCACAGGCCCTACTTCCATGAAATATATATAACCATTCTATATATAAATATATATTTAAATTATATATAAGTATATATGTAATATGTGTAAAATTATATATAATTATAGAGAATATATCTACTAAATGGTGTATGTAAACTTAAAACTATGTACTAAGTGGTTTTATTACACTTACTACTTAATTATTATATTTATTATATCATAATATATATTTTAATCAATTACATTCATTATATTAATATGTATATTATTACTTAGCTAATGTGGTTTATTAATTATGTTAAATTTAATATGCATACTATGTAATGTGTATGCTAAATTTCTACATATAATACATAATAACATATAATATAATTTATAAAATTTATATCATATATTATAATTTACATTGCTATTAAAATAATTTAATAAATATTATGTATTACATATTATATATTATAAATTTATATTATAATTTTCATTAGATGTCATTATTTATTATATATAGAAATTTAGTATACATACTATATACCATGCATATTAAAAATATATATAGTATGCTTGTATATATATATATGTTCCATGTAAGCAAGTCCCATGAAATATCTGGGACCTACTTGAACTAAATAAAACTTTATTGATACTACGTGTATTTCTAGGTCACCAGGCCGGGCACCCCTGCACCCCTGCATCTGTCTCACAGTCTGGCCCTTAACTGTTTCCATTTAGAACCTTCTTGCCTTCTAGGGAGAGTGGGGAGAGGGCCTGGAACTGAAATGCGGTGAGCTGGGTCCAAGCCCCCTCTGTACTACCCAGGCAATATTTCTTTTTAATAAGGAACTCGGACGAAGGATAGATCTTGTGATCCCCCAAATTCACCCAATAAGAATAGCTTTTTTTGCATAGCAGCCTCCCTTGAATTTTGGAAAGGTGAGACCCAAGGGAAGAAAACATTTGCAGGTGCATTTGCATTTGCACTTCCCACACTGGTCACCAAACCCCAGAACTTTTTGCGTCCTAGGGAAGGAGTTTTCGGGATGCGGTATTTTGAGCGCTAACACTGGGACAAAACGGGGTAAATTGGGATGTTGCTCACCCTAGGAGACACAAGATGGGAAAGAGCTGCCCAACTCACATCAGACCAAGTTGAGAAATACGTCTTTATTGAGTCGAGCCATCAAGACTCAGCGTTGGTGCTGAGAAAGTGGGCGTTCCCCTCCCGGCTAACGCTGAGCGCTTCTTCCCACGGCCTCTTTCCAAACCCAGCGGCCCGTATAGACACGCCATTAATCAGACAGCACAACCCAGTAACAACAGAGACTCCGTGCTTAAGCCAGAGGGTCTGTCCGGTAAAGGAAGCTGCCTTTCCAAACTCCCAAGTCTGCGTACCTTCCAAGCGCCATTCCTCGCAGCCGCCGGAGAAACGGGGCTCCCCGGGCTGGCTGCGCTGGGTCACGCGCGCCTAAGATAAGCGGGTTTGAGAAATCATGAAGGACTTTTATCAAAGGTGACTGTGCCATGAATTAAGGCGGTCCCAGCAGCCTGACATGTGGCACATCTTAAATTAGGGATAATGGGTTCTTCTTGGTCATCTACACAGTAGGTAATATGAAATATTAGACCCGAAATCGGTTTTATACATGACCTAATTCTAATTTCTGTAATTTAGTTCAAACATTTATGGAGCGGCTTCAGTGTTCCAGAGACTCGGGTAAGGGATTTAGAGGTAAATGACACACTGTCCCTTATCTGAAGCCAAATGTGTGTGTGTACGTGGGTGTGTACGTGTGTGCATGTGTTAAAGTAAAATTCACATGACAAACAGAAGTACAACATTCAGATGAACAGTCCGGTGGTTTTTGTGTATTCACAATGTTGTGTAACCATCACCTGTATCTGGTTCCCAGACATTTTCATCATTCCCAGGCAACCCTTAGCCATTCAGCAATCATTCCCCATCCCACCCACCACCCAGACCCTCCTGCCTACTCATCTCCTTTCTGTCTTGATAGATTTCCCTATTCTGGATATTTCATACAAATGGAATCATGCAGCATGTGACCCTTTTTGCATAATATTTGTAAGATCCATCCTTTTGTACTGTGCATTCAAACGAAAATTTGTACCCAAATATTCATAACAGCACTATTAACATAAGCCGGAAGGTAGAGACAACCAAAATGTCCATCGACTGGTGATATATATGTTATATATATTATATACTATTCATATATATGTGAATATTATAGTATGAATATATATGCATATATATCAGGACTCGGTCCACAAGCACCTGGGCGCAGAAGATGCGCAGAGGCTCCGCACAGGTGAGAGGAGTCCGCGAGTCGCCTCCGGAGCGCCCCCCAGCGAGCCGCTCGGGCATCTGCACTCTGCTGCCCCTTGGCCGTGCTGCATGGGCACCGCTGAGCCCTCTACCCACGTCCCCCGGGCACACAGCACGGGAGCCCTTTACTCCTGGACTCCCAAGCTAGCTGAAATTTCGAGCATGTCTCACTCCCTCTCCTGGGTGCTCAGAGCCAGTGAAGGAGGGCAGCTGGGGAGACAGGAAGCAATGAGCAGGCTTTTCTCAGGGACACACAGAGCAGTTTCTCTGTAATCCATTATTTTCCCATTTTTACTTCTCCCCAGGCAGCGAGTGCCTCCTGTCCTGACTTAAATGAGAGAAAACCATGTGATGGGCTAGAAAAATAAATTACCAGGAACAAACAGAAATAAATGACTACATCACTGTGTAATCCCATTTTAATAAACATAAAAAAAATAGAGGGTGCATATTGATCTAATAGTGTTTTCTATCCTAAGAGAAAACTAATAAGCCATAAGGGAAAACCTACGTATGTGAGTATATGACATTTTCAAACTTCTGTTTATTAAAATGCATTGTAAATGCAAAAGAAAACTGGAAATACTTATAATAGAGAAGACAAGGCATTTGCATCCTTAATATATAAAGAGCATTTATAAATCAACCAATATAAATGCAAACACTTTAATAAAAACTGGATAAAGGATATGAAGAAGCAAATCAGAAATGAAAATAAGAGGATATGGGAAATATATATTTGAGAAAATATGTATTTGAGAAAATCTATTAATAATGAAAATTCAACTTCATCATTAATAAAAAGCAAAAATATGCAAGATGTTATGTCTCACTGACCAGTCTAGCAAAGGACTTTTAAACATAATCTTTTTTGCTGGTAGAGCATATTGAAATGGGCACTTCTATAGCAGAAACGTTTTAAAGAACAATTTTGTGATATGGAATCAAAGTCTTATAATGGAACTTCCTATTTGACCCCAACTTCACTCCTTGATATTTATTTCAAGCCAATAATCAGAGATGCAAAAACTATAAGAGCTTCTTTATGATGTAAAGCATTCCCCACTTCAGAAAAGCTTTCAGCAGTGTTAGCGCACTGATTGTTAGGCATACTAATGGCACTTATGTATTGGAAAAGGGCTGCACTAGATGAGCTGAGGATCACAAGTCTTAAATTTTATTATTCAACTACTCGGTCATCAGAACAGAATTAGTGGAGAAGCCTTAATAAAAATAGTGATGATGAAAAAAAATAGTGATGATGATGGTGGTTGTAATGGTGAAGATGGTGATGGTGGTGTTGATGGTGGTGATGGTGATGGAGATGGTGATAATGGTGGTGATGGTGATGATGGTGATGATGATGATGATGGTGATGGAGATGGTGGTGATGGTGATGATGGTGATGATGATGATGGTGATGGTGGGGATGATGATAATGATGGTGGTGATGATGATGGTGGTGATGATGGTGAAGATGATGGTGATGATGGTGGTGGTAATGATGATGGTGGTGGTGATGCTGATGATGGTAAGAATGATGTGATGATGGTAATGATGATGACGGTGATGGTGGTAATGATAATGATGGTAATGATGATGATGGTGATGATGTAATGATGATGGTGGTGATGGTGGGGATGATGGTGATGATGATGGTGATGATGGTGGTGTTGATGGTGATGGTGGTGATTATAACACAGATGGTGGTGACTATAATGATGGTGATGATGATGGTGACAGTAAAGGAGAAACTTTATGGGTGACTCTACAAAATGTGATGGTGATGACGTCGATGAACGATGAGGATGACAAGGATGGTGACTTACATTCATTGAATACTGATTTTTCGCCAGATATCCCTCGTCTAAACATTTTATGGGAATTAAACTTCATGTAAGCCTCTTAGTCTGAGAAGTGGGTTTTATTACTTTCCTCGCTGTACACATACTGAAAGAAAAGCACAGAGGGGTGAGGTATCTTTGCCTTCAGAAGAGAAAGATGGAAAACCTGGGTCCCTGATGACCCTGGAGCCACACACCGGCTCCGGCTGCTGGTCTCTGGCTGTTTCACATCAGAGAGCCACATGCTTCTAGAACATTCGCACCATGTCGTGCTGAATTTCTGACGCCTGCAGCTGATTCCAATTCCTTACTTACAGGGAAGATTTCCAATATGGTAAAACAGTTCACGGCGAACTGGATGGCAGGTCTGTTCAGGACACCACATCGCTGGGTCCTCTCCCCTCCAGGGACCCTCAGCCTCCCTCCTATCCCGGGCAGCTTTGAGTCAACTCTTCCGGGGGCTCCTACGGAAATAGTGGACAGAACCCAAGTGTTCGACAATAAGGACTGGTAAAATCAATACAAGCACAAAGACTTTTAACAACAGCTACGGTGGTAGAGCACTTATGAAGCATATGAAAAATGCTTACCACGATTTATGGAGATTGATCCTGATTAGCCAAATGTGTGCACACGTGCCATACTCCATAGCTTTGAAAGCAATATTTAAGTATTCTCACTGGCATGATAAGATGCTTTATTAGCCAGATATTGGGGCAGAAATGTTGCATGAGCTGCGATCCCCAAGGCCACCAGCACTCACTTCCGGGCTTACAGACCTTGTGTTTCCCAGGGACCGTGTGCTGTTCGATCTACCTTACCCCCACGGGTTGCTTATTTTCTCTGAGCCACAGGCTGCGCGGGACCTCCTTTCCTCTTGGTGGATGGCAGAGGCACGCAAAGGCTGGTCACAGCCAACAGCGCGTTTAAAGTTTTTGTCCGTGTCGGCATCGCTAACATCTCAGGTGCAGGGGCTAGAACACGTCCTGTGATGAATCCCCAAGTCATTGGGTCCAGACGAGCAGGAGGTATCCCCAAAGCCCCATGAATAAGGGCCACGATATTTGGGAGTGAAAAATGGAGAACAATGGGACAGTGTACCGCAGATGTTTACCACGTCACTTTAAAGACCTAAGTGTGCATTGGGTTTAATGCCTTCTGTGTAAATGATCTATCTGATATGTATGTACGTGCATATACTGGAACGGGGCTTAAAGTAGAAATACATGAGTGCTAAATATTATTTCAGGAAGAATGAGTGTTTCAATTCTGTTTTTAGTTTGCCTATATTTTCTTTTTTCTTTTTTTGTAATGAAGGTGAATGAGCCACATTTCAGTTTTCAAAGCGAGCTATGTCAGGAGTCAGAGTCTGGTCCCTGGATGGCATAGCAAAGCCTGTCCTCTGTTTCTGAGGACCCGTCGTACCCAGGGCAGGAGAATGGGATCCCCGACCGTCTCTCCCTGTCTAGCCTCGGAGGAGGTCCTCCCGTGGGGCCGTCCCTGGCCTGCCCAGCCCTCAAGCTTTCCGTGCTCTGAGCGCAGAGTGGGGCCCAGCATCCCAGGACCGGACCTGGCTCCAAAGCCCCCCTGAGATCAGGCAGGCCTGGGAGGTTTTTCATCGCCCTTTCCTGGAGCAGGGACGGTCAATGTCAGGCTCGTCCTTACTTCTCGGGTGTGGGAACCTCTTGGAGTCCTCTGCTTCATTTAAAGAAGAATATGAACGAGATGAGTTACTGAAGGTCCCTACACGGAGCAGCGGGAGGTCACACCAGAGCAGGTGGCCGGCTGGCTGCCCCGGGACCAGACGTGGCTCGTGGTGTGTTCTGATGGCCTTGGTCACACCAGGGAGTGCTCAGGACAAGCACGGAAGCTCGGATCCCATGCAAACCATTTAACCATCCCTCTGAGCGTCTGCCAGGGGCCCAGCCGTACAGGGAGGCAGAACCGAGCCCCCCGCTGCCCCAGAGCGCCCAGGACTCCAGGTGGCAGACTTGGCCCAGCAAGGACATTGCATCCATCATGACCGACGGGAGCTCTCCACCGTTAGCAACACAGTCAATAAAAAAAAATAAATAAATCACGACGTGAACCAATGCAAAAGAGCAAACGAGAAAACACAAACCAAATGAGTCTGCCAGCCCCTCCGGAATGGCCAGCCTCGGAGACCTCTGTTCAAACAAGGCTGCCCCCCACGCTCATGTATTCGGTCAATGAACGGACAGGTGTCGCGTGCACAAGGTGTGACAGTGGATGTGGGCACCTCGAGGCCAGGAGGGGAGTTAGTCCGTGCCAAGTGGCCTGATGAGATGCCCGGGCATGGGAACAGGGGACTGGCGCTAGGATGGGCACATCTGGGCACGGGGAGCCCGTTATTTCTGGCCACAGGGCAGGGGCGGCGGGCGGCTGTCTGGGGCCTCGGCTGCAGGGGTTCCTGAGAGGTGATTAAGGAAGAGGACACTTTGCCTGCCGGCTACTGGCTTCAGATGTTTGGTCTCAATGACACGAGACTCAGACAAAGAAAAGGTCGTTTCTTCTCAGTTCTCTGGCCTCACGTGCTTGGTGAAGTCCAGAAATAACGGGGTCACAGTCCGAGTCAGTTCACGACCTCCGGCCCCTGTCCCGCTGTGGCTCCAGCGTCCCCTCCTCTGCAGACGCCCCTTGCCCCCCAGGGCGGCCGGGTTCTGAGGCAGTGCACGCGGGGTTCACCTTCCCCGGGAGAAGTGCTATTACCATTTTGATTTCCTAAGCCTGGAAAATAAAGTAAGCTATTTAGATATAAATTTGATTGTTTCGTCTCTCCAACACAAAATGAACAAAAGCAATTTAAAAAGCACCGTGAACGTGTGGGTTCCATTTGCAGCAGGAACAACCTTGTCCCCAGACGGCCGGTTGTGTCTTCTCCGCCACCTTCCAGAAACATGCCCCGTGCTCTCCGCTGCCCACGCCTCCTCTTCCTTTTGTCTTAGTGTCTCAGCTCCCCGCTGATGTCTTTAGAGAGGACTCTTCCATCTGCTTGGAGCGGAGCTGCCCCCAGCCCCTTGCTCCCCTGTGCTCTCACCCAGCTCCCTGCGTCTGGCCTCCTCGGCACCCTTCCTAATGTTCCTCTTTGGCCCCCACCACTGGATAATATCCTGGGGGCCAGGATCAGACTCGGTCCTGTCCATCTCTGCAGCCCCAGCGCCCAGTAAGCACCGGGCACACAAGAGCCATAACGAATATCTGTTGAATTAGTGAATGAAAAAATTACCCCAAACTCGAATATTATATATACTCAGTGACCTCCATGACCATGCCATAGACTCTCCATCAGACATCATTTTTGCCAGTTGCTTAGACTTTCTCTCTTCTTCCAGCTCCTTTTAATCTTCCCGTCCTTCCTTACTGTTCTTCCCAATGCCCGAGTCCTTACCTCCTCTGTTTGCAAAAACAGTTTAGTTTCCCCGACTTCCTTATGTCTTTTTATGACGCATCTTTGAGGTCATACTTTCTCCACCTAAAATGGTAAATCAAGGAATTTCAAAAGTAAATAAAGTTTTTTCCCTAATAGCTTTTTGGTTAGAAACTATGTTTCAGTGGACCAGAAGAAGGCAAAAACAAAAACAAAAACAAACCAATGGAAAGGAATAGCAGGGTCCCTTCCTGATTTTTGTCTTTCTGGTAGGACTCAAAGTCGAGGTTACCCAAAATGGCTGCTGGTGCTCCGGTCATTACATCCACATTCCAGGTGGCAAGAAAAGGTTGGAGGCAGGAAAAGCAAATGGGTTACACCTCGCACCTGCATCTACTCCATATAGGGAGCCTTTCCAGAACTCCCACATAACATTTCCCTTATTCATCACTTAATAACAGGGTACACTTGATTACAAGAGATGTTGGGCACAGTGGATCTGAATAAGACTGGGTTTTTTTTTATTTTAAAGAAGAAACAGAGAGTGGCTATCAGGTAGACAGCATTTTCCACTTCTCCTCTTTCTTGCACGTTAAAGAGCTTTCTTGCCGTGGGATTTATACTGTATCTGACACACACACATGGATAGACACGGAGATGCTCCAGACATTCACTCAACCACACATCTTGGCTTCATTCCATTTGGATTGACTTAGGGGATGTGCTCCGGCTTGGACCAATGACAGTTGCCATGGGAATGACAAGTCTTATCCAGCTAAGGAAGTAAGTCTGGGGCTGGAGGTGGAGTCAGCTTCCTCTAAACTCTGTGTGGAAGAGGAGAACTCCCCTTAATAATATGAGGGCTCTACTAAAAAGGGAAAGGGGCTCCGAGATGGAGGCAGGCACCTGACAGTATCCACTACAGACGCCACGCCTGGCGCCGTGCCTGGTACCCGGAAGATGTTCAGCAGGTAGACGATGAAAGAATGACCTCAGCATCTCCTCTTACTTCCTAGCACCCTGTTTCCCTTCCACGCCCTTTCCTCCCTCCCCGGGCTGCCCGAAGTGTAGCCTATCGCTCAGGACCCCCGGGCGCCGGGCTGCAAATTCGCATGCACCTGAGGGTTAACTAGGAAGAGATCGTGCCGTCCCATCCAGCTGGAGGAAAACACATTCCTGGTGCAGGACGGGGGGTGGGAGGGGGCACGTGGCTGGCATTGCTGAAAACACACCCGGTGCTGGGCTCCTCCTGTTCCGGTTCCCTTTGCTCATTGCCTGGAACGGAAGAAAAGGATGAGTTTCCAGAATGATCATCCCACATACCCATCTCAGGTCGTATTCTAGAAGGGTCGGACTTCCTGTGGTCATGTGCCATGGGAATTATTTGCTGATTAAAGGCAAGCACAACATCCTCCATTCAACCCACAATGATGACAAACCAGAAACAAACAAATGAAACTGATGTAGTTTCTCAATAATATGCATTTGAATTGGTTGTGTGCGTAAGTGTGTGTGTGTAAGGATACACGTGACTCAATCATATGTTAAGAACTGTCACACTTTGCAGTTTAACCCATTGTGGAATTTTGGAAGCAAGTTCGGTCTACAGAGTACATACCTTTTTAATATCAATCTCCATGCGAGAGCTAATATTCATGGTCTAATCATTAAGTATTATAAACATAGTCCTGAAAGCTTATGAAAAACCCCTTTATGTGATAATAATAATAACTAGACAGCAGCATTTCCTTTTTCTTTTCTTTTGATGAGGAAAAAAACAATGCCCCCAAGGTATCTCTTTCAGAATACGGTATCATTTTCCTGTGCCATTTGTTAGAAATATCTGTTCCTATCATCAAAGATCTTTCTGGAAGTGTTTGTGCTCCCACCTCAAATATTTATGGTTTTCAGGCTTGAGATGACTTATTTCTATTTGCTTTTAATTTCCTCATGCAATCTTTCAAATGGCACCCCGAGTTGTTAGGAATGGTTTCGAGTTAAATTATGGAGAGATGCCATCGTGTTTCTGATTGCCTGCATTTGATGAAGTTATTAAAACAGCGGAAATATAAATTACCATAGCAACAAAAGCATAAATTCGTTGCCTGTTTCATAATCTTGGGCCTGAAGGAAACCGTACGGCTCTTAACAGCTCAGGCGTGATGCAACATGAACACTTAGCCGCTGAGTCATGGGGGGCTCAGAAATCCATCAGAGGCGATAAGGACTGAATCCTTGCAACAGTCACGGGTGACTGACTAGCCTGGACCCTTTTTTTCTGACTTTGCACACGTTGGAGAGCCTGCGGGTGTGCTCAGGAGATAGCCCTCCGTGGCATGTCCCTGTGCCTGCCGGAAGCAAGCCCATCCTGAGACTCGATCGTACGGTCAAGAAAAGTTGCCCCCTCCAAGCAGCGTGCCCCCCTCTCACTTGTGGATTCTACATGCTTGCCCCATAAGCAATATCATCCTTGTCTCCAAAGTAGCCAATGCCTATCAAGGGGAGGGAAACATGGGGGAAAAGAAAAAAAGGGGGATTGAGATATGACAAGTCCCATAAATCTATGTCTAGAACATGTTCGAAACATCAGTGTAGTGTGGGTTATCTTGTCTTTAATGGGTAGGGCGTGTCATTTCCTTGTTGTTTCACTTGATCGTAATCCAGAGATTAAAAAAATATATATACAAGGGGGCCCCTGTGTCCTTACGTGCTGTTACATGCTGTTTGATAAGCTTCAATAAGCTTGAAAAAATAAAATTAAAAAAAAAAAGTGCATCTTTCATTCGGTGTTCTGCGCTGCCCCCCGGAGGGAGCAGGAAAGCAGAGGATGAGCTCGATCTCGTCCTGATTCCTTTTTTTTCCAGCTACTGAGAATTTTTCTAGAGGAGTCTCTGCTTTTGGTCTATTGGTGTTTCTGAACAAGGTTCACGTTATAAAAATGCCACATGAATAGGAATGTGACTTCCCTAGAATTCACATTGCATCAGTTGGGTGACTATCGTATCTGGGGCCTGGGACCTCAGCAGATTGATACAACGGGAGAGGCTGAGGACCCTACGACACCCAAAGGGTCCTGGATCTTCATGGCAGGATCTCAGAAAGCTAACGGAAGATGTGCATCCTCCCTCCATAATCTTTAGAAGAAACACTATAAAATGGCATGCTGTGCAAAAGGTGAATTCGCTCATCCTGCAAATCTCGGGAGCATCTAGTGAGTGACAGCATTGTTCCCGGCACAGGTGCCGCCCATGAACCAGATGCACCCAGGCCTTGACCTTGGGGTGTTGGCTTCCTGATTGGGGCAGGAGTGGGGGCAGGGAGGGACGGCAGAGCCCTCCAGAAGGGAGCTCAGCGAGAAGCTAGGGCAAAAATCCCGGCAACAAGTATGAAAGTGTCTTAGACAAGGAGATTAGCTAGCGAGGTAGGAGGTTCATTTCTGGATGCATTTAGAAGGCAAATCAATGGTCTTTTCTGATGGACTCGATGCAGCTTGTTAGTGGGAGGAATCGAGGAAGAACCAAAGGATTTTAGCCTGACTCACCGGATGACTCAGTGTAGAAGAGCTTGGGAGGAGTGAACAGGAGAAGGGACATTTGCTCTGGGACGTGTGTCCTTTCAGACACTTGTTAAGGGTATGAGGGCAGGTGCCCAGTACCCTCCTGCAGACTCGGCACGCGTGTCTTTGATAAATGGGCTTGCACTAGCACGAGCCAGCATTTACCGTCTGCAGCACGCTCTGTACCCAGCACTTTCCATTTCTTCTTATTTAATGGCCACGAGCAACTTATAAGGACATTCACATCATCGTCCCCGTTTTATGTATGAGAAAACTGAAATTTCAAGGGCTTGAAATACCCTGCCTGGGGATTGGAATAGAAAGTCTTCTGAAGATGCTCCCTGCGATGGTCCATACTCACCTGTCGAGAGAACTCACAAAGTCGGAATCATCACCGCGCCCCCTACCCTGATCTGAGCAGAGCCCCACTGCAACCTCTGAGCTTCACGAGAGGTCCCACTATACTCCTCTCTGAAATTCCAGGGAAGGATAAGCCTCGCCGCAACAATGATGCTGAATACTTGCTTATTTGGAACAGGTCCCCCACTGGAAATGTTCGTGGCAAAGGGCTTGGAAGGAGGGAATACTCTGCAGGAGGAGGTCCCTATTATTAATTAATAAATTAAGCCTCCCAGGCCCCCGGGGTCAGGAGGTAAACATGTCATTTCTATCACCTCTCCACCAGCAGCGAGGCTGGACGGCGAGAAACCACATGCTCTCTAGCGGGACACAGTCTAGAAGCCCAGACTCAGAGGGGGATCCGTTTTATATCGTGGCACTTTTAAACAATCAATTCGCATCGTTTTAAACTGAAAGAGAAGTGGATCTTTCCAGGCTGAACCAAGAACCTGGGTTTTTACCCCTAACGTGATGCTGAACCACTAAAGACTTCAGGAGAGCAAGAAGGGTCCAGAAGAACTTCTCATCGGTGAAGAAAAGAAAATAATGCCAATACATATTTTATGGCTTTCTTGATCGTTCTGCAAGTCAACTGAGCATTGAACTAGAGAGAATCAAATCTACTCCACGAACATCTCTCACTGCCTATGAGATCTGACCTTCGGGCACGTGTGCAAACGGGATGTAGGTAGGTCCCGAGGAAGCTGGAGGCCACATCTAGATGCGGGGAGCCTGCCTACGCAGACGACCTCTTCCGTCCCATCCAGGGGAACTACAGCCATGGCCGCCAAGCAACCCCACTCAGAGACTTTGCTTCTCTATGGTGAGACATAGTTTTTTTGTTTGTTTCTTTTGTTTTGGTTTTTTGGCTTTAAAAGATCTGCATTTCTCCTTCCCTCCACCCCTGGGAGCTCACCAAGACTCTGTCCCTGAATCAGGTTCCTACACAGCAGGAAATGGTTTATCCCTCAGCCCTCAAGATTCAGCCTCTAGTGGTTATTTCTTCTGTAACATCATCTGCTTCCGGGAACTAAATCAGAGTTGAGCAGAGTCAGAAGTTGGGGCCGAGTGGCAATAGGACAGAACCGTGATGTTGACAGAGGTGGTGTGCTGAGTAGGAACACAGACGTGTGACACTGCATCTCAGAGGGTTACCGTCGCAACTGAGTGGAGTGGTCAAGGTCAAGTGGTCAGTGTTGTGCCTGGAGTCTAAACAGCACTCCAAAAACGGCATCACTGTCCCCATCACCATCATCACCCAGAAAGGACCCCATAATAAATAAAAGGATTGGCCCCCCCAACAGCACCAAGTTCCTACCATGGCACTTCTAGGGAGTCAAGTCAAGAAGATCCTCGTATGTGAGCTCGGCTTCCAGAACCAGTGACCCAGGACCATCAGAAGGTTAGCCAGCTATGGAGGGTGAAGTGTCCCATGTTGTTTTTATTTGATCAATCTCTCTACCCCTCATCCTGGGAAGGGAACGCTGATTTCTTGGGTTCCGCCTCTTCTCTACTTTGAGTCTTTGTCGTTAGAAAGGAGCCGTGGCCATCTGGCTAGGGGCCCAGAGTCCTACCAGGCAATGCGCTCCATTCCCCTGCCCTTACTGATTGGTCCCCGAAGAGCCACACAACCCAAGATGGGGCAGGGAGCCTCAACCCTGGGATTTTGCTTGCGTTACCAAACTGATTTGGCAGCGTACACTACTTAGAGAGTGTGAGCGGAGAAATCAGGAGTAGATCAGGCGCCGGAGTCTCTCTTAAGCTGCGCCCGAATGTTCTTTAATACACCTGCTCTTGGTATTTGTGGTGTCTGAGTATTAACCGTCGCATCCCAAGAGCGCTTACAGACCTCTCTCCTAATTACCCATGCTCTGATTTGCTTTTTATGGGTAATTGGTGTATCAATTCCTCCTGCCTAGGATTGCTTTCATTATTTATCAGATTCGATGAAAAAATACACTTTTCATTAAGTCCCTGCTCTTTGAAGTGCTGCTTGTCATGCGTTTAACATATGGGTGCAGATTTAAGACTCGTAAATGCCAGAGACCGATGACCTGGTTAGGAGAGCCGCTTTACCCATGAAGGAGAAACCATTCGATAACCATAAATACAGAGTGGCAGATAAGCTCCAACAATGAAATCATTCTGAAGTTACTGAGTCTGAGACCACGGCCGTTGGTATGAGGAACTCTGCAGAGATGAGCGGGCGTGAAGGTATTCAAGGCTTTTGTTCCAAGGAAGCGGATTTTCCGGGTATTTAAATACGAGCAAGTATTTAAATACCCGCCTGCTTTCAGATAAAACGCATCGTGGCATGTGTCCTGCTTCCTCAAGAATCCCCAGGATCAAGCCGGCGTGGGGCTGGTCCACGAGGAAGGGGCCGTTCAGAGCCCCGTGCCCATGTGGATAAAAGTGTCAAATCCTGCAGAACGGGAAGGAGCGGTCCATGCATTAGCAGTGAGCGACTTCATGCGAGGAGCAGTCTCTCGTGGGCCCCGATCCTGGCTCTGCCATCTATTCTGTATGCCACCTTCTGTAAAGCCCTTTAGCTTTCTGCACTCAGTTCATCTGAGCAATGGGCTGAAAATCCCGGGTCCCTCCAGGGGGCTCTTGTGAGAATTAGATGGGCTGTATACTGCAAAGTGCTAGCAAGTGTGAGGACACTGGCGGCCCCTGGCCTCACCCTCATCACGTAACTGTTCGCGTGCCTGCGTCCCCGCATTCCCCTGCCCAAACTGGGGCCTCTGGGGTCAGCAGCTCCAAGGATTCTGCTTGGCCCAGAACTGATCTTCAGAAAGCATCGGTCACAGTCATGAACTTTAGAATGCAGGCGACCTCGCTGTAGATAACACTTTGTCACACCAGGCAGTTTATCTGAGAAAGAGGATGTGATAGGCTCAGAAGGTTCCTGACCTGGGAGTCTCTGCCTTGCCTCATGGTCTTGGTCAACTCGTCCCTTCTAAGGACACATTGCTCACCTGTGAAGTGGAAGGATTCCATCGGATTATCTTGAAAATCCTTTTGGATAAGTTAAGACAGGGTTACCCCATGCAACGGTCTAGTGACTTTCAGCGCTGGGCTACGTGGCGATTTCCTGGAGACCTTCTGAAGATCAGACTCCAGCTGCCACTGCAGACTGTGTGTTTCTGGCTCAGCCACATTTGGGGAAAGGCAAAACTGTGGAAATAGTAGAGAGATCAGGGGTTTCCAGGGCCTCGGGGGCGGGGGGAAGGATGAACAGGTGGAACACAGGTGATTTTCACATGATACTGTCGTGGTAGATACAAGATATTATGCATCTGTCAAAACGCCTTGAACTTTGCAGCACAATAGTGAACTCTAATGGAAACCATGGGTTCTAGCTGATAACATTGTGTCCGTATCATTTGGTCGATTGGAACAAATGTACCACACTAGGGCAAGATGTTAGTAACCGGGAGACACGTGGAGGGGAGAAGATAGATACGTGGGAACCCTCTGTACTTTTCCCTCAATTCCTCCTTAAGCCCAAAACTGCTCTCAAATTACCTCTATACATTTTAAAATATTTACTCCTTCTCCCCCCCTCCCCCAGGTATCCTGATCTGATTAGTCTGGGATGATCCTGGACATCTGTACTTTACAGTTTTCTCCCATGATTCTGATGGGCAGCGGCGGTCAAGGACAACACTATCTAGAGTGAAGAGTCTGCGGGATTGATGGATGGAGACACAAGGGTGATGGGGCACAGGGCAACCATCTCCGGATACCCGGAGCCTCAAACCCCCGACGTGTCTCTACTTGTTTGTTGGTTCTGCTTGGCAGCCTGGCTATAACACTGAAGGTACCCCCAAACTCTCTCATTTCCCCGATTGGACTGTGAGCTCCTGGAGGACAATGTGGCACCTTCTCGGCTTCTTGTGGCCTCTGTGATGTCTGCATGTGCTGGGAGAGGGCAGCTCCCAGTCCTGGGCTGCTGATTGACTTCGTCGAGCTACGAGAGTGAGAAACCTGTCTCCAGGCGGAGCGACCTGACCTTTACTCTACGAGACCACGCCCCCCTGCTCATCAAGGCTCCACCATATGGCTCTACTTCTCCTTTTTAAGTTTCACAAAACTCACGGAGCTTTTGTCTTTCAGATACTCTTCCTTTCACATCTCCCAGGTGGCAAAGGGGAAACATTCAGCCCCAGACTTCCGCCCCTTTCCCTTATCTGATATTTCCAGAGAAGCATGCCCCAGTCTAATTTGCAGGAGGAAATTGAAAATGCATCTTCCTCACCTCCAGGGATAAAATTCAGGAGCTTTGGAGAATCTTTAACTAATGAGAGAGATAGAAGCAGATTAATGGGTCCGGAAAACAAAACCTCCGTGCCACCTCAAATGGCCTTTCCCAGGGTGTGTAAATTGGTGGTTGTTGCGTCCAGCTGGGGAAAGAAGTATCTGATGACCTTGACGTTTCTATAACTGAGTATGGAGACGAGAGGGATATTCCAAAGGGTCACCACATTTTCTTGCCATTGGAGATACGTCACAGTCTCTCCTGGTAACTGCCACCTTATGGACAAGCAAAAAGGACACTTGATGGAGAGACTCCTATACACTCAAGAGGGCAAGGCGCCCTCACTCTAGAAAGGCAAATCTACTTAGAATTGTACACAAATACAGGGGTCACAAACTTGAGCTCGAGCAACCAGGCTTGGCATTCTCTTTAAACGGAATGAGAGACAGATGGACCTACGGGACAGACGCCTCTCCTGCCCAGACACAGGCAGTGGCTGCGGATGGCAGAAGTCCCACCTGTATTCCTGACCAGGGAAGAGATGGCCTGCTCGAGCTCACACACGGGAAGAGGGGAAGAACAGGAGAAGGCATCGGGGACACGGGGCTGGGCTGCCTCCTCCTTTTGGAGAAAAAAACCCCGATTGTGGTCTATGAGTTTCTCTGGCGGGATGTACTGATGGTAAACGTGACCACGTAAGTGAATAAATCAAAGTATGTGTCCCAATTGCATCAAAAATGCAATTTTCATGTTTTTTAAGGACAAGTGAGTCTCTGCTCTGCCTCGGGGGACCCGGGGGTCCCGGAATTCTGTTACGAGAACAAATAAGCACATAGCACTCGGCGTCAGGGAAATTCAGGTCAAAACCACACTGAGATCCCACCTCACACCAGGTAGAATGGCAAAAATTAACAAGACAGGAAACAACAAATGTTGGCGAGGATGCGGAGAAAGGGGAACCCTCTTACACTGTTGGTGGGAATGCAAGCTGGGGCAGCCACTCTGGAAAACAGTGTGGAGGGTCCTCAAAAAATTAAAAATAGAGCCACCCTGTGACCCGGCCATCGCACTACTGAGATTCTGCCAGACTGGGCTGCACTCCTCCTCACACCCACCTGTTTGCACAACCACCGCGCAACCCAGTCTGGCAGAGCCTACCGTTCCAGGTGGAGCCATTAGAGGGGGAGGCCCCGCCCACGACCTCGCCCCGCCCCAACCTTCTGTTCTAGAAGCCACCGGACCCTTCAAAACGGAAGAGGAAATGGAAGTTTGCAAGTTGGATCGAAATAAGACCTGAGGGACGCCTGGGTGGCTCAGTCGCTTAAGCCACTGCCTTCGGCTCGGGTCATGATCCCGGGGTCCTGGGATCGAGTCCCGCATCGGGCTCCTTGCTCAGCAGGGAGCCTGCTTCTCCCTCTGCCTTCTCCGTCTGCTGCTCCCTCTGCTTGTGCTCTCTCTCTCTCTCTCTCTGACAAATAAATAAATAAAAATCTTAAAAAAAAAAAAAAAAAAAAAGAAAGAATACCTGAGAGCTCGTTCCAACATCGCAGAAGGAGAGGGTGTCCCTCTTGGCCTCTTATCTGTTTCTGGTATCAGACATTTCCGTTCTTCTCGTTCTGAATTTCACCGGGTTGGGGGGCGGGGGGCGGGGAAAGAAGACATAAATTTACAAAGAAAGAAGACATTAAGAACAAAATCTTGTCTAGTGGAGTTGAATAATCAGATGTTTCCGTGACTGTGATTCCCCTCAAGAGTGTAGCCCTGGTGGGGTCCGGGGCTGGCACTTTTCCAAGTGGGAGTTGAGCAAGAAACCGCTAACCTAACGTGCACCTGTCCAGGTGCGAAGCGAATATTATAAAGAAAAACCAAAAACCTCCGTGCCCAGAAAACACACATAGCGAAATAAGACTGTTCGCAGAGCTGCTCGTGCTGATGGGTTTCGCATTCTGCAGAAGTCCCTGCTGCAGACTCTGAGAAGCTGACCTTTGAAAACAAGATGCAAGGGAGGGGAAAGGAGGGAGCCAGGTTTCTGGGCGGACAGCAGCCAAGCCCAAGGTCCTGAGGCAGGTGCATGGGGTGTGACTGAGGACGTGCTCTCGGAAGAACCTGAATGCTGTCGGCCTTGGCAGAGGGCACGAGGAGGCAGCCCTAGGGACCGGGCGGTGCTGCCTCATCCGGGTCCTGTCCGGGCGGCAAACCCCAGCGCGCAGGAGGGGCGGGGCTTGGACGCTGCTCCCGGGCACCTGCGAGTTGCCGGGGCCCCTGCCGAGGACTCCCTTCCGCTCGTGGGCCCCGCGCTTCCAGAGCTCCGCGACGCGGTGCTCCCTTCCCGGATGCTGTCATTCAGAAAGCTGCTTTCCTGCTTCCTGCCCATGGAGATTGGCCTTTATTCCGCTGCATTGCTGGGTTCTGTATCATGGCTGGAGGGAGGAGGGGAAAGGCGCGCACGGTGAGCCCCCCTCGGCCCCGCTCCGGTGGCCCGCGGAGGCAGGTGCTCCCGCCCAGGCGTCTGCAGGGA
>CM052889.1:77641632-77660736 GCA_028534135.1 Potos flavus | reverse complement strand
CCTTCCTTCCTTTCTTCCTTCCTTTTCCTTCTCCTCCTCCTCCTTCCTTCCTTCCTTTTTTTCTCTTTCTTTCTTTCTTTCTTTGGAGATTTATTTGATTATTTGAGAGAGTGAGAGAGAGCAGGAAGAGGGGCGGAGGGAGAAGGAGAGAGAGAATCTCAAACAGACTCCCCGCTGAGCATGGAGCCTCACGCGGGGCTCGATCCCACGACCCTGAGACCATGACCTGAGCCGAAACCAAGAGTTGGTCACTTAACCGACTGAACCACCCAGGCGCTCCACCTTCCTTCTTTATACTCTCATTTTCTTTTTTTCATGTATTACTTTGTTTGAACACTTGGCGATAAGTCATCCACTCACCATGATGGGAGCCCCCGGGTAATAGAATTATTTTTATTTTTTAAGTAATGGACCCAAGTCCGCTTGTCTATGGGTTGATATGTGATATTTGAGCAGGTTATAGTTTCCTCTACCAAATCATATATTCATAGCATGTTTTATTAAGATAAGGATTACTCTTCTCTTTGCTCTGTTCCTGAAGTTGCATATTATACCTTTAAATTCCTCCCTCCATTATCACATCTCCATATAAGATAGAAAAGGGAATTCCCGAGAGGAGACTCCCCCCAGCCCCACCCCAGACTGGTGTATAAATAGTAAGGAGCAGTTACGGAAATCACTGAATTTTATCGGAGGAAACTTTTAAAAGCCTCGTTTTTAGAAATGCTTTCAAACTGAAATTTTAGAATTTCCCTAAGCTTATTCTTGGGGCCCAAACATGGGGAAAGCAACACAAAAAAGGAAAAAGATAAATTGAGGACTGGAAGAGAGACGTGACAGTCTGAATGTTACTGACTTTCTGTTTTAGGGGAGGAGCAGAGACTCGAGCACGAATCCGACAGGCAGAGTAGCCAGAACTTAGGACGACATATGTCGTCCTGATCACGCCCTGCCTGAAACCCCCTCCTTGGGGGGCTCGTGGCCATGGGCTTCCTGCAAGCAGAGCCTTCTTCTCATTTTAGGACAGAGTTTAGGGGGAAATGAAATGTCAGGAAGAAGCCTCACACAGCATCAAATGTGAGCTCGTCCATTTCCTTTAGGACAAGACTTTGTCCCAACTGCTTTGAAAAGATCTTGTTACTTTGTGTTTCCAGAAATAATGGTTTATGGTGGGGTCTCGCAATGGTTAGAAATCATTCATGAGCATTTCAATGGTCTCATTTGTCTTTTGTCGGGAACATGCATCCTTATCTGAGAGAGAGGGCCTTGAACCCGGGGACCCTCACTGTCCCCTGGAGGTTGGGGTGACCAGCCACGTTCCCAGGGGGTTGCACCTCACAGGAGTGGGGCTCACGCAGCTGCCGTCACCACCCGGGGCTTAAAAAAGAACCATCCCTTTCATTACATTCAAATAAATTCTCAGTGTGACGCTAATACATTCTGGACATCTCTCTAATACTAGCAAACTCTTTTAATGAGGAAAAAGTGGTCTCGGGCCGGAGCCTTCGTCCGTCAATCATTACCTATTTAGAGAAGATTTATGTGTGTGTGTGCGTGTGTGCAATTAATGATACCTATTTCCATTTCTGGTAGAGATATAAAATTTCCTTTGTGCACGCATTCATTTAAATACAATCCTACATCATGATTTCTTTGGTGCCCCACTTCCTTGGTTCAGATGCCCTTGCACCTCTCCTTGACCGCACACAACAGTTTGGGTCCTTGTAAGTGCTGCACGGTCTTGCACTTAGGGAATAGACCGCAATTATCCACCTATCCTATGGTCCGTGTGCATTTGGATGCTTCCCTGTTTGGGGCTAGAGTGTGAGTCTTGGGGGGTTGTGTACGTATTTCTAGGGTGTACGTATACCCTGGAATCATGGGTATGCCCATAGGCAGCTTCGATAGATATTTCCAAAGAATTTGTCAAGGGGCCTTACAGAGTAACTCCCATCAGCAGAGGATGGAGTGTCCTTACTCCACACCCTTGCCAACACTTTGCGTCTTCCTCCCATGCACTTTAGCCATCGTGGCAGGTGTGGTGACATTGCACGGCATCCCCTGGGGAAGGTGAAAAGCCTCTCGTGGTCTCCCGGCCACTTAGCCTCCTCGATAAGGTGCCTGTCCAAGCCATAGGCTCACTCTTCCGCCGGGTCATGGAGTGTTAGAAGGGAGGGTAGCTGGGCAACGTTCGGGGGAATTAGCGACAGGAAGGGGATCTCAGGGGTCTTCGGGAGCCCTGGCAACGTTCTGGATTTTTGCAGGGTGTGCGGAGCTTCTAAAAGTCAAGGGCTGCGGATTTTCTGTATACGCTTCCAAACAGTTTCAGAGAAAAAAAGAAAATTGCACAATTTTAAGACAATAGTGAAAGAAGAAGATGTTTGCAGAAGTATCCAAGCCCTGCAGGGCTGCCCACGAGGGACAAGGCCGGGGGCATGGGCCGGGGCGGTTGGCGGGCACCAGAGCCTAGATGAGATCCTGACCTCGCGGGTTCACTGTCGGAAGCGCCGTGCCCAGGTGTCCTTGCCGCCCAGCGTGGGCAGGAGGGACGGGGGCACAACCCCTTGTGTCCAGGCCCTCCTCCTTCCTGGCTCTGAAAGTGGAAATGGCTGGATGCCTCGTGGGTCACTAATACGGGTAGTGCGTATCTAGCGTGACTTCCCTCTTGTTCCTAAACAGCTTCGGACACTGGGCCAGTGAGGACAGGCTGGGTTTGGTTCGATCACGGGCCACTGGCCATTGACATATTTTATGACTTGCTTAGGTTCACGACTGCATTTCCCATGTCACTAAGAGTGTCTCCGGCTGGGACCAGAGTCTCACTCGCCTCTCTCTCCCGTGGCTGACCCAAAGCGAATGACCAAGGCGTGGACATCGGATGAAAAACCAAATGAGCCATTCCATATTTGCTCTTTATCATGGCTGCCACTCATCACAATGAATGTCTTGTCCCAGCCAGGGATGTGTTCGCGGGGTCCCACCAGGAGAAGGGAACCCGTCCATGGAGTTCAACAGAGATCATTTTATGTGGGAGCTAATTAGAGAGGCGCCCTAAGAGCTCAGTCCACGGGAAAGTGAGGCAACTGGAGATCGGCAGTGTCAGCAAACCGTCAGGGCTGGCGGGACCAAGCCGAGGGCCTGGGACCCCGAGGAGAGCTCCAAAGCCTGAAAGACCGGCCGCGCCCAGAGCCAGAGCCAGTGTGGTGAATCTCCCAGCGGGGGTCGGGACCTCGGGGAGACGGGGGGAAACGGACGTGAGAGAGCAGAGCCAACGCTGCGAAGACCCCAAATGTGAGAGAGGGTGTCGAGAGAAATGCCTTGGTTGCTTCCCTACCCTGAGCTTCCCGCCTTCATCACTAATGGGTCGGCGGGTCAAACCCACGCAGACGCGGGTACGGAAGTCTGGGACCCAAAGTCTGCCAGGATCAGCCCCTGCCATGCAGAGCGGAGCAGAAGAGCAGAGAATGAGACCCAGCACGTGGGAGAGACCGAGGCGCAGTCACAACTTTGTCATTTCCACGGGCTGATCGATTGTATTTATTTATACTTATTCATTTAAATTTATTTTAAATTAAAATTTAAATTATTAAAATTAAAATGTAATTATTATTTAAATTAATTAAAATTATTTAAATTAAAATGATTTTAAATAAATTTATTATTATTAATATATTTTTATTTATTTACTTATTTATATAAAGTCAATTAATTAAAGTATATTGTATTATTAGTTTCAGAGGTAGAGTTCAGTGATTCATCAGTTGCATATAACCCCCAGTGCTCTCCTTAATGCCTGTCCCCCAGTTATCCCATCTCCCCACCCACCTCCCCTCCAGCACCTCTCCATTTGTTTCCTATAAGTAAGAGTCTCTTAGGGTTTGTCTCCCTCTCTGATTTAGTCTTATTTTGTTTTTCCCTCCCTTCCCCTATGATCCTCTGTCTTGTGTCTTAAATTCCACGTAGGAGTGAGATCATACGATAATTGTCTCTCTCTGACGGACTTTTTTCGCTTGGGGCTGGTCAGTTGTAACAAAGCCCCAGATCTGAGATCCCTGCCTCATCCTCCCATCCCTTCTTTCCTAAGCTGTGGGGTCCGTCGGAAATGGATGGGTCCGGTGTGGAACAGGTTAGGGTGGAGAGGAGACTGTTAATTCGGGGGGTCCTAACCCCCACGCCTCCTCCGCTGGGGAAGCAGGGCTGGGACCCAGGGCACAGATGATGATCTCGCGGGACAAAAGAGAACCCATCACCGTCACCCCCAAGGCCCCCGGGACGACACAAGTATTGAGCTCATTCCTCGTGCCCACAGCACTGCCGGCTTACACCGGGTAACTGCTCTCTCCCATTTGGAGCATGAGTCTTAATAACTGAAGAAAGCAAACAAAAACCATATCCTTAGTCGGAAAGACAAGCTCCTCCGAGTCATTTATCTTCCAGGAGTGCCCATACCTTGGCTGCTTCTAGAGTTTCCCAGAATCTGCACTCTCTTCAGCTCCCACACGGGAGGGGCCGGCACATGAGAAAGAAGCAGCCAGCCTAAAATGGGAGAGAATGCATGAAACACGTCAGCTTTCTTTTTATCACTCAAAGACCACGGCAACATTTATTATGGTGCCCAGGACAATATTCTCATTTCACTCTTCCGTGGATGGTGAGGATGTTCTTTTCTTAGCGGCAACTACTGGCTACGCTAGCAAATGGCAAGCCCGTGGGAGCCCAGTGGAGGGGATGGTGGGAGCGGGAGGGGCGTGGCTGCCCAGGGGACCGGGCAGAAGAGGACGAGGTGACTCTCTCCTGGAGGAATGCAGTTCACATGGACTGTTTTCTCTCTTTTTGCAATGTACCATCCCAGTTTCTACTCTTTGTGATGCAGACTAGGTTACTTGGGTCAATCGCCTACATGCATTTTCTTCTTCATCTCTCTCTTAGGCGTAATACTGCCTTAAATTCCACTCAGAGTCACACGATCATGTCTGAGGGGCCACGGGACCATGACATTGAGGGAATGTCGTTAGACAGATGTGAGATGCTCAAATCCCAGATGCCTCCTCTTAATGCGGTTATGGATGTGGAGAGAAACAGTATTGGAAGTATTTATAATTCTCAGCAAATGTCCTCAAAATGCCCCCCAGGAGCCAGATGGATTCACTAGCTGGCTTTCCAACTGTATAGAATAAGTGACTGAAATTCTATCTTCGGTTATAAATTAACTTGGGGACGTTGGAAATATATCACAATATCTGTGAGCTGGAGAGATCTATGAATTTCAATCTGTTAATACCCACGAATAGTTCCGGGGCACTAAAAATACACAGACCCAGGAGCTTGGGACATCTGGTTTACCAGTATCGCTCTCCCTCCCTTCCTCCCTCCCTCCCTCCCTCCCTCCCTCCCTCTCTCTCTCTCTCTCTTCCTCTCTCTCCCACTGGCTCAGCTGCTAAACAAGCTTCCCTTTGCTGCTAGGAGCCCTGAGGATTTCAGGTGGGGGTCTGCAGCTGGATGTCTCCGCCCAGGTCAGGCACATTTAACGCCATCCACGGAGTTATCGTTCGGAGACCACAAGATCTCCATTTCCTGTCCCTCACTTTTTCTCATAGGATTGTGGTCTTCATTTCCAGCTCTGACCGGCAGCATCCCACCCCCCAGCAGTATCAAAAGGCGGAAGAAATCAGAGGATGTCTGCTGAGCACTCCCCTGACGTACCTGTTCCTTGCATCAGACACAACGCTGCAGCAAGACAAATATCACAGGCTTGTGTGAAAGTTCCAGAACGAATCCAGTAAGTGACGGGAGCCTCCTACTCTCTGCTATTCCATTTAGGAGGTGTTTCTCCTCTAATGTGTGCATCCCCCAGCTCTTTGGTGTCAGGAATCTGCTAAGACGGAAACCTCAAAGCACCCGACATTCGGGAGGATGTGTCCCCCACGACAGAGCCGGATTTGTGGGCTGATGGTGTCTCTGCTCTGTTTCCTCCGAACCTAAATCCAGGTATTCGCTGCAGGAGCCTCTCATGTGAAAATGTAAAAATGTCGAAGCAAGCTCAGAAACCCCGCTCGAGAATCGTGTTCGATTTCCTTCTCCCGAGCACTGGGAGGAGCCCCTAAGTCCGAATACCATCCTCCTACTTGAAAGGAGGGCGCATTTTCTCTTGGCTAATACGCGTTTAAGCCTAGATCCTGGGCTATCTCAATGCAGCTAGCTCACTGCCAGGGGAAACAGACACTGTAACAATAGAGAAAAATCCAGAATCAGGGTGACAGCTCCAAATTCCCTCGCACTTAATCCGTAAACATCAAAGTTGTTTCTGACCACCACAGACCTCTCAAGTCATAGTGGGGTCTTGCAGAATCTAGAAAGAAATTGATGCCACCAAAATCTAACTTCTAGGGGAAAAAAGTAAGGAAGTGAAAAAAAAAAAACAAACAAGGATGTATAACGTTTTATTTCTTTTATTTTACTTTTTTCTTAAAAAAAAAAAAACCAAACAAACACCTCACTCCTTCCAAGCCCTCACCTAGCCTGGGATCACATAGCATTTTGCAGATGAGGGGTCCAAAATGGGCTTTTGAACAGTGGACCTCTAAAAGGGTTAGGCGATTTGTGTTCCTGGGAAACCTAAGGTCCCTGCAAATCTTTACCAAGTGCAATGGGAGGTTCTAGTTCATTCGGTTTCTGGTGAGGCTCTCTTCCTGACTTGCAGACAGCTGACTCCTTGCTGGGTCTTTACATGGCAGGAGAAAGAGCATGAGCAAACGTTCTGGGCTCCCTTCATCTAAGGGCACTAACCCCATCGCGAGAGCCCCACCCTCATGACCCCATCTAACTAATGACCTCCCAAATCCCCCAAAACCATCACACTGCGGGTTAGAGCTTCCACATGAATTTGGGCAGAAGACGACCCAGCTCACAGCAACACCATCCCAAGTATAAGACATGACCGGTGCATAGCAGATGATTACCCAATATGTTATGGAGGAAAAAAAATAAAATAAAGGAAGGAAGAAAGAAGTCTCCAGACTTTTTTTCCCCTCCCTTAGTACCTGCAAATCTGTGCTGGATGATTTTTTTGCCAACTTAACCCCGTCCCTACTCCCTTCTAATCCTAAGGACTACTTTTCACAGATCTCTTCCAATGACAGGAAATCAAACAAGACCAAAAATGAGGCCAAAGCCATTATGACTGGGAAGCAGGTAAGTGTGGGGGCTTCCCACTGCTCCGGACAAGCTCAAACATCTGGTCAGACTTTTCCAGCCCAGTCTTTTTTCCATTGCTTCGGGATGATGTCATGGGTGACTTTCTCCCATCCTCCTGTGGCAGCTTCCAGACCTTCCCTCCCATTAGTGAAAACAAAGTCAAATTTTCCATTTTATGGAGTTTTATTTCCCTCCTTTTCGAGGAAAACTCTGTTAAGAATTCAAATCTCAAGTACGGTGCAATTTCACACCGCTCTAACTGAAGAAACACGAATTCCCATTAGTTTCCATTTGAATTATTAAAGATTTGAGATCAAATGTAATTATTGTCAACAGGGTACCTATGGTATTTCAAAGAAGGTTGAAAAGCATTAAACCCAGATTTTATTTTATCGACCTTTTTAATGACTAGAAAAGACCACGTTGACACAATGTTATCAGAAAATAAATGTGGGACTGTTTATTCACCCCTTGGAAGAGGTCGTGGTATTTCTGTATTTTTGTCATTTTATACTATTATTTTAGACACCTTTTCATTGCTTACCAGATATTTTCTTAATTTATGACTTTTACTTGTCTAAATTACCAAGAATTTCAAAGTCAGGGTATTTGAATAAGTGAGGTCTATGGATCAGAGGATTTAGAGCAAAGGATGCTTTCATCAAGTCTAAAAATATATAGAAGTCTCTCTATTGCCTGTCCCCAGCTACTCTACTTCTCAATTTTGCTGATAGAATTCTCTACCTGGAGAGTCTTCCTGACCTCCTTTGTCAATGGCATGTGACTGAATCCTTGCCAAAATTACCAGAGAGGGAGTCTGATGGGGGAAAGGGGAGGGGAGCCTGAAATAACTTCTATACTGATATTTTTCATTAATTAGAGAGACACCTGACTTTGTCCTGCTTTTAAATATGGTCATAATAGGATGTGATAGTAGGAGCTCTGGCAGCCATTTTGGGGCATGAGGTGATAAATGAGCCAATAGACTAAAGAAGCTAGAATGGAAGGATGGGGAAGTCCTGGGTGTTTGAAGACATCTGAGAGCTTTTGGACCAACCATGTGACCACTCAGCTTTAGACCTCATGTTCTAGGAAATAATAAAACCCTGTTTTGTAAATCCTTCTACTTGAGTGTTAGTTGGTGGGCAATGATACAAAGTTGCATCGAATGATTCCCAATGAACCTGAGATTCTGATGGTGAAATTCTAGAAATAAACAGATGAATCTATTTTACATAGGTGAAGAGCATATTCTGAGTTTCCATGTAGCTTTTCCAAAAGTCCTAAAAAAAAAGAGAGAAAAAGAAAAAAAAAAAGAAAGAAAGAAATGAACAGGGCAGTGCATTTCTTATTGCTTTATCATGAAGTTGACCTTAGCCCCACTACCCTCTCCTTACCAGCATCAATGTCAAACACATTCTCTATGCACATGTTAAGAATTGACTTACTTCAGGACATAAACTCAGTAAAGTATACAGATCCCTTCCATGCCCCCATTCAGCGTTTCAGAGACCTGACGTGTATGTGTGAGGAACAGTTTCAATAAAGAAAGATCGCTAAGTGCGGTCAAAGCCATAGGGATGTAGAACTGAGTTACGGGGTCAGAGAATCTGGCTTGTTTTCTATTTCCGGTGGAAAACACTACTTCCCAATACCACAGTCTTCCCGAATTTCTCATAAGAAAAATATAAAAAGTACATTTCTTTTTGTCAGCTTGATAAGTGACCCTGTAAAAATCCCCCAAGTCCCTTCGCAGACAAATAGGAAAATTATTTTCCAGTTCGGATATGTTTATTCTTCCTTTAAAAAAAAAATCCTATCTCCCCTAAATAGTTTCTATGATTTTACTGGCTCTATAAAAAGTAATGATTTTATTAAACTGTAAGACCATGGCAGATGGAGAAACTATAATTTAGAGAGATTAAATGAGCTGAATTTTATATGCCTGTAGCATTTAAGGCATTGAAAAATAACAAAATAATTAGAAAACGATGCATCGTGGACACCAGGCTATTTCTCAGCTGAACGGCTAATAATCACTCCTCACAAGGCTCCAGATGTGCGTGTTTCCTCTAATAATGGGGAGTTAAAAATAACATTTCTAATTCCTCCCCCAAATGATGATCAGCTGTCCCAGGCTGCCAAGCACTCCGCAGGGGGGAACAGTGTCGGGTGTCTTCAAGCAGCTCGACAATAAATAAATAAGCATGTTCATCACATTATTCAAATGCAGTCTTAATTACTTGCTCCGAACTTTTCCAAGCAGGCTCCTGGGTGTATCATCTTCCAGCTCACGGCATCATGCTAAATGCACGGCCATTGCAAGTGCCGCTGGTTGAATATTTACTAGAGCTGGGTCTTTGCTGCATTCCACATCTCGGGGTCCCCGAGCCCAGCCCAGCCCAGCTCCCAACTCACCTGCAAACCCGGCGCCTCTCCTCGAGCCTCCATCTCTGTGGGGTGAAAAGTACCATGCGCGGTCACGCTTCTAGTGCCCAAGGGACTGACTTACAGTTTGCTTTCCCCATTTGGGGATGACCACAGCCTTACTCCAGCCAGAGCTCCGGAAGGACACAGGGAAAGATGGCCAGTGGTCCCCTGCACTCCGGGTCAGAGGGGAGCCGGCCCCACGGACGGTGTCACGGTCCCAGGGCCAGGGATGGGCTCGCGACTTGGAGTTTGGGGAATGAGCCATGGGATGCGAGGGAGTGTGGAATTCTTAGTTTTGGTTCTTCCGCCAGAGCCCTTGGCTGGTGGGCGATTTCTAACTGCTCGGGTCCCCATCTGGGAAACAAAATGCTGAAATGCTGACCGAGCTGTTTCCACGGCTTTTGAAGAATCAAAGGGACGGTGGGAAAGCGCCTCACAAGATAAGATGCACCTGCAGACTGAAGTCAACTTCTGCCTGCGACCAAGTCCTTTTCTTTGTAGCTGCGGTGGCGTGACTGGGACGTCCCACGGGGAGACAGAGGCCAAACCCTGCAACGCGCTTGGACACCCTGGGGTCACGATGCATGAGAGAAGAAAACAGCCTAATGATGTCCTAACTGGGACGTTGTCCACAGCACGGTATCTACTCCGAGCCCAGCCCCCACCCCTACGATGCCGCGTTTGACTGACAAGCATGCGCACTGCACGTGACAGGGGACCTTCACCCAAGTATGTGTCTCCCATTGCCTCGTCCAAATTTCTGCAGAGAAGACAACGTCCCCTGACCCTCCGCGAGTTCGCTCTTGTGTCCAGCTTTACATAATAAACCACTGTGTAGCGAAGAATTAACTTTGTCCGCAGTGAGGCCTGTCCTTTACCTTGACTCCTGGCGGGGGGGGGGGAGGGACCCCTAAATGCTTGCCATTTCCTCTGTGATGACCCTGGCTTTGTAGCGCATCTGGGCCCCTTGGATGGCACCTGCTAGTTTATGCTAATCAGATGACGGCGCGGGGCGGGGCCAGGCCCCAAGGACCAACCAGCTGCTGAGAGGTTGGGGGGGACGTGAGCCCGGTGACGTCAGCGCCGCCCCCAGCGAGGGCCAGGCTGGAGGTCGGGTTCAGGCACGCGGGCCTGGTCGGGTCATGCGTACCTGTGTACTGACGCCCCGACACGGGCTCTGATGCGAAGCGCAGGTGGACCTCCTCGTTGGCGATGCTCGGCATGTGTCGTCCCATGTCGCAGCTGGGAGGCGTGCGCTCCTGCGAGGTCAGCAGGAGCTCCACGTCTGGACCCCTCCCCATGCGCCCTAGGAGCCCAGAACCAAATCCGTTGCGCTGAGACAGTGGCTGAGCACCGAGCTGGCGTGCGCACCGGTGTGTGCGGTTTAAACAGCGATCGTAGAGAGAAGCGACGCTATCAGCATGAACGTGCTATTGGCCCTTTTCTGCCGAGAGCACGGATCGTGTATAAAATAGTAAGTGTCTTGGGTGGCTCAGTGGATTAAAGCCTCTGCCTTCGGCTCGGGTCATGATCTCAGGGTCCTGGGATCGAGCCCCGCGTCGGGCTCTCTGCTCAGCGGGGAGCCTGCTTCCCCCCCTCCCCCCCGCCTACTTGTGATCTCTCTCTCTCTCTCTGTCGAATAAATAAATAAAAATTTAATAAAATAAAATAAAATAAAATAAAATAGTAAGTGTCTTTCCCTGGGTTTGATCGTTTCTGCGTTCATCGGTCCTCCAGTCCCATCGCGGTCCCCGCTGCGTCTTGCGGGTGCGCCTACCCCGCAGGTGGTGAGGCTCACCCCACACATCACCCACTGGGAGTGGCGGGCCTTTAATTTGCCTTTGGAATTCCAGAAGTGGTCTGCGGTATACGTCCAAGAGTCAGAGACAAGGCTCTCCGTGGAGGATGAGTATTTTAAAGGGTGCGGAGACCAGAGAGAAGCCAGCACAGGCCACACGGTCGTGGTCCCGTGTCCCGTACCACGAAGGAGCACCTGGGTCCTCCCGCAGGCAAACTGTGGCTTGTCTCCGAGAATCATTTGGTGGCCGCGGTGGTTTTGCCCAGCCCGGCGGCAGGGGGCAGCTGTGGGGGGCAGGTCCAGCTCCACTGCACAGATGTGCAGGTAAAAATCTTCAAAACGGAACAAAGAACTGAAAGGCCAGGTAGTGGGAGGGGTGTGGACACGGCCACCGGCTCTGGTCCACGCACACCCACCCACGATGTTCTCGCAGCTGGGAAACGCCCACCCCGGGCGGGGGAGCCGGGGAACCCCGAGTAACAAGGACATTCTAGAACGGGACTGAAAGGGGAAAGTAAAGCCCTCTGTCAGGAAGCAGGAGAGGCATGGATGAAGCTCATTTTATAAGCAGCGCCCACGCCTGCCATTTCGGCACATTTCATTCATTGGGTCGGACTTCCTCCTAAAAGGAATGGGTTGTTCCGTCCCAGTCTTGCTATACAATACCAGGATTGCGAGGGACCCCTATTTTTATGTGATTTGGGGCCAAATAAATACTGGGAGCGGTGGCAAGTCAGGAGTGACCTAAGCCATCCTGAACAAATAAAACATGTTTAAATGGGTAGAACAGCGAGCCTCGCACAGAGCCCGGATTTCAAAGCCACGCCCACCTCACTGTAAAGTGCAGCTTATCCCAAGGAACAAAAAGGTGTTTCTACTCCTAGCCTTTGTGCTCTCTAGAGAGACGGACGATCCGCAGCCTAAAATAAAATACACACATTTCATCTAAACAGATGGCCCAGATCGACCATTAAAACCAGAGTCATTTCCGTGCTTCTCCTAAAACACAGACACTGACTGGTTTTATCTAGTGATAACATTCCAGCCTCCTTAGATTGAGAGCGTTTATTTCCCCAGTAGAGTTAAAAGCCCGTGAATGATTATTTCCCGCCTCCTGGTCTCCAGCTAAGGAAACGTTTACATTAAACTTTTCCCTGTGCTTTCCTCTGTATTTTAAGACTTCTAAAAACAAACAACACCCCTACTGCCGTGATGCACGTTCATTATACGGATTCAGCGAGAAATCTTCAGTAGGTATTAAGAACATCAATACCAGGGGGAAAAAATCTCAAATGCAGAGTTTGTAGTTTGCACAGAAACTTCTAAACAAAGCGTTCGTTCCTTTTTGAGTCTCATTGCAAACTTTCTTCCATTCTCGAATGCACTTATGATAAACATCCTACGTGCACACTGAGGTCCGGGAGGAACTCTCCGTGGCCGGTGGCTCGGCTCTCCTGCTTTCCATTAGAAAAATGGAAAGTGGATGATGCAATTAGTGAAAGATAGTTTGTGATGGTTCTGAAATAATGCCGGTGGGGAGAATGGAGTCGAGAATTGGGGAGAGTGTTCTGGTTCATATCCCGCCAGGTCTATTGAGGGGGGCAGGCACGAGGCTTCATAGACCCTTTCTCAAAGACCCTCCCCTGCCCATGCCCATTTACCCATGGGCTCCTGTGGGGCACAGAGAAAGAACAGGCTTGGCTGATGGGATTTATTAAGACCTATCAAGCGATTCAAGCCCAGGGTTTCCAGGGAGATCTCTCTTTTCATCCTGAAAGCAAAGTGTGGCATTTGCCAAAATGGCCAGGGTGACACGGGCAGGTTCAAAAAGGGCACATACGGCTGAGAGACTTGGCAAGGGCACCTACCCGTCTTTTCGGCTGGGACAGCAGTGCCGGTCTTCAAAGATCTGACCGGGATGCCCAGCTGTCTCGCGTTTTTCTTATGCCTCTAGTGCTCTGTCTGCCTGGCATGATCGGCTCCCTGGGATCTTGGACCCATGCCCTGCCCCCATCGCAAACACAGACACACGCAGAGACACATGCGTGCACACTCAGAGATGCCTACAGACACGGGCACGCACACGGCACACACGAGCAACCACACACGTACAGGCACAGGCACATAGTCACATGCGTAAACAACTACAGGCACACACAAACACGTACACACCACACAATACACACAACTATGCACACGTGCGTGCAAACACACGTTCATGAACACGCACGTACGTGTACACGTCCGAGCCGTTCACAAATACAGCTCAAAAGGGGAAAGAAGAGAACCATCACATTGACCCCGAATTGAATGTTTCGTCTGAGTTTTAATTTGGTTTGGTCCAAGAGGGATGCGGAAAACACCTGCCCCTCTTCCTGTCCTTAGCACACTGGGTCATCTAGCCACTGAAAACTTCTCTCTGGGTGGCTGCAGGAATGAATAAAATGCTGCTTTTTTTAAAAAAATTTTATTTATTTATTTGAGAGAAAGAGCACAAGCAGGGGAGAAGCAGAGGGAGAGAGAGAGGGAGGCTCCCCACCGAGCAGGGAGCCTGATGCAGGGCTCGATCCCAGGACCCCGGGATCATGACCTGAGCCGAAGGCAGACATTCGACCGACCGAGCCACCCAGGCGCCCGAAATAAAATGCTTCTTAAAGGTGAAATGTCCTAGTGTTTTTAAGACTTTTAAGTTCACGCTTACCTTTTCTGATTTGAAAAAAAAAAAAATCACCAATTGTTTAGATGGGAACATCGTCACATCCTAGCGGTGTTTGCTTTTGCCTCCATGCCAACTACTGGATGACCAGAAGTGTGGGACCGGTTTAGTGACCTCAGACAACCTGCATCCATCCGATGTGGTCCGTCCTGTTTGCCAAAGCCCTGAAGGCGGGAACTGGGTGGGCGGACAGCCCTGCAGGGAGCCCGGAGGACTCCGTGGAACCTGGTCTGGACATCAGCAGAGGCAGCAAACCCAGCCACTCCCCTCCCTGCAGGTCTGAGCCTGACCCGCAGCGTCTTCTGCTGAGCCCTGACTTCATCCCAGATCGTGACTCCAAAGTCAATAGGTGAGCGTCACTCCCCTTCGCCGTCCTTTTCAATTAGCATTCTTTGTAGACTATGGACAGATGCCTGTTAGCCGGGGAGTGTTTGGACTGGGGCGATGGCTGTTTAGTTCGGAACGCACTCATGCCGAGTTTACAGGGCCAGAGAAGTGGGTTGAGGCTTTTGAGTGGAGAAAAAATCGGTTTCACTACCATGTTGAGATGGAACGCAATGTCCCTCTGTCAATGTTGTTGGATGGGGTCGCCCCCTGACGGCTCCCCCTGCGCCCCCATCCCCACATCCTGCTGGTGAAATGCGGCAAAACCAGCATTCTGCTCAAAACGCACAGAGGGCAGACTTCGGCGGCGTCACCCAACGTTGTCACGGTAAAACTCGGCCACCGAAGTGGCCGTGAAGCCAATAATTCATCTTTCCACTTGCCTCGATGCTCTGTTTCCCAGCCGTTCTGGAGAGACTTACGGATGGTTTCAGTCTGGATTAACCCCGTCCATTTGCAAAATGAGAGCGAGGCCGTCAATTTCTCTCTGTGCACGTGGTGTTTCCCGGGGGCTGCCGGGGGCTGTTTATCCCCAGGCAAAACGTCAAGTGAGTTCTGTTCTTAATCTCTCCCCAACTCAGTCTGTGGCTTTCAACCCCACTGTCTCTGTGAGGCTGCTGCTCCTCCTCCCCACAGTCTGGTCTCCAAAATAGCGTCTTCATCCCGACCAAGGGGACAGATCTCTTGCATGCACAGTGTTCTAGGTGGTACTTTCTCTGTACCTTCTACACCTTCAAGAATGCCCCAAACTGGGTTGCTCTCAAGATGAATTGACCAGGATTATCCCGGGCCACGCCATCCTGGAGTACTGGAAGGCACTTTACCTATACCACGCTTTGGATGGAATTGTTTCTTCAGACCCACAATTCGAGTATCTCGACCACTAAAATCCTGCTCAACTTAGGCACACGGCATAGGACCCCAGGGAGCTGCATTTCAGAAGTCATCATTCATGTGCATTTTCCACGCCGCGTTATGCTTCTCGGGATGCAACGTCTGGTATGCGGACAGAAAACAAGAGTGAATATAGCCCATGGCTTCTAATTAGCAAGAAGCTTTCAGAGCCGATATGCCAGGGAAATTTTATTAACTTGATGAGCATCGATGCCAAAGTTCAGGGAAATTTAGAGTCCCCATGGTTTCATACCGAAATGTTTATGCTTTTGCTTCTTAGCAAATATGACCCCACAGACAGGAGAGAGGGGGGCAGTTCGGAAAGGGGGATTCCAGTCCCTGTCCAATTTTTGGCTTTATGGTGACTGGGTTTTAGCAGAAGCAGCAGATGTGACTGCCCGGGAGCGACTGTGTCTCACTGAGCGTCCGCACATCATCTCTCTCCACAAAGTCCCCTTCAGGGAGGTGGCTCCATGCCCAGTTCTGATGGCCAGCTCGGTCACACGTCTGCATTCTGAGTCCGCCCTGTGCCAAGCCAAGCCCACTCGGCAGGCTGCTTGCAACAGGCTCCTCCCCTGTGAGCGGACATCCGCTGCCTCTCCACCCACCACGCAAACCCCCCTGGTCCCCAACCCTACAAAGTCCCCTTTCCAGGGGACATGCCTGGCTGACTGTGCATGACTCATCTGGTAACTTGAGCGTAGCTGCTTCTATTTGAGAAGCGAATTCCCATTACGCTGGAGCCAAATGTCAAGGATCCAAACGGAGATAAGATAACTTGGAGAAGGCGCAGACTTCATTTGAATAATGATGTTAGAATTAGCATCTACTTCTCTCCACATGCACGCACCGTGGGGCCACCTCCTTTGCAGGGAATGCTGCAAAACCCACACAATTACCCCAAGGCTGACAAACGAGCTCTTCCGACGAGTGCGAGCCATCTTTTAAAACAATCTTTGTTGTTATTGTGAGTGGTTATTTCTGGCCATTTTATTTTTTTTTCTTTATATATGCGTATGTTTTCGACAGAGTTGACAATAGACACCGATGTCCTTGCCGATCATGAAAACAATGCCTTAGAGGCTCAAAGCCCACAGTGCGGCGTTTTTTAATTTTACATCACATGACTCTGGGCTCCTGGCTTCATTCTCCAGTTAAGTTTTTGAGAATAATCAAGCTTTGCCAGCCTCAGTTGTCGACCCCAGCAGTAACATGTACAAGACTCAGAACTCCAGCTCCTGGGGACAGGCTCAGTGATGTGTCCCTGTTTATAAACACTCAGGCATGCTATAGACAAGGCATACAGGAGGATCACAGCGGAAGCTGGTGTAGACGGTCCCTCCCAGGGATGATGGTACGGAGAGGATGCCACGCTCTACTGGGAATAGTGGAGTCATTGCCATTGGGGGTCACAGAGCCACCTGAGATCGCTCTGCAGCACCTTCCCACTCCTGCTCCTGCACATCCCACTCCTCCTCCTCCTCCGTTTCTTCAGTTATGCAAGTCTACCCTTCCGGTCCTGTGAGCTCGCTCAGGATGGAAGCACAGCCAGGATGGAAGACTCTACCAATGGAAGCAAATGGGACAAGACATCGTCCTTCCCATGGATCAGAGAGTAAAGGCGAGAGGGAGAACCGTGTTAAGATAAGAGGGTCGCATCTGAAAGACAGTGTCGGAATAATAGCAGCATTTCTGAAGCAGTCATTCTCTGCTGGATGCTGCCTTAAACTCCTTCTTTCATATTAAAATTTGTATGACAAAATAATTTGAAATCGTTGAATAATAAGGAGGTGCCAACGTACGGGCCACAGGAATTTAGGATGCTAGCTTTGTCATTTTCGCTTAAGATCTGTCCCTTTTAAAGAAATAAGACACTACAGATTCAGCTGAAAAGTAAAAAAAAATTTAAAAATCTGAATTCCTGTCTTCTACCCTCGGACCATTGCTACCATTCACTTCTCTTGTACGGAAGCACACAGAATCAAGTACATCGCTGCTGCTATTATTTTGAACAGATTGTTATCCATCGCATCAATGAAGAATAAGAAAAATTAGAATTTTTATTATACCTTCCAAAAAGTTTATTTCTTAGAGATAAATGGCTTCGCTGAGACTAAGAAGGGCCATTCTAGCCCCAAATCTATCTCAGCAGCTCATCCAGCTTAATAAATAAAAATTGGACTTAATCTTCCTACCCTTAAATTCTTTTACTTCAGACCATTCCTCTGGTTCCTCCAATAACATTTTATAAGTTATACAAGAATCATGCAATATGCAATTTCTTTCTTCTTTGCCACTGATCTATAGCCGCCACGTTTTCCCTAACAATAGCTCAATCTTGGAGCCATTTGCTTTTGTCGTGTGTGTGTGTGTGTGTGTGTGTGTGTGTGTGTGTGTTTGTGTGTGTGTGTGTGTGCCCCTGCCAGTTAGTTATTCCCCTCCCTCCTCTGCACGTCCTGTGAGCGTTTCGTCTCTACCACAAAAGCCATTTTGAGTTTCTTACTGGTCATCGTACGGATGGACGTCTACGTGCAGTTAGATTGGATGATCATTCTGTTTATCTCTTTTTACTCTTATTCACACAAATGGCAAGCTTCATCTGCAACTGTTTCCTTGGCAACTCCTTTTCTGTACATATAAATACTATTTTTAGAGCTCAGACTGGGTGCAAAAAACTGATGCTCATATATAGTGCTTTCATAAATACAACCCAAAGCAGTTTGAGAGATTGGACCCCCCGAGTAGTGAGCCCCATCAGTTCCCCCATGAAGTTACCGCAGTCAGAGGAAACATAATAAACCTGTTGGTGATGTCAACATTTCCGCAGAATTAATGTGAAAAAGAAAAACTTCCTGTACAACTTATTTGTTAAATAACACCCCTTTATTGACACTCTTATATTCAGTAAAACCTCTTATCCAATTCAGATACAAGACATTTCAATAAGGAAAACCAGGACAGAAAAAGTAGGGGTATGAATTTACATACTGCCCCTGAACAGTGACGTGACGACAGGTGGAGAAAAATGACATCCAGCACGGACACTCAGTAAACGGCAAGATATGACAGAACCTGGGTAATAAAACTTGTACGACAATCCAACAGAGCTTGAAGACGGGACTAGTTTTCTTCCCTGTTCATGTTTGTAAAAGAATTCCAGAAGCCAGAGAAACTAGTTTCCATATACACGCAGGGCAGGGAGTTGGGTGAGGGGAATGAGGAGCCGAGGACACAGAATTTCATGAGGCATTCACTGTCACTGTTGTGCAGTGCACGCCCCTGGCACCCAGCCGCACCTCAGTCCCAGCCTTTTGCATACATGCATCAAGAGCAGTGCTCACTGCAAATAAGGGTTACATTCAGTTATCTATTGCATATGTTATTACTCTCAAGCCTGGACAAATAATGTCCACTGTGCTTTACAAAGACCTAAGAATACAAATATCAACTCCCAAATTCTTTCCAACTCCCAGTGGCCGTTTGCCCTGAGACAATGAGTAACATCCATGAGTTCTAGGTTCCTTATATTATCACTGGGCTGGTCCCAGAAACTGGGTAAAAATGTTGTCCCAGGAGGTTCCCGGTATCTCCTTGTAATTGACCTAGAAGCATATCACATCCCGGCTTACAACCCGGCTGCCGTCGCTCTCCGGGCCTCTGACACCTGCTCGGAAAGGGCTCCCCTCCC
>CM052889.1:77608812-77641132 GCA_028534135.1 Potos flavus | reverse complement strand
GATGGCTCTCTTGTCCGCTCTGTGAGGCTGCAGGGCAAGGGACAAGCCGGCCACCAGCTGCATGCCCAGGTCTGCGATGGTGACGCGGTCATCCAGCACGATCACCGTCTTCTCAGCCAGAATGGAGTCGGACAGAGGTGACAGCACCTTCGAAGGAAGCAAGCGAGCTCTAGTCTCTGCTCCGTACAGCATTAATGAGAAAAAAAGGAAAGAAAAAGGTTAAATGCCTACCAGAAAAAAGTGGGGCTTTGTAACCAAGTGGATGTCTTCTTTTCGATCATTTGTTTGCCACCCTCCTTGAAACCCCAAAGTGTGCTCTCAGGGCTAAATGAAAGTCTTCAGAAAGTAGGAATGAGCTCAGATAAAAAAAAAAAAAAAGCAGAAACCTACCTTTCCCTTTATCCAGCTGCGGTGACAGATGCAGGGGAAGTCAGCGGCCAAATTAGCAGGAAACATTCCTCCCAGGGACAAGCTATGGCTGAAGTGTCAGACCAACCCTTTTATTTGGGGGGACCGCTACCTTTTTGGCCCCCCACTGTTCTCTAAAATCCAAGATTATCAGAAACCTTGCTCTTTGAAATCCCGTCATCAGGCAGAATGAACTTCCCTCTCCTGCCTTGAGGACCTAAGTCACTTTGACACAGAGAAGCAACTCTGATTTCCGACTCCGATGCAGGATTTCAGATAATGCAACGTTCCCCGCGCACGTGAGTTATGTGTCTCCCGAGCAAGCAGGACCCTGGGTCCACAGGAGGGCCCAGACCGACGCCAGAAGCTCAGCGTGTCCTGAGCTACCCACACTTCGCTTTATTCGAGACTTACCTGCCCTCGGCTCTTGCCGGCTTCCCATCAGACCCTATCTCTTTTGTCCAATACGATTTCCCACATTTCCTCCGCGTGTGGTCTCTCTAAGAGCAATAGGTCAATAAATCTGACTTTGTCAGACAATAGATTTGCACCCGATGATCTTAGGACAGATGGTCTGGGGCTAGGACAACCGGTTGAAATGCAGATCGCTTAAAAGAGCATTTTTTAATGTTTAATCACACACCCTCCGTTAAAAAACAAGGAACTATAAAGAGGTTCACCTAATAATATTTTGCTTCCTTTGATTTATACAATATTAGTCATTTGTGTTCTTCAGAGCTTGATTTAATTTAGTGGTAATTCCCCCCAAATTAAAGAATATTATCTTCCTGCTGGTGTTGGCCCATGAGAGCACAGAGAATGTAATATTTTCCTCGAAACTAGTAGTTATATTTGGACAACCTTTTTACTGAAAATATTTAGAGAAATGGTGTCTTGCCTTCTTCCCCTGCTTAATTTTCACTCTTTGAGTAGTTAGATGTTTATAACGTAGTAATTGTAGATCCCTGTAGCCTCATTGAGCTCGCTGGGGAAATCCAGCACAAAAAAGGAATCTTAAGGCCTTTAAAAAGTCATTTCGGCTCATAAAACATCAATTTGCAACCAGAGTGATTCAGACCTGGACTGATGTCGTAGCAATAGAGCAGCCTGTGCAAAATCACATTGGGGTGAACCCAAAATTGTGATGTGGCAAGGAATATTTAAACACTTTGTAAAGATAATCATCTGCTCTATAATCTCTTCACAGCCCTCCTATTAAAATTAACTAAGAAATAGTTTCAATCATCCTCTAAGAAAAGAGAAAGCAGGACATTGGGGAACTTTGCACACGCGTGTAAATAGATACAATAAACAAAACGTGTCCAGACATCGCCGAGTGCCCTGAGATTGAGCGCTGCTAATGTCAAGGACATAAGGTTGCTTTCGTTGTGTGTCTTGACATAGCATCCCCTGGGGAAAGGGTGCAAAATTCGAACTCAAGAGCATCTCTAATTTGCAGAAGCTTCTCTGTGGTTAAACAGGAATTTCTGACTCTGCAGTTTAAAGGCTGATGAACTCTGTGTACTGTGTTCATGCCTCCCTCCCACGTACCAACACCCACCTGCACAGAACCGACTCATACTAACGTATCTGGACACGAGCAAAGAGTGGGCTGAGTATTTGGGGCAAGTGCCACGCAGTGCATTAAACCGGCACGGTCGGTGGTCCTCCCACCAGGATCCTGCCGCCCTGGAGCTGCGCTACACTGCCGGGAGCATCCTCTGCCCTTCTTCTCCTCGTCCTCCCCCTGGTGGGCCTGGGACACAAACCAGAATGAGGCTGCTTTTCATCCGGGGTGTTCTAAATATCCTCAGTTTTCCAGCAACCGTGGGGCTGTGGTCATGAAATGACAGGACCCGGCTCCTCGCCTGGTCAAACGTGTGTGTGCCCGCAGATGCATTGACAACGTCTTCGGCCATCGGGAGTGCGGGGTATTTCGCTGGTGCCAGATCTGTGGCTTCCCGCCCAGGATTCAAGAAACAAAGACGTTGTCTCTTGCCTTCAACGATTTGCACGCGAGTGCCAGATGCAGCCAGCCGGAGGAGGACGAGGGAGGTTTGCTGCACTGTGGAGTCGCCCCGGGCTGATCCCGCGGCCCCGTTTCAGTCCATAGCAATGTAATCAGAGTGTCTCCGGGTCCGAGCTGGGAACCCACATATTTCAAAGAGCCCCGGCGAGTCCAAGGGGCAGCAGTTTGGGAACCAGTAGTTTGAGCTCGAGAATGTAGGCAAACTAGCCTCGCTGCCCCGCTCCCCCTCCCTCTGACAAGGGACGCGAGTGCTCTGATCCTTATTCCCGTCCCCTGTGAAATCGGGGGCTGCCCACCTCTGCCGTGGTTGTTGCAGGGAGGGGAACGGCACGGGCCCTGTTGGTTGGCCCGAGGTTGGCGCCTGACGCGCGTGAGCGATAGAATTTGAGAGCGACTGTGTTCTCAGCATTGCGAGGACAGGCGCCCGGGGAGATCCCAGCGGGGTTCGGCTCGGCTTCCAGGAGGGGCAGGGAACCACCCGTGGTTGAAAGGGGCTCCTTACAAATAACACAACACCCATCCCACCTTTAAGACTCCCCACTGGGGACAGGAGACCCACTATTACAACAAAAGATGCTCAAAATTGCTCCGACCGCTTAGAAAACCCCGAGGGTTTGGGGAGCCGTGATCCAGGAACCACAAAGACCCACAATCATATTTCTCATAATGCACAGTATCACAGGCGCTGTCTGGTGTGGCATCGGCTCTTGGGGGGAACATCAGCGGCCACCATCGCTGCTGTCACTTCGCACATTTACCGGGTTTCCAGCCACGGGACTACGTCGAGCTGCCCACGGTCCCCCAGAGCGCCCCCGGCAGTCACCCAGCGTGCACGGTCCGGCAACCTTCCATCCCTGAGCAGGACCCCTTTCTCCTCGAGCATCACAATCCGCCCAGCTGCAGCTCAGGGACAAGAAGAGAGTGGCCGTTGGCAGCCCATACTGTCTTGTCAAATAATCGCAGCCACTTAAGTGCCTGTTAGATAGACTTCACAGCGACATAAACGCTTTCCTCTCTAATCCACTTTCTGTTTACACACAGGGTAGGCACTTCATCCCCTCATTTCAGCTTTTCTTCTGCCTCGAAAAAATCAGATCCGCAGCCCCAGGCACTTATCGGCTCCCTCATTAAGCCCCCGTGCTGGGGAATTCATTGCCTCCGAAACGCTTGGTTCCTTGAGCTGATAGCTGTTTCTAAAGTCAAGGCAAAAACAACCACAAAAATCACTTATTTATGATGATATTTCGGGACATTTCCTCTTCTCCTTTCTCCCTCCAGGGCGTTTATCCTGGGTGTCTTTTAGACTCCGCTGCACCTGTTACCGAAAAGCTATTATAAAAGCAAATTGATGTTGCTGTTTTTTGCTTTGTGACAATGTTAGCAACCAAGGAGCGGCAAGCACGCCGCTCGAACGTGGGCCACCGCGGTTCCTGATCAAATGCTTGGATAAAGGGAACACAGGCCAACAGCTGGTAAGGGAGCAGCGGGGATAAGGAGCTTGGAATCTAGCTCGCTCACTCCCAACCTCTATTCCCCTGGCTCTTTAGCCGCGGGAAAGCCAAGGCTCCCAATTTGTAAGCAGAGGTCAGAAATCTGGGTTTTTTTTTAAATAAAAAAAAATAATAATTTTTGTGGTAAGAACACTTAACATGAGATCTACTGCTCTAAATTTTTAAGTGTAGTATATAATACATATATATTATATATATATATATAATATAGATGAAACATATTTAAGGAAAAGATTTGGTCATAGGAGCAGAATGTGGGGGAATTTATGCTTCAAGGTCACCCCTGCCGGATGTTCTTGCAGACTAGGCAAGTCACGACTGTCCCCGAGATGGGATGTGACTGTAACCACCTCCCCCCCCAAATCTGCCTCTGGTTTCCTCAGGCAGACCCTCAGACCACCTGCTAAGATCAGTGCAGCCAACAGGAAGGGCTCACTGCAGGTCCCGAGCTCCTCCCCAGCGCCAGGCGGGGTGCAGGACAGGAAGGGAGAGAGAATGGGGCCACCCAAGGTCAGTCCAGGGTCCGAGAAAGGATTCCACGTTGATTGAATACTTGGAATACTTAATTCCAAGTATTCCACTACGGATAGTCTAAAAGGCAAAGGCAAACCAAACAGAAAACAGAAAAACTTCCTTTGCTTTCTTTTGACGTCTCCAGGCTCTTTTGGTTTCCCGTATCACTCTTCATTATAAGGAGCTGGGCTTCTTGGAGGCCAGGAGGATTCTAGGGTTGGGGCGGGCTACACATCTGTCCCCTTACCTGCAGCTCCGGCAGGCGATCCTTCTTCTGACTTGTCCTCGTAAGGTCATTAGTAGCCTAACTGCAAGGTCTTTGCCATTCATCTCATCACGTGGATATTTACCACCTCACATCGTCACACGAAGAGAGGTTGTATAGGTTATATACTCTGTGTCTGTGTACTATGTACATATGCTAATAATACATAATGATATATGTTATATATAGTAACATACTACATATAGTATATATGTATAGTGTGACATATACTTTGTAGGTTTTAATGAATTATTGTGTACTTCATGCATATTTTAAATTTATATAACATATAGGTATTACATTCATATACATTATATGCATGATATATTCCTTACGCATATTTATGTTCTATGGCATAGGTATAATTCTATGCATGCTTTATGGGTTATTGTGTATTTCATGTATATTTTATTTTATAGAACATAAATGTTTTATTGTACATGCATTATCCATATTTAGGTTCTAGAGAGTCCTCAGATTATAGAACAAGAATATGAAGGGCTGTCATCATTCCCAATTGTCTAAGAAGCAGCTCAGGACTGGGGAACATGATTAACGAGCCCGGGGTATGGAGCCGTAAGTGGCAGAGCCGGGACTCACCCCTGCACGCCCGATCTGGCATCTGCACCTTCCACCATCACACGGTTACTTCGAAGAGAAGCAGGAGGTTAATCTGTGTGCCCCGTCCCCACCCCACCTCGAGTTCACCACTGTATCCACCTGTTTCAATTGCAGGAAGCCCGCCACGCGTTACTATAACTCTTCCGTATCACTCTGCTTTCAACCTGACAGATGTGACGCTCCCTATAGAGGAAGAAAAGCGACAGAATCAGCTGGGCTGTTTCTCACACATGCACGAAAAACGCACACACCTATATGAAGATAGGCCAGCGCTATAAAAAAAGGTAATGGTCCTTTTTCATGCAAACCTAAAGGATATTTACTATTCTTTACATTGTTTTGCAAAAATGCTTGCTTAGTCTCTGCCACTTAAGGAGCCCTTAGATCAATTTTTGGTTTTGCCTTGTATTCAAATAACCGCTGAAATCGGAGCAGGGCTAAGAATCGTCAGTCTACGCGAAACGCTTACCATGCACTGGGCACTGTTCTCACAATTTAACACGTAGTGCATCCATTTAATCCTCACGGCGCTTGTATAAGGTGAAGTATTCTTATCCCTCTTTTGAAATACGCCAAATGAAGCTCAGAGAGGCCAATTCGTCAGGGGTACAGAGCTAGCAAGAGACAGAGTCAGGATTTGAACTCATGCCTTCTGGAGGCAAAACCTGGTTCTTAATGAGTTTGGGTGCATTGCTCAGCACAAATATAAGAGACAGAAGACACGTCCTCCTCTCTCAGGCAGCGTGTGCAGCTGGGACACAGAAGAATGAGCAGGCAGAGAGAACTTCATGAACCATCTCCGTGGCCTTCCAGCTAAACTCCCAGGGCGAGGGGCCGGGATCGCCAGCTCCGTGCGGTGACTTGAATCAAGGGAACCTGAGCCCACTTGGCGCTCCCCTCCCTGCCGGTGTCTCCAGGTCGCCGGGTTGGACACTCACTCTCCTAAGCACTTAGCATACTGAGTCTGCAATAATTAGTAAACTAATCAGGGTTCCGTATGGGCACATAACATTTCCAAATAAGAAAAAATTGGCTTATTTGGAGAACAGGTATGAAATGGATTAGATCTGCTTGGCTCTATAAAATGGTAGAATTTCTTTCTGTCTTTGCAATTTCTTAGCAAATTGCCCTGATGGACATCACATTCTGGTTTAATACAGATTCCATAATGCAATTGTTTTCTTTCTCCCCTACTTTTTTCGCGGAGGTTTTCGGAGTTGGTGAGATGGGACTTTTTTTTAATTATATTTCCCTAAAGCTCTGTGGGGGCTTGGAAGATGAATGTATTCACAGGCTGTCTTCACCTCGGACCTGCAAGAAGGGTCCACTGTTGACCTTAATTTGAGACACACACAACATCTCCACGAGAGAATCCTGAGATCTCTCTCAGTCCGTCTCCATTAGACGGCACAGACTATATCTGCATTCTATTTAAAGGGCCCTCACCATGAGAAACCCAAGATATGTTTGTCTTTTTCCTCTAGGGTTAAGAGCTCTGCCTCCAAACACTTCCGATAATGCTTTGCTATTTCTAGATAAGTATCTTCCAAAACTTACTCCTTATCGAAACTTCAGAGCATCCCGGGCCAAAGACTCTACAGCTCCGTACAAAGTTTTTAGCATACGCTTATCTGAGGAATGTTTTCATGTTCGCATCTCATCTTTTGACTTGGGGGATTTTAAAAGCACCACCGACGCTTGTTAGCTTAGGAAAAGATCCAAGCACTTCGTATTCATCAAACGGTGCCCCAGAAGGGATTAGGAGCTGTTGATTTGGTGAGAGCCCAGCATCTGGCCCTGCCCAGCCTCCCGCACCCGTTCCGACCGCACCCCCGGAGCCTGCTGGAGAGAGGCGCCGGTAATTAGCCGCCATTGGCACAGATGTTGAAGCCAAACCTTAGATGTTTGAGATTTGCTCATAAACTAGTCGCACATATGCACACAAACACACATAAGGTGTTTTGGCAGGATAAACGGGTTTTCAAAGGGGAAAATCAGAGAGAGAAAGTTCTGCAGAATTTTTGCGACTTTTATAAAAGCCACTTAGGAAACTTCTCTTAGGACAAAAAAAGCACTCGGGAAACAGGAGAGTCATGCATTGTTTATGCACGGCATGAGACATCGGTAGCAGAGAGTTTATTCATGTGATCCCCAGGACGGACCTAAGTCAATGCAAACAGTGGCCTCTCGACCACCCATTCCACGAAGAGAGACTGGGAGAGGGACTTTGAAAGACCCAAGCAGACAGGACCCAGGAGATGCAAGACATGCTCCTTGCTGCCAGAAGAAGCCTGGCCCTCCAGATTCTCACTCTCACTGAGTATTCCCCCAAGAAAACCAAGAATTCAGAATCTAGCCAAGCCCTCTTGTTTCAGGGGGAAAGTCTTGGTGCAAAAGCAATGCACTCAGCATTAGAAAATGCGGTACCATTGATGGATCCTGTGTTCTCGCCACCACGAAAAGAGGCCAATAAAATCCTTGCCTACACGAGACTTTTTCTGAGCTGCCTGAGAAAATTCTGTCTAAAGCACTGAGCTCCTCATTTGCCATAACCCTTGATGAGACGGTGCGGCACAGCCTCTGCTCCCAAGGCCCTGCCACCTCCCCATACGGCCAGGGTGAAATTATAGCAGTTTCTGCCTTCAGGGGACACCGAGATTGACACTAGTGATACAAAACCAACTCACCATCATATTATTATCTACAACCATAGTATAATTCAACTTACAAGAAGGTAATTTACCCATAAATTCTCATGAATAATGGAGTGGCGCGAAGTACTGTTCGGACTAGGGAAGCAAACACAAGCCAAGCCAAGCCAAGCCAACCCAACAAAACCCAACCCAACATAACACAACCCAATGCAATGCAACCCAATGCAATGCAACCGAACACAACCCAACCCAACACAACCCAGCACAACCCAACGCAACACAACCCAACACAACACAACACAACCCAATGCAACCCAACACAACCCAGCACAACCCAATGCAACACAACCCAACACAACCCAATGCAACACAACACAACCCAACGCAACCCAACCCAACACAACACAACCCATCCCAACCCATCCCAACACAACACAACACAACACAACACAACCCAACATAACCCAACATAACCCAACGCAACACAACCCAATGCAACACAACACAACCCAATGCAACACAACATAACCCAATGCAACACAACCCAATGCAACACAACACAACCCAATGCAACACAACACAACCCAACAGAACACAACCCAACCCATCCCAACCTATCCCAACCCAACACAACCTAACCCAACCTAACACAACTCAACACAACCCAACACAGCCCTGCATGCCCCAGAGCAACAGCACAGCATTGGGTATGCTGCAATGCATGTGAGGATATTTAGACCACGCAAATCAGAATGGGCATGTTTCACCCAAGGGAGGCAGACTGCGCACCTAGAACAAATTGTTTCCATGGAGAAATGTTGGCTCTGCCTTTTTAGGCATCTGCTTTTTTTTTCAAAAGAGGCAGGACATCTGGGTTGAGAGTGAAATCTATCAGATTTCAACATGGGCCACTAATAGGAAGACAGTAAGACAAGACACTGGCCAAACAAAACAAGTCTCGGGCCCGTATTTGCCTTAAGAATTTCTGTTCTACAGTCTTGAGCATATGCTTTCCTTGACAGTGTGACTGCAATGCCCAGGGAAGGAAACGAAGGTAGGTAGGAAACCATCTAATACAAACATGCCCCTCACTGATATGATGCTCCAGTCTCTAGTAGACACTTCTCCTGGCTCCCACAGACTATAACAGAAATGGGAACATTTTCATCACATTGGTGAATGTTGATGGATCCTCACAGGCTCTGGGAGGGAAAGGAAGAGGACTTATCCTGAGAAGCAATCTGGATTCTGGGGAGAGGTGTGCAAGGATCAGTGATGTCTTCCTTGCACGGGTGCTAGGGAGCTATGGCATGTGTGTCTCACCTCTACCACCTTTGCCACAAATTCAAGTCCAAATTCCTTAGAAGGCTCTGAAGACTCTTCAAATCCTAATAACACAAAGTTTCCAAGATGCTTCTCGGCAGCAACGATTGGTGTCTTCATCTCTTCTGCGTGAGAGCCAAAAATCACATAAGCAGCATTTCAAACAAAAAATTCAGTATCCAAGCTTCTCCCTAAAATCAACTCTCTTTCTTGTGTGGTAATTATCCTTAGTACTCCTGCCCCACATAGTTACTTGCGCACACTGTCTCCCCTTGTGGACAGAAGGGGACCATGGCTTGAGGTCCTCCATAGTCCTCTTACGGAAACTACTTACATGCCCATGAGAAGTCAGCTGTGCTTTTTTTAAAATTAGGATACAATTCACCTATCATAAAATTCACCTTGTAAGGTGTACAAGTCGGTGGGTTTTTAGTAGATCCACAGTTGTACAATAATTACTATCTACTCTTAGAACATTTCACCACTCCCAGAAGAAACCGCATACTCATTAGACTGCACTCTTCCATCCTCACTCCCCTCCCCCACCAGCCCCTGGTGACCACTCGTCGACTTTCTGCTTCAACAGGTTCTTCTATACTGGACGTTTCACATAAACAGAATTATACAATATACGCCCTTTTGTGCCTGGCTTCTTTCACGTGGCATAATGTTTCCAAGGCTCACTCATGTTGTAACATAGATCAGGGCTTCATTCCTTTCTACAGCTGAATGGTCTCTTATGTGGATAGACCAAATGGGCCTATCCAACCATCAGAAAATGGGCTTTGGGGCTATTTCTACTTTGTTTGATATTATAATGTTGCCATGAACATGTATGTACAAGCTTCTGTGCAGACTTCTATTTCTCTTGGATATATACCTAGAAGTGGGATTTCTGGGTCATATGAGAACGCTACCTTTAATAGTTTGAGGATCTGTTAAAACCATTTTCCAAAGGAGCAGCATCAATTGACATTCCCACCAGCGATGTCTGGGTATCCCGATTCCTACATCTTCAACAGCCATGATTCTGAGAACTCTCCACACAATGTATGAACTGTTCCAGTCCAGACTTCTCTACCCATCCATAAGAGAACATTTCAACACCTTCCTTCTTTGGGTTGTCTGTAAAGGAAGCACTCTCCACTGGGGAGGATGCACTACCCATAAGGGACCTCTTGCAGAATCTAAACTGTGCCACAGAACCACCGATCGAAATATCTATCAGTTTCTGTTTATCGATTTAGACATTATTTCTTTCCAATACCCACATATCAACTAAGAATGCTCATTTTAATGAACCAGCTGGAGAAGGCAGTCATTAAGTGGTGCACTGAACATATGACTGGGTATATGCCTGATTGAGTAATGATTGAATAAATGCATGATGGATGGATGAATGAACAAGCTCAGTGAATATTTACTGAACACCCTGTAGGAACCAGATTCTGTGCTAGACGTGGAGACAGAGCAAGTAAGAGACACGTGAGAGCTCACAAGGATCATGTTGTGTTGCGGGAGATGGGCAGAACCAAGCAGATACACTAGCTGAAGGGGAATGTCGGCTGGTGGCAAATGCTATAAAGGAAGTGAAGGGAGGTAAAGGAGCATAGTGGCTGGGCAGGGAGGCTGGAAAAGTGGACAGGATCCAGATCTCATGGCCCTTGCAGTCAAGGTCATGGGATGGAGGGAAGAGAGGATTTGAGGATATTATGGCTCCTTCAAGTCTGAGTCCTTAACTCTTCGACAAAATTGACACCAGGGTTTCTCACCGGTCTCCTTTTAAGTATTCCAGTGGATTTTTTTGATCCTTGCAAGAGAAATTCAGAAATACTCTTTCTTCTCTCTTATCCACATCCTACATTATTGCCTGAATTTCATTATTTCCAGAGCTCATTTTCAGAAACTCTCACCCAATGACGAATGTCCAGTGACTCCTCTCTGGCCAGAGGGTAAACTCCAAATTCCTTTGCTCAGCTTCACATTTGTCCTTCTACATTATGTCCCAGCACCTCTCCTGCTAACTGTGCTTCAAGAAAATTGGCATCTCCCAATTTTCCCAAGCACATCAGGCATTAAAACAACAACAAAAACGACAACAAGCTGATGCTTTTTCAATGATGAGAATGCCTTATTTCTCATTGCCTTCCTAATCAAATTTCCTCTGTTCTCTCCTAACTCCTATATCTACTTCCAGACTCTTTTCAGTCATTTCCCAAACCCCTAAAAAGTGTACTGTCACCACCTGCTGAGATGATGAAGCTCTCTGTCCCGGTTTTAGCTGAACATCTAGTAAAGGACACTGAAAACCTGTCGGAGGCAGGACCCAAGTGAGCTGTTCATCCTTACATTCTCCACACATACGACAAGGAATGGCACAAAGCATATGAGGGATGGATGGAGAGATAGATGGATGGAAGGATGGATGGATGGAAGGATAGATGGATGGAAGGATAGATGGATGGATGGATTGATGGATGGAAGGATGGAAGGATGGAAGGATGGAAGGATGGATGGATGGATGGATGGAAAGATGGATGGATGGATGGAAGGATAGATGGATGGATGGAAGGATGGAAGGAAGGATGGATGATAGGTAGATAGATGGATAGATGGATGGAAGGAAGGATGAATGGATAGATAGATGGATAGATGGATGGAAGGATGGATGGATGGATGGATGGAAGGATGGATGGATGAATGGATAGATAGATAGATAGATGGATGGAAGGATGGATGGGTGGAAGGATGGATGGATGAGGAAAGCTTCCTCCTTTCTCCTTGGCAGGAAAGCCCTGCCCAACAGGAGAGCATGTGAGCCAACCGAGTCCCTCAGCTCCCTCCCAACACAGACAGCTCAGAAGGCACTTGCAGTAAGATGTATTAGCCAACCTGAACCAGAGCCCTTCACAAGAGCTTTTGGACTGACCTTGGTTGGAAGAGATTCTTTTCCTTCCTTATTACAGAATTGCACCGATAAGAGCTTGAAGCTACTTGCGGCTACGGTCCTTATTTTATGGAGCAGCTGGTTGGGAGAGGTAAACCTGATGCATAGAAACAAGAAACACACAGAAAGTGTCTGGCCACAGTTTCATCTCTGGTTCCCATCATCCTTAATGCCCCAAACTTCTAAATATGGGCTTACGAGGTCTGACCTAGTCCCTTCCTTGCCACCTTGGGAGTAGAATTCAGTGGTTCTCACCCAAGGACAATTTTACTTCTAGTATAAACAGGAATGTTGGGCAAGGTCTGAAGATGTTTTGGGGTGCCACAATTCAGGCAAGGGGTTGGCACTGTTATCAAGTGAGTGGGCGCTGGGGAAGCTGATCCACACCCTACAATGCACAGGACAGGCCCTCACAACAGTTATCAGACCTCACCCGTCAGGATGGAGAAACCTTGAATTAGTTCAAACTCATCACTTACAACAAGGCTCCCGACGGTCCTTGCGAAGGCCATGCCCGGGGAGGCTGACATCCACACTCCACCCGGCGAGGCAGACCTACCTGCTTAGCTCTGCAAGTCAGCCCACAAAACACCTGTCCTACAAAGGGGGCATTTCCATGTTAAAATAGTCCATTTCTACCTGTACATCGTCTGCCCTGGAATGCCTATGAAAAACCACTTTCCTTTCCTTTCCTTTCTGATTTTCTCCCTTCCGGTCCATGTTACGGGCCAATCTTTAAAGTTAAACCAAATAACAGCAAAGCTTATTAGCCCTGGCTTTTGCAGATGGCTCTATCAACATTCCAGAGTTTACGCAGGCTGCAGATGTGGGCCTATTGACTGGGCTTGAAGAACTGCTTCTTCCCAGAGAGTAGGTGTCTCCTTCTCCGCAATTCGAGACCTCTGTGTTGACAGGCCTGGGTTCCTGAAGCTTCATTGATCGGTGTGGCCACTGATTTCTTAATGAACCTGTGTATAATGCACAATAGGACAGCTTCGAATTGATTCAGTCTCACGGGATGCTGTCTTTACAGAGAAGGGCCCTCTCTAAATGTTTCCCATTTGATTTCGGTTTGGTTTGGCTTCATTTTTCTCTCTCATCCTGCGAGACCCCTTATCTTTTTTTTTTTTTATAATCAATATGTTTATTTCAGCACTATCTTCTTTTTCTTTCTTTTTTTTTTATTAACATATAACGTGTTATTTGCCCCAGGGGTACAGGTCTGTGAATCATCAGGCTTATACATTTCACAGCACTCACCATAGCACATACCCTCCCCAGTGTCCATCACCCAGCCACCCCATCCCTTCCACCCACCTCCCCTCCAGCAACCCTCAGTTTGCTTTGTGAGATTAAGAGGTGAGACCCCTTATGTTCGGCACACACTGAAATACCGGTGTGAATACCACCAGTCTGGACGCATGCGCTGGCTTTCCAAACACTTCCCCAGAGGCTCGAAGACCCCGATCGGTCTCGGCATGCTCACTGGGGTCCTTCAGCATCTCCTGTGATGCTGGGGTGCCAACCCGATTCACGGGGCCCTCCACAAATACACCCCCCGATGAAACAATCCTTGAGGGTCACCAAGGGTTTCTGGATTTGTGTCAACCTGGGTGGTAGCTTACAGCCGACCAAACGCAGACTCCTGAGTAGGGTGAATCGGGATGCCAACCTCATTTTAAGCGTTCGGTACCCGGATGATGTGGGCATATCTACCCCCAGAGCCTAGGTTACTACGAAACGGGGATACTATCCCTTGTATCCTGAAGGACCGTGGCAGCCCCCCTCCCCGCTAAGTAACCGACAAAAAAGACTCAGGGAAAGAACCAGGCACCTGAGAATCATCCCTCAAACTAATTAGTAATTAAAAGCTTAAAAGCAAATAAAAAGATGCTTCAACTGAATAGAATGAGTACTTTGGGAAGATGAAGAAGCCGAGGTTTGGACAGATGGGACAACCTGCCCAAGGTCACGGCAAATGTAGTAGTGACGAGGGCGCGGAAGGCAAAGCTGAGGACAAAGCAAGCACAGGCCGACACCCCGCGACCTTCCCCAGCTCCCCGCTCCCAGCTGGGACACGTGCGACATTCCTCAGGCACTCCCGGCCGCCCTAATGCTAAGGGAAGGAAAGACAAATGGTGGGCTCACAGAGCTCACAGTCCTGCAGGAAAAAGCATTCTTACCAATAACCTGACTTCCGGAGACCCACAGACTCGATTTCCTGGAGCCCTAACGTGACCCTCCCCTCCTTGAGTGATGGAAACAGGAGCAGAAGGACGTGTAAGCCAAGTTAAGTTTCCTTATAACCTGCAGCCTATTGACAAGGATTTGTAATAGGAAGAGTAGAAGGTTCCTCCAGAAACTCCCAGCTGTCTTCTCGTTAGTGCCTTTACTAGAAGGAAAAACGACCTTAGCTTGGCAATAGCCAGGCTCCCAGCACCCTGAGAGTCTTCCTGAGCCTGTGAAAGTGCTTTGGGGCACCTCCTTTTGTCCTTACCTCCCCCATCTCCCAAGTATAGACTCAGCCATTCCTCACAATCCCAGTGGAGCGGCTCTTTCTGCCCACGGGTCCTGTCCCTGTGCTGTAATAAAATCACCTTTTTTGCACCAAAGATGTCTCAAGAATCATTCCTGGCCATCGACTCTGGGCCTCTCACCAACATTCAAAAACTACACCAGCGGCAGTAGGACTCGAACCCATGGCCTGTGGACCAGGCTCTGCATTGTGCGGTATAGATGTCTACACAGAGTATCTAACCCACATATAATCACGATTCTAAAGACTGTTTGAAATGCATCAGCAGCAAGACGAAATAGAAAGGAATAGAGCATTTTGTTTCAATGTTGAGGTTAAAAATGGGCATAGAGCTAGGGAAGAGATGGAAAGGCCAGAGGGCGTGGCAGTGGACAGAGAGCGGGGGGCAGGCTTGGGACGTCTACACAATCTGATTTCAGAGGGAAAAGACAGGTTCAAAGGCAGGAGAGAGTAGATATACACCCTGGGCTCCAGGCGAGCGAGAAGAGTAGAGGAGGGATGGATTCCCTCCTGGAACTCGCCAAGAGTGGAAATGGGACCCCTGGATCTCCAGCCGCCTGCCAGGGAGCTCAGACAGCTTCTGAGTCTCTATGTCCCTCAGCCACACTGAGCAAAGGGCCAGCTGGGCCGGAGGGGGGGGTTATTTTCAGGTGGGGAAACGTCAGCGGGCCGCACACACCTCTCAACGCTCCTTGCTTTCTCCTTTGCAAAGGCAAACACTCCACCCTGGTGGCCAGGCAGAAGGGTATTCACCGCATTTGCAGGCCCCTCGCCACACGACCCCCGAGCGTCACTGTGCCTGAGAACAATGTCCCAAAGGAAGGATTTGACGGTCTTGATGCTGAGACAAATAGCATCTTCTAAAGTTTAATAAAAGGACCCTGCCAAGGGCTGACCACAGCTGAGCCACACCCTCTACCATCCTCAACACACCGGAAAACGCTCTCGCACTTAGGATTTCAACTTTGCACAAACACAACCCGCGAGCCCACCGAGTTACCCCCAGGAGCAGCCCCCACGGTAATAACAAACCCGTATTTGTTTCATGAAGTGCATTTACAAATTATCCTTTCTATGAAATGCCCTACTCACGGCTGTTCCCCATTTTGCGTCGAGAAGCACCTGGAAACGTCAACGTTTGTTGATTGGCTGACTGACCGACACTCTATCATACTCACGTATGGGGCCGGGGACGCAGGCTGAGCTTGTCTTTTCTGTTAAGAGGAAGAAACTGAGGTTGTTGCAGTTGAACTGACTTGCTGAGTTAGCTGCGACTTACCCTGCTGTCTCAGTTTTCTCCTCTGTGAAACGGGCACAGTGACATCACCTCCCTCGGAACTATAGAGCCTTGAATGAACCGGACACAGGAGTCCCTCAGGACAGCGGCTAGCCCCTAGTCACCGTCACATCGATACCGGCCGCGAGCATGTTTCTTCTGTGCTGGGGGCATAATAGATTCCCACTCCGACCAGGCGTGTCAAGTGGGGATTTATTATTAGCGTTGATGGTCTAATAGTCGTTCCTGCTTCTCTGGGTGACAATGCTCTGCTTGCCCGTGCTCAGCCCCAGCTGGATCTAGGAGTGACCCAGATGTGACACTTGCTGCTCTCCCCTCTCCTGAGCAAAGCAGCCACGTGGGAGATCAGACGGGATGTGACTTGCTCCCCTCCAATCGAGTCCAGGGCTTTTGCCGAAACTCTTAGGAACAGAGACTCCCTGCGTGCTGGGCTTGCAGGCTGGAGAAGCTGCAAGCTACCCTCGGGGGTGACCTCTCCTGACCATGATTCTAGTCAAGAGGAGAGCGAGCCGGACATGGGAAGCCATTGGCGCCCAGGACACGAGGCTGGTGAACCGAGGTCCTGATGTCTGGATTGTCGAGGGATGCGAACCAGCATCTCATCACTTCCCGGAATCCCGCTCGGGTTGAATTTCTGTCCCGCGAGACTGAAGGCATCTGAGTTAACAGAGTAACTTCCGCAGGAACCGGGAGGAGGGGATGGGGAGCTCATTGACGGCACTCGGCAGGCATTTAAACTCAGAGGAAAGCAGCAAAACAGAAAGGAAGGTCTTCTTGGCTCGCACAGAGCACAAAGTGAATGCATCTGGAAACGGAATAAGGCAGTAAGGGCCAGGGCTGAGCGGCGTCTGAGAGCACAGCTCTCCCGAGGAGACAGGTGCAGGTGCTGGAGGCGGCCGGGGGAGCCCCAGCCTTGGGCCCCGGGAGAGGGAGAAGGCCTGGGCCCGGACAGAAGCTGGGGAGTTTGCAGCCACATTAAAGGATTTCAATTAGGAATGTCAGTTCTTATCAGAGGTCGTCAAAACACTAGCAAAAAAACCAAAAAAACAAAACCCCCCACAAATCTGTCTACTTAATACTGAAATCATAATTTACGCAGCAGGAGCAGAAAGTTGAGAAGGAAGCGTTCTCTCCAGTCCAGACAACAGGAGATCGATGGCGTTATCTCCAACTAGAAAGGAACAACAAATGGTAAATTATGGATTTAAAGGAAAACAAACCTGTGCAGCAACCTCCGAACTGCCTGACATTTTATATTTAGATGCTCAGCTCCTGGGGACGGGCCATGGGAAGGAAAGGCACGTCCAGTCATTCGCAGCAGGCGTTGGCAAGTATGGCCAAGAGAGGCAAAAATCCTCCAAGTCATGCACTAAGAGTCATGGCCAAGGTTAAAACCGGCGCTGAGGTCCCGTGCTTGCTAATACGAAAGGGACTTCTAGACATGTGTGTCCTCATGCATGGGCGAGCTCGCTAGTGTGCATACCGAAATGCTTACCATATAGTGTTAGCACGACCTCGCGGGAGCTCCCAGGTGTAATAAAAATAGCAGTATTGTCAATAGTGGTAGACAATGCAGAGAGTAAATAAGACACGATCAATGCAGAGGTAAATAAGACACGGTCCCTGCCTTCAGGAGGGCGGAATCTCAGGGACGGGCCAGCGTCTCCCAAGCTCGTCCTCATAAAACAGGCCCAGGAAGCCCACAGAGGGGTCTGCACAGGCTGATCCCAGCCCAGGGCAGGGCAGCCGTGGAGTGGGAGAGGTCAGGAGGAAAAGCCCCATCGCAGAGCAGGGGTCCTGAGCCGGCTTGAGACTGAAGCATGGTCCCCGTGTTTCCACGGACAGAGGGCCTGTCTCAGGAATGAAAAATTCTAGACAGAGTCTGGTTAAACCAGAGAGACCCTTGGCCCAACTTTGCCCACTGCCTCCCACCGGGGTGCGGTAGCGGCTGGCAGAGTCTTCCGTAAGGTCCCCACCCCAGTTCCTAAGGCTCCAGCATGCCCCTTGATAGGTCTGCATTCAAGGTCATCCATCCTATAAAGGCGCCCATGTCGGGAGCTCTCGGTAGGAGAGCTCATCTGGATTGGGATTTAGTTCACATCAACCCAGGAAATGCAGCCACTGTGATGGGGCTGCTGATGTTCTCCAGGGGGGTGATATCAGATTCTACTTAGGGACCAATTTCCTGTACATTTCTGAGCACACAGCAGCTCACTGCAGATTTCCGCGGACAGCGCATCCATCAGGAGACACTAGCCTTACCTTACCCGGCGGTGAGCGAAGTTTAAACTCAGACGCTTCCCTGCGGCAGGAAGGAGTTTAAAATGGGAATGCAACTTCTTGGGAGTCTTTTAGCATCTCATTAGTGTTCAGCCCCGTGGATTTTGGGAACCTGGACACGTTATTATTGCGAAGCAAGTCGGCAGGCACTGCCTTCCAGAGCAGCAAGAGGGTCTTAGCTCTTCCTCTCCAAGAACGCGAAAACAATCCACAGCCCAGCTGATGACGGGTGATGGCTTCTGGTATTCTAGAAGCCAAGGATCATGATAAGTAAACAAATAATCAAATGGTACAGACTTCCCACTTGGAAGAATCCATCCTCGCCAGCAAGATCAAACAAACGCAAAGAAGCATTTACGACGCTCACTAGGAAAACTCTGAGGAACTGGGGATAAAAGACATCATTCCCTTTTGGGCAAAAGTGCAGATGGGAAGAGACGTTCTCGGAGGCAGAGCGGAGGTTTTCCCGGGGAATGTGGCGTACCCCCTGTGTCAGCAACCTCAGCCGCTGTCCAAGGTCCCAGCTGCGGGTCCTGACACCTGCCCTGGACATTCTCCTTGTGCCCACCAGCCCCCACCGGCGTGCAGGCTGGTTCTGTGTTAGTGCTTCCCCGAGCAGATGCCGGGGCCCTTGCTCTGTCCCCACCATCCCACGGCTGGCTGGGCGAACACAGTGCTCAGCCGAGACGGGAACAGACTCTTGGAGGCCAACGCCCACGGTCATAGCGACCGCGGTGTGTCTTCTGCTAATCACCTCCTCCAATAAACGCAGTTACGGTGCCACCTTATCGAACTAAAAAAGGGACTTTGAGGGTAAACACGGAATTCCTAAAACCTTGCTTAAAACAAAGGAGCGAAAATGCCACGAAAGCTGATCAGATGTGCTTTGCATTTTGTGAAGTTCTGTCAGCAGAGAAATACGCACGGAACCCCCAGAGCTCGTGAATGCTGACCACAAGGCTTGTGGTTTATTTTACCCGCCCCCCGCCCCCGTCCAGAAAGCCTCGGGAGTCGCAGCCAACCCCGAGGTCCCGCGCCGGCCTCGGAAACCGACTCTCACGGTCACTTCATTCCATTTCCCCCCCTTTTTGCCTTCAGACGCCTTGAGCTAGGATTTATAAAACTTCAAGGCAGCTGTAAACTTCAGGCAGAGAAAAACTAGGGTTTTTTTGCAACAACGTAAATCGCGATTTTCAATTCCCGAGCCGGGCAGAAGATAACTCGGAAGTCTGCCTCGACTCACCATTTAAACTCTATTTTTGTGGCCTCCAATAACACGCTATCCTGGCGGTGTACTCTTTCAAAATCCAGCTACCTGTTGGTCCCTGAAGAAAACGAGGAAAGGCATCTCAAATAAGATAGTACTTAGAGAAAAATTCAATAAAAATTCAGCGCGGCTTGAAGCATACTGCTGTCATGGGGGTAAGAGCTAATATGGGGAGACGGGGAAAGTGGAGGAAACTCCCATTATCACTGCCCCTGCGGGTGGAGATTGTCCGTCAGTCGCCAAGACTAACTAGATAATACCAACCACCCACCTGCCCCCCCAGGGGTCACGGCGAGGGGGCCGGCCGGCCAGTGGGCTTTTCGTATCATTTACCAAGTTCTCTTGCTGGGGTCCATCCACGCACCTTGCACAACAAAATAGAAAACGGGTGAGTTAACTCGAAGCTGGGAACCAACAATAAAGATCAATGTCCTTCCGTAGAGAGCGGGGGCATGGGAACCAGGAAAAATCAAAGTTACCAGAAAGCCAATGAGGGTAAGGACCACCTTTCATGCCTGGCGCCTGAAGAGTGAGGGGTCAGCCCATGTGTGTTAAATGCATACAAAGCAGTGCTATTCTAAACATGCATTAGGAATTGCTCGCTTCCTCATATCTGTGCCGCTGGGAACACCTACGGGGACCCGAGAAGCCATTCCGGGAAGCATGACCCACGCACCCTGGCCACCGCTGGTGGGTCCGTTGGGGACCCTGACCTGAACCAGACCTCGAGGCAATAGACATAAGATGATGTCTCTGTCTTGAGGGGTGACGTCTCTGTCTTGGCTCTTTCCTCGAGAGGCCAGCAAGAGCCTCTGCCCGCTTCCTCGTCTATAAAACTGGGAGTCACCGTCCATGCGATCGGAGTCCCCCAGACCAGAAGAGGACCAGAAGAGGAGGGGGGGCAGGAGAGAGAAGTTATTATATTGACGAGCGGAGGAAAAGTCGGCTGGAACCCTGAAAGGCAGGGGGACTGGCTCCCAGACGAATGCCTCCACAGAGCAGCGTGGTGATGGAGAGGACAGAATGGCCCGGGAGGACACTGAGTACCTCCCCCTGGGGAGCTGTCAGGACACGCATCTTACAAAAGAGGAGGCTCAGAGACAAGTCACTTACCTGACATCACGCAGGTGGCCGGGAGCGGAGGCGGGAAGGGGCCAGACCCGCAGCCTGTGTGCCTCAGCCCTGCCCCAGAGAGCCCGTGGACATCGCACGGGGAAAGGCTGTCCTTGTCCCCGGGACCGAGGTGGGTGGCGAAGCCCGTTGTTTGCACCGAGCTGGTCGCTGAGTAGAATCGTGTCACATCGTGGTGAATATTGCCTACGAGGAACGGCGTGGATTCGGTCCGTGGCCAAGGCTCTCTCTGCGTCGGACAGATAGTGAGGAAGAGGCAGAGCAAAGCCTCGATGTTCTATTATGATTCAGGGCCCGTCTCCGTCTGCAGGGTCTCAGGTGGGAGACAGGTGTCCATCAGGCATCCATGGGTGGGGGGGCGGCGCACCATCCTCCCATCTGGGCCGCGGAGAGAGAGCCGAGACCTCCGGGAACAGAGCCGTCGTCCGGGTGAGCGGGAGGGACAGGAACGGGGACGGGCAGACGGTGAGATAGGGTAATTAGCCCGAGGCGGGGAGAGAGAACAGCCGGGAATTCCCGCGCTCGGAGAACACGGAGAGAGGCCGAAGAGCACGCATAGGGGCAAACAGAGAGAGAAGGAGGGGCAGGTGGGGGACATGGCAGAGCCATGGGAGGGGGGCAAGAAGGCCCGTGACACTCAGGGACTTCCGTGCCCGGGGCTCCGTGGGGCAGGCGGTCCTGCTTGGTCGCACACCCCAGCGCCAGCGCTGAAAAACCCAGGTTTGTCTCAGATTCCTTCCTGGTGCCTGAGTCTATTAGCCGCTCAGTCAAGTTCTGCCTAATTACACCTGCAGCCTGCTGATCCAGCCGTCTCTGTGGACGGACGGGATCTTCTTACCCACCATGGGCCCAGTGAAAATTCAATAGGACACCACGTTGCCTCAGAACTAGCATGCAAATATCGGGCACTGAATTAACAGCGAGCCTGACGACACAGCCACTTGCAGAGGAATGCTCCGGGAGGCCCAGAAGCCCAGCCCATGGCGGGGGGCTTCCTAAAGCACCAGGGACCCAGCTGTGTGGCTCTTGCCAACCCGACAGATGTTGAGGGGGAAGGTGGAGAAGGACAAGACCCTCCGTGTGTCCGCAGAATCAGAGACAGAGAAGCAGGAGGAGAGGTAGGTTGATATGCAGGAGAAAGGCAGAGTACAGAAGCATCCTTGCAGACTGAGGAGAGAGAGAGAGAAGAAACGAGAAAGCCAGGCTGCTTAAAAAGGATGTCAAGTCCAAGAGAGAGGCGGAGAGCTAAGGACGCAGAGAGAAAAGCCAGCAGCACCGGGAGACGGCAAGACAGAGACACAGAAAGAGTGTCCGAGAGAGATACGGAGGGAAAGACCAGTCAGCTCCGGCTCAGCACCCCGTGTCCCACCCCACACCTGGAACGAAGGCAGCCCCGGGCCCCGCTTCAGCTGCCTTCCCAGCGCTTCTGCAGGTAGCAGAAACACGACACGGTTCAGCACGCCCATGGGAAGGACGCAGGAGAGGAAAGCATAAGAGAAGGCCCCCCCAAAAGGGGGATTCTCACAAACCCCGTGACAGAGGCCACTTGCCCACCCCATTTCGTGAAGGTCCAGAAGGGCCCGATGATCTGTCCCCAAGTCACACAGCTGGTGAGTCACACACCTTCCAGTCCTCGAGCAAATGAGACACACGCCACACTTCGGAAAGCTGCTCTCTCTTTCCCAACGCTCTTCCTTCCCGAACACCCAGCGGTGTGGTGCGATGACACCTGGGCTCTGGGCACAGCGTGCCTGCTCCAAAAGCTACCTCGTACTTGGCAGAGTCAATGTCCTTAGCTGTCTCAGCTGTGAAATGGGCATAATGAGAGTTTCCTCTAACTGCTACTGCGGATTGGCTAAGAGGGATAAGGCATTTAAAACAGGTAAAAAGCACAGTTGGTGCTCAGTTAAGAGTCATTGTTTTATTACTCAGAGCTCTTCATTCTTCCTGGCAAACTCCTACCCATCCTTCAAAACCCCATTCCAATATTGTCTTTACATTCAAGCCTTCCCAGATGAGGGGTTTCCCTCTTGGAAGAATCAGCTCTATCTTTAAATAGGTAACCATACAACCTCTTAGCATATAGGAATATCGCTTCTCTAGCTGTCCCTCAGCTTTACTGTACAAATCCTGAAGGGAAGAGATAGGTATAATTTAGTTATATGTGCCTAGAACCAAGTATAGGGTCTGAAGCAGAGAGAGTAAACTGGTAAATACAACAGTATCAGAGAACCGTGGGAGGGCGAGGTGTGCGAGGCTTTGGCGGAATGCAGCGGAGCTGGGGAATTGGAGATATGGGACAGGAGAAGTTCTGAATGCCCTTCCCTCCCCCCCCAAACCTGTCCTAGTCCCCTCCCCTTCTCCAAGGCACATCTCACCAACCAGCAAAACTCATCTTAGATCTCAGAAGCATTTGTTGGTCAAGACATTTTTGGGGGCCAATACCCAGGTATAAAGAAAAACAAGTCTGTGTGTCATCGTCGGCAAATCTGATAGGAAACTGTGTCTTTTTCCGTAAAGCCTTTGAACTTGCTATCTTTCAGAAAAGGTTGCAAGAAGGTAGCAAAAAGGCCAAATTCTCTGAAAAGCTTAATTCATGTTCTATCGATTGCCTCCACGCCAAACCCTCCGTGGGAAGCAGGAGCCCTCAGAAAGGGTCTGCTAGAGCCACGTTTCCTATGCGCCATGGACACAATGGCCTGGGCGACTTTCTCCCTTTGTGATAATTATTCACCACCATTTTTTTTCTTCAGTTGAAACAACAAGGAGTATAGTTCCTGAGCCCGTCTAATATCTACATTAGATGGTTTAGCGAAATTATGATGATCTGAAGCAATTCTGACTGCCCCCTCTCCTCCCGGTGCTTCTGACCACAGATGCCCATTCATCGGCCCATGGTGGCAAGGCTGGCTTTGATTTCCAGTCTCGTAGCCAAGTCAACCCTGTCAGGTCTTTGCCTACGTCTTGGAGCCCGTGAACTGAGCTTTTCTTGTCCAAGGTGGCCAACAGCACACTGTTCTCCAAAACCAGTCACCGGCTGGGACGCGGGGCCTGACACCGGGCTCTGGGTCGCCCTGCCGGGCCTCACACAGGAGACGATGACCAAGCAGTGATGAGGTTGGGTGAACGGGGCCACCGGCCTCCCGCTGACATGGAAACGGGAGTCTCTGTGGCCTGGTGGGAGCCGGAAGCCCAAAGCAGCTCTGCCGCCGTCTTCCCTTTGCTGCTCCCAGACATTAATCCCTCTAACAACCATTTGGACCCTGGGGTCATTCACGGTTTGGGATATTTGGTTTCAATGAAATAGAAAAGAAATCCACGCCTCCACTGAATAGACTGATGTCAGGTGCGGTGTCCTGTATCGGGAAGAGACTGCTTTCTTCACGACACCTGTCGTCATCTGTGGTTTGAGCCCTCGAGAGCTCCCCGGGTGGAGTCCGGAGCCCGTCCACCCCGAGGGCAGGGAGAGGCCGAGAAGCAGGCAGAAAGCCCAGACGGGGCGGGCAGCAGGTGGGAACCACCGAGGAGCTCCCGTCCAGGCTTGCCGGGGGCGGCAGCCGAGCAGGCTCTGGGCCTGCCCACCAGTACCCGGGGTTCATGGGGAGGCGTCCGTGGGGTCCCTGCACCCCCTCAAGGTCGCGGCCTGAAAACCCGCTCCCTCTGTGGGAAAGTTGGCAAAGCCAGGAGAAATACAGCAGCTGTCTTAGCACCATGAGGCAACAGGTAGGAGGAAAAGCTGCCAAGGATAAGAACAAAGGCAGAAGGGAATGCAGATAAAATTAAATGTCCTTATAACCTGCAGCCCACTGACGAATACTCGAGGCGGGCAGAGTAGGACATCCTCCAGGAGCTCCCAACGGTCTTAACGTCAGTGCCTTCCTGGAGGGAAAAACAACCTTAGCTTGACAATAGCCGGGCCTCCGGGATCCTGTGAGTCTTCTCTAACATATGAAAATCCTTCTGGAAACTTCCGTGGTCTTCACCTCCCCCAGCTCCGTAGTCTATAATCAGTCCCTCCTCACAAGCCCAGGGCAGCTCTTCCTGCCTGCGGGTCCCGTCCTCGTGCTTTCATAAGAACATCCTTTTGCGCCAAAGACGTCTCAGGAATTGTTTCTTGCTCATCGGCTCTGGACCCCCAACATTTCCACATCATGAAGAATCTCAAAAACCCTGATCCTGATATCACAAAACCACAGAGCCAAAACGGAAGCTTCCAGAACTTTCTGCCCTAGAGACAGACAAGCCCCTGGGTGTTATTTTTAGTTAGCAGGACTCCGCTATCCTGTTGGTCACAGACACAAGCATTTCTAGAAGCCAGTCCTCCCCAAGGCTTAGGGAAGCCCGGGGCAGGGAAAATAAACAAAGGAACAAACAAAAAGACCAGGGGACATTAGCTCTCCGAGAAAGGCAGGGGGAAAAGGTAGGGAAGGAGGGGAGGGAGTTAAAGGGCACTTTCCTGAATTTAGATAAGCTTCTCTATCTTTCTCCTCTGGATCCAGACGCACGTTGGGTAGCAGAAAGCCTCAAGATCTAGTTCCCAGCTGCTGTTGTTTCTAAATCTTCCTCCTCTTCAGACATCGCATGACGTCCTATCTTGTGCCTAGATCCTCATCTCTCCTCCCTCCCCCCACCCAACTTCTCCATGGCTTCCCCCCTTTAATGCAGCAGGTGTGGAAAGAGAATGGCTTCCCTCTGACGCCGGGAAGCCCTCGGACCCGCGTCCGGCCATCACTCTCACTGCCAACACACCGGTCCAAGCCACTCCCACCATCCACTGGGCGAATTACTCCAACGGCCTCCTAACTGACCCTGTCAGTCTCGCCCGTGCTCCTGTTCGGTATGTCCTCAAAAGAGCAATCAGTGTGAGCCTATAAAAACGTGTAACAAAACAAATCCCTTCTCTGCTCAAATTCTCCAGCAGTTGCCTAATTTCTGCAAAGAAAAAGCCAGAGTCCTTCAATGACCATGAAGACCCACCATGACTTCCTCACTCCACCCCAGGTACATTCCTGCCTCAGGACCTTTGCACTTGCGGATCTGTCTACCTAGAATCCCTAGATACCCCTGTAACCCACTGACGCTTTGGCATTCATCTTTACTCAGATGGAAGGAATTTTCATTTTTAGAGACAATTTTCCTGGACTCTCTCTAAAATTGCAATCTTTCCTTTTAGCCCCACAGATGCTATCTTTGGTCTTATATATATATTTTGGTCTTATATATATATTTTTTTTTCTGAGCACTATTCATGATCTAACATACCACATGTATTACTCATGTATCTCCGTCTGCCCCAGAAGACTCTAAGTCCCACGAGAGCAGAGATTTTTATGTTTTGGTTATTTAAATCACCAGTACCTAGAATCATGAAAGCCATATGTATGGCAGGCTGTCTATACCTATTTCTTGAATGAATTAATGAGACCTAAATAGGAAAATTGTTAACCATGTGGCCTTTCTACATGTACTATTTCTAAAATGCACAAAATGATTATTTTTTAAAAGATTTTATTTATTTATTTGACAGAGAGGAGAGAGATCACAAGTAGGCAGAGAGGCAGGCAGAGAGAGAGGGGGAAGCAGGCTCCCTGCTGAGCAGAGAGCCCGATGCGGGGCTTGATCCCAGGACCCTGAGATCATGACCTGAGCTGAAGGCAGAGGTTTTAACCCACTGAGCCACCCAGGTGCCCCCAAAATGATTATTTTTAATACTTACCAATTTTACCACTTTACCAGTTACCAATAGAATATCAGAAATCCATAAGCACACAAATTTCTCCCTCACAATTTATCAAAGAAAAGCAAATAAAAACAATGTTTTAACTGTCAAATTAGCAAGTATTTTGGAGACATTAAGGAGGGCATTTGTTATGATGAGCACTGGGTGCTATATGTAAGTGACGAATCACTGAATTCTACTCTTGAAACCAATATTGCACTGTATATTAACTAACTAGAATTAAAAAAAAAAAAAAAAAAAAAAAGATTGTACCCAGCATCAGAATGGATAAGCATTTTTTATGCTACCCATGAGAAAGTGATCTTGTACAACTTTTCTGCAAAACATATTGACAACATACAGCTACAACCTTAAAAATATCTGTCCATATTAATCATATTAATTAATTAATCATATTAATCATTAATATTAATATTAATTATATTAAGACTAGACAAAGACTCATAAGAAAACATTTACGGAAACAAAAAAAAATTACTGTAAAAAAAAAAGTCGAGAACATTATCACCATCCAGTAAGAAAGGAATTGGTTAAATACATCATATTTCAGCTATTTAGTGAGGAGCTCTGGCCAGTGAAATCCTGGCTAGAAGGTCATTGAGTGATGTCAGATGTCAGAGAATCTAGCAGTATGTTCCAACAGTAGATTAAATACTTGGCTACAAATCCTCAGTCTTCTCTAGGTCTACACTGGTCTCCATGAGAGACCACACTCTCATATTCCTCTGTAGATATTAGATGCTATAAATCTACAGCCAAGGGGACCCCTGGGGGGCTCAGTCCATTAAGCGTCTCCCTTCGGCTCAGGTCATGATCCCTGGGTCCTGGGATCGATTCCCGCATTGGGCTCCCTGCTCAGCGGCGAGCCAGCTTGCCCTCCCTCTGCCCCTCCACTCCCGCGCATGCTCTCTCTCTCTCTCGAATAAATAAATAAAATCTTTAAAAATAAATAAACAAATGTACAGCCAATGAACAGGATGCTCTTATTTGAAAGAGCTAAGTCGTCGCCAGTGCTATACTTAATTGATCTGCATTTCCCATACATGGACCTAAAATAGAGACTTAGTAGGGTACCAGCTTCACACGGCAAGTCAGCAGCTGAACAAGACTGCAAAGACAAAAACAAGACTGCAACAAAATGCGTCTCCCACATCAGGGCACAGGACCTCCCATCACACCAGGGTTTTCTCCGGCTCTTTTAGGTGAAGACCACCGAATGACGCAAGGTCTCTGAGATTCGGATTCCTCCAGGGCTGTGTGTTATACCCCACGGAACACGGAAGTCCGTCTCCCACGTGTGGATCGCTGGCGTGTTCTCCACAACAGGGAAGGAACACACACACACAAGCTCCTCCTGCTGGTGATGTGGCGCACGAAAGCTTCACAATGACACCCTTCTCCGGCTCTGCAGGATATGAGAGGAGCACCAAAAGAGGGGGGTGCAACACTCTGGGGTCCCTCCACTGGAGGGCCACAGAGCGAGTTGGACAGGTGCCCGATAATGAAGGGGGTCAACGTTGATACCACCTGGCGGCTGGCCAACGGCCGCTTCCCGTCATAACCAGCGTTATTTATCTCCGCCTCGATAGCAAGGGGTCACAGAGGGCTGCCAAGTCCATCTTCCTGTTCGTAGTTTAGAGAACATGATTTATTCTTGGAAACTTTCTAGGGACCAGCTTTCCTGTTGGCCAAGAGCAACTTTAAAAGGGATCACTGGCAGCAATCAACGTAAGTGACCATCCAAGCCTTTGGACTGCTCCAGAATCCCCGAAAGCTATACTCGGATCAACTCAGGTCACAGAGGAACTATCCCACGGCCGCCCCTTCAGCAAGGACCTTAGCCAGTCCCTCTGCCACCACGCTGGCCCACGCCACACCGTCCCCCCTCTGTCGCCTTCCAAGCTCGCCATCCCCCAAACCAGCGCCACGAAGAAACCAGATTTCCAGATTCAATTGTCTTGAGCATAAATAAGTAAGATAATGTCAGCCTGGTGCTTAAGACCCTGCAGTGACTTCCAGCCCGTTAGGGAAAAACCCAAGCTCATTCCACGGTCCTGGGAGGCCCTGCGTGATCGGGCACCTGCGTACAGCCCTGATCTCATTCCGTACAACATCTCCCGGTGTTCACTTGCATACAAGCCCCACTGTCCTCTTCCTAATTCCTGAAATCATAGGCTCCCTCCTGTCTCCAGACCTTCACGGGCACAGATCCCCGAGCTGTGAGTACTTTGCATGCCGTCCCCTTCTGCTCGTCTTGTAGGGTGTATCTTCGGAGCCATAGTCCCCTAAGGCAGATTCTTTAAACCTGCAGATTGCCGCCCATGCAGGACGAGCATTTCCTCTTTATCTCAAGAAGTAGGATGTCCGCCGAGCAGAGGTGGAGTGAACGGCCCCAGAACCTTTCCTCCAGTCTTCGGATCAGGGCACCTGGAGCCTAGGGTCACCACTGACAAATGTCCCGCCCTCCCCAAGTATTCTGTTCTTCGAGAGCAAAAGGGGGAGAAAAGAGGAACACAAATGGGAGGGGAGTCAAATGCTTCTCCCTGCCACAATGCCAGTGCGATTTCCTCACCCGACGTATTTATCAGATATCCGCCACGAGTCAAGCGCTATTTTAAAGAATTTTCTTGAAGCATACGTAATATAAAATAGAATGCGTATGTTTAAAATATGTAAGATTTTCTAAGTTTCGACCTATGCATATGCCTGGGAAACCACGACCGGAATCAAAATCATGATCAAAAAGGTCGACTCGTGCCACTCTGTCATCCGTCCCCCTTCCCACCCCTGCCTGTGCCCCTCTCCCATCCACACACAACCGCTGCCCTGATTTCTGCCATTGTGGGCTTGTGCGGACATGACTGTAATTTCGTAAAAATGGAATCACCCATTTTTCTGCATGGTTTCTCTCATCTAGCACAATTATTTTCAGATCCTTCAGATCCTTCTATGTTGTAACGTGTATCAATAGTAAATTCCCTTTGATTGCTTAGTGGTATTTCTTTATATGGACGCTTGACTATCATTCACCTTTTGATGGGCAATGCAGATCCCAGGTGTGGGCGAGTACAGACAAGCCCGCTGTCAACATTCATGTGCAAGGCTTTGCATGCTGTACGCGTTCATTTCTCTTAAGCAAATATCTGAAAGTGGAATGGCTGTATCAGAGGAAAGATACATGTTTAACTTTCTTTTCCAACCTGTTTTACAAAGTGGCTATTTCACTCCCCACCAGAAGAAAGTTCCTGTTTCTCCATATCCTCACCAGCACTGGAAATAGAGTTTTTTGGTTTTTTTTTTCTTAAATTGTAGTCATTCTGATGGGTGCATAATGGTACCACCTTGAAGTTTTAATTTGCATTGTTCTCACGACTAAAGATGTTTGATGATCTGTTTATGTCCATCCGTCTGCTGGCCAGCCTCCCGTTTGCTGTGTGAGACATTAGTCATCAGAGCTACAAATGAAGCCCTTTGAACTGGAACTCACGTGGAAATGACAGAGCCATCGGCTGTCGCCTGCGAGGCGAAAGCTGGATATATTGGCAGTAAAATGAGAATAAGCCTTCTGAACCAAAATGCAAGTGGCTTCCGTCCAAACAATGCCTAATTGTTCCGCGTGTGAAATGAACGAGCTCAGCCACGGACAATGGGGTGTGTGTCTGTCTGTGATGACAACTGATGGCCCGTGGCACTGGACATGGTGAAGACCTCCAAATAGAGGTCGCCGTCCTCCCCGCTGGGAGGTAAATGTTCCGCAGGAAAAGAGCCAGGACTCTGGCAATGGGAGTCAATCTGGCCGTTTAGCTCGGGTCTGGCTGAGTGCCGGTCGGCAAATCCCCTCCGAGCTCCGGGAAGAGCGAGATAATGATCCAGGACCTGGAAGCTAAAATGGCTTAGATGGTTTCCATCCCAATCAGAGACAGTCCGTGAACTCTCAGCCTTTGAACTGCAGCTGCGAGAGGCAGGGGGCAAAACATTTGGATGACAAGGGGAGGCAGGCGGGCCAGGTTGGGGGCGCGGTGCCACAGAGAAGCGGCCGGAATGAGATGCTGGTGCAGGCGGCGGCTTACTCGCTGTCTGACCTTGGCGAGTTATTTCCTCTGTGTCTCCGTGTCCACCTGGAGGCCATGGGGCTCCGCGAGCACCTGCGCCCGTGGGGTGCAATTATTACGATGACCCCTGGAGGGCGCTGTCGCATCTTCATGATGCCGCACCCGCTGGGATTTGGTTGGTTTTTCCCAGACGATGTGTCTTCCCCTTTGCCAGATCTTCATTCCCCCCCCCCCCCCCCCCCGCAAGATAAACCAACAAGCTCGACCTTAAGTAACATTCCTAAATTCACGTCTTTACAATTAAGCGTAAAAATGAAAAAAAAGAAAACATTTTGTGGGGCAAAATATCACGTTTGTCCAGCCTACAGGTCGCAATGACATGTTCTGAGAAACAAGGCAAACGCACGAGTGACCGCAGTCGCTGCCCCTGTCCCTCTTCCCATGGCGCACTGACTCCCTATAACGCAGACCAGTCTGCTCTCCACTCCCCCCTTGGTTCTCCCGACCTCCACTTGGCAGCTGGGGAAACACAGGCTCAGAGAGGTTCCGAGATGTGGCCAAGGTCACACAGCCAGGAAGTGGTAGAGCAAGGATTTGAACCTGGGTCTGCCCACACCAGGAATACTGTCCACACGCACTTTGTTCCAACGCCTCTCCTCCCGCACTTTCTCTAGCAAACTACCTCCTTAAACTCCCCTGACCCAGGGACGGATAATGACCAAACGAAAACTGGACCAGATGTCTCCATTCAGGACAGAAGAGCCTGGTGCAGGTTTGTGGACATCTCCCCAGGCAGGAGCGGCTGCTTCTGCCCTCGGCCTCCCTCTGCCCGGAGTGTTTGGAAACGGCCAGTGATGAAGTGGGTCCGAGCCCAAGGCGGCTCATCCTGGCCATGCTCCTGCTTGAGCATCATTAAGGAGAAGCTGCTGTCTCTCCTACAGATGGGGCCGCTTTGGTTGGGGCACATCTATGTGCTATATTTAGAAATCCCATTCAATTTAAACATTGCAGTCTGGCTCAAAATATTCCCCGTGGCTGTAGGGTTACAGTTTTCCATCTTCATCAGTATTCCTGCTGTAAATTCCCAGGGGGGCACTGACCACATCTGAGTTTGCTCCTGCCGTGGGGGGACGCTCAGCGCTCCGAGAAGCAAGGGCTTTGTACGGGTCCCTGTCTCTGTCTCTCTCACGAGTGGACTCAGGGTCATGGACTGAACTAGGTCTACACGTGCCGTGTGCAGCCACAGAGAGGATTCTGTCCGTCAGCGATCATGCCCAATTCCGGGGCCATCTCACTGGCAGGCTGTCTGTCCTAGGACATTTGGAAGGCCACTGGCCAATGTTTGGGTTCATCACTGATGCAACAGGAGGAGTGGAGGCAAAGCCGACTTGGGTTCTGGATTCGAACCACATTTTAGCCATGGTGTAGTTTGGGAAAGCCATGTTTTGTGGTTGAGTTTGTTGACCTGTTTTTGCTTTGAAGAATTTATCCTTTATGATATTGTCTCTTCTTGGAATTTCTTTTTTTCAAGTTCAAACCGTCTGATAGGCAATATGTGCAGACCGTAAAGGCAATAACCAAAGAAAACGAAAGAGCGCGCAGGTCCAGAGGCAAATCCGACCCACAGTGGCCACACTTCATTCCCGAAGCTGGGTGTTAGTGACACGGACGCTCATTTTATTGTTGTTCTCCTACGAGGCGGGTCCGTCTGTGAGCCTGTATGTATTTAAGGTCTCCGTCTCTCCC
>CM052889.1:77583409-77608312 GCA_028534135.1 Potos flavus | reverse complement strand
CAATATATATCATATATAATATAAGTAATAGATATTATAATATATAATAAATATTTAAATATTTTATTTAAATATAAATTTATTTATAAACTTTAAAAAATTTTTATTTTTAAATTTAAAATTTAAATTTTTAAATTTATTTATAAATTTTTAAATTATAAATTTATTTCATTAATAAATAAAATTTATTTATTTAAATGTGTTTAAATAATTTATATTTATTATATATTATAACTAATATATTTTAATAATATATATTTTATATAAATTATATAGTTAGAGAAAAGAAATATATAAATAATATACAATTTATATTTACACATAAATATAAATATACATATAAATAAATATATATATAATTCTAAAAAGCAGGCTATGAATTGAGGATTGACTCAAAACTCAATGGGCAATAAGGAGATGAGGGCTTCAGGCCATAAATTTGCATGTGCGTGGGGTTGAAGATGCTTGACTGAGCCAGCAGGCAGTAAATTGGAGTGAAGAGTCATAGCTTCTTGAGCGTGATTATAAGTGGGCAGTTCTTGTGTTCTGAAATATACTGAGCCTTCCACGTGTGATAAGTTCTCATCCACCAACAACTATAAACTTGGGTGAAGAAGAAGATTAAATTTTATTATGTTCCATACAAATCATTTCCGAGTCCTAAAACGGTGCATGTAATGAGACCAAATGAATTCTCAGATTCCTTTCTACCAACTGGGGCCATGTGAGAAAATCCAGCTGTAAACAGCAGTGCATCTGGGAAGGTAGGTGTGTTATTGGCATCTCAGCCTCCATTATTAAGCTCTCCATTTTTGTAACTATTTTCAAATACTAGTCCTTTCTTTAAAAAAAAAAAAAAAAGCCTTGACAGAGGGAGACACAGCGAGAGAGGGAACACAAGCAGGGGGAGTGGGAGAGGGAGAAGCAGACTCCCCGCTGAGCAGGGAGCCCGACGTGGGGCTCGATCCCAGGACCCCGGGATCATGACCTGAGCCGAAGGCAGATGCTTAACCGACGGAGCCACCCAAGCGCCCCTATCATATTCTTTTACCATTTCTATTACCCATTTTGTCCAAATCTTAACTCAAATGTGTGGTGGTGGGATTAGGAGATATGCAGATACATGCCATTTATACATAACCACATCTCAAAATCAGAGCTAAGTCAATTTGCAGGTATTTTCTACTCAAGATTTATGAAAGCAATATTGTGTAAAGTTTAATTAATGATGCAAACAACACCATAATGCTCTGGAGACATTTAACTCCCACCATCTGCTTGGCACAGACACACACACACAAATTAATTTCTTCTCATCATCACAAAGAAAGGTATAGGGAGAATTAAGATATGCCTTCAGCCTTTTCTTCTTGGTCCAACATCTATTTAAACAAATACGCATTTTGGTGATGGGAAGTTATAAAATAAAGGCATAACATATTAGTTGCCAAGTATGGATTGAATATTGTGCTGGGCATTCTGTGCACCTAGCTCATTCCCTGAGCTTTTCCTCTGGATATATTGGACCCATGCGGCGGTCATCTCCCCAGCATCCCCATGCATCCCATCTTTTTCTATTTATAGCGCGATGATGGATTGCATCATTAGCGTCAACTTTTACACCTGCCGTCATGGGGCGGTGCCAATTCATCCCATTAAAAGGCCCTATTGTTTTGGAATTCAACCAGGAGCCTTGCTTTGGCCAAAACAAAGAGACAGGCTGTTGGTGAACCACATCTGAGCCTCAGAGTCCTTAGGACAGCCACGCATATTTCTATCCTGTATTGTCTCGTTTGGACAAAAAAGGCTGTGGGCATTCTCGCGCTGCTGGGCCTTTGCCATCGCCTGGAGAAGAGCATGGCTGGCCAAGCCTGCTGGCTTCAGGAGCACCAGGAGGGGACGCACGTGAAGGACAACATCTCTAGCAAGACCTCCACCTCCTCGTGGATGTTGGAGGGAAAATAAATGAGTAATTGTAACATATTTCTTTCATTTGAAATAATCACAAAATTATACAACAGTTGTAGAGCATAAGGAATTATGTTCCCCCTGAACTACATGAAAACAAATGGCCAATCCCTTTAAATTAATTGCTGACCCCTTTGAGTTAATTGTGTATCTCCTATAGCAAGAACAATACTACCAAACCCTCCACATGACCATCGGAATCAGGAAACTCACATTAATACATTGCTAATATTATGCATTTTGATACACTGTTAATATTTAAAAATCAAGCCGCATTCCACTTTTTCCAAAAGTCATGATCATGTGCTTACGGCAAAGGATCCGATCCTGTGTTATGGGCTGTTGACAGGAACCATCTGAACCTTCTCTTTCTTTTTCGTTCTTTTTTTAAGATTTTATTTATTTATTTGAGAGAGAAAGAGAGAGCGTGCAAGAGAGAGCATGAGCAGGGGGAGGAGGGGCAGAGGGAGAGGAGGAAGCAGGCTCCCTGCTCAGCAGGGAGCCCGATGTGGCACTTGATCCCAGGACCCTGAGATCATGACCTGAGCCAAATGCAGACGCTTCACCGACTGAGCCCCTTAGGCGCCCCTGAACATTCTCTTTCTAGGCTGTACAAAGTAAAGTAAAGTCACATGCGACGGCTGTGTCTGCTAGTACATGGGGCAGACCTCCTCACATGTCCCCACAGAGAAGAGCAGAGCTGTAAAGAAATGACTCATTTATTTTCCCTCCAACATCAGTGAGGTGGCCGAGCTCCCGCTGCAGATGCCGTCCTTCACACGCATCTCTCCGAGTGCCCCTGACACCAGCAGGCTCCAAAGACGCCCCGAGGACCTACAGCCGGTGGGCACAAGACACCGACTCCAGCTTCTCCCTGGAACCCCAGAAAAGTCACCTGGAAAGAAAAAAGGAAGTCCTTTCTTTTAGCTGGGGAGCCTGAACTTTGCTGCTTGGGGCGTTATCAAAGAGCCATTCTCTCTCTATCCCTAATGTGCCTACTCACGTACTTAGCAGGAAATGTTTATTGTGGTTTATCATTTGGAATATGAACTGTAGCTCAGTCACTTCCTTGCTCTCAGCCTATGTAACTCCATCTTTCAGTGCCTCAATTTACTCATCCATTAAATGGGTACTAGAAGGCCTGCGTGATCACACACCATGCCCAATCCACCATAAATGTTCCATGATGTCTCATATATATGGATCACCATAAGGCTTCTATATAGTTACTAGTATTATTTTTGCTAGCACTCTTCAGGTAGCCTAAGGAAACCACAAGCCTCTGGAGCCCTCATGCAAAGGAGATAGGAAAAAAAAGGGGGTTCTATTATTTACTGTAAATTAAAAATGAGCCAATCAGACATTTCTGGAAAAAAGTCTAAACCTGAACTTTAATCATCTACAAAGACAGTCTCCTGTGACTTACTCATCCCATGTTTCTAGAGGGGGTTTTCTGATTAACTCCGTTTTCCATTAGAATGCAAGTATTAATCCACTGAGGGAACGTAAACCTAGTCACTTAATACTTGCGATGCACGCAACAGAAATAAATTAGTGTGAATGTGTTAGATAATACTCCCTTCAGTCACTCTCTAAAAATATTACTTTTTAAAAAAATTAAATTAATTAGGTTTATTTAATTTTTGCTGCATTTTAATAAGTTCATTTATAAGAAAATAAACTCGGGCTGAAGAAGACAGGAGATTTCACGGATTGAAATAAGAAAAACAAAAGGCTTCCAAATTAGAATCCACGGTCAGGCAAAATCCAGCAAATTATTATTCAATTAAATCCAGAAACGTATTATTATTTTTAATTGCTTGGGATTTTGATTAATCACTCTCTTTAGGACACAGGTTAGTGATTCGCATACCCAGGCTTCCAAAACTCCTGAACGCTGCCTCAATTCATCACTTGCTTGTTCTTTTTTCCACTTTCAATGATGGTTTATCAGCCCTTGAGCAGAATAAAAGATTCTTGTGTTCCCTAACATCCCCCTCCTCGCGGCGGAGAGGAGGTTCATCGTCTCACCAAGCCTCTCTCCTGCCTGTGTCGACTGGGGTTTTGTCTCATCTGACCTCAGCAGAGAACGAGGAGGTGGGAGAGGGTCCTGATGTCACAGGATGGCCCTCCAGATCTCGTCCCGTAGTGGCGTAATTCCATCTATGCACAGAGTGCCTAGCATGTCGGAAAGACGTTCTCTTTAGAGCTGAAGCTGCCTTGTCCATGAGACGGCAGTCTACAACAGTGATCCCAGTTCCTTTTCAGCTCATTCTGCAACTGGGGACATGCAGAGAAGGACTAAAAATTCTCTGCGTCATTGACCCAACCCATGCCCAGTCCCCAGCTCAACCACAGCCACACCACAGGAGGGCATAATACCCTGGGATAATATTGCTTTGCTTAACCAGCAAGCATTTATTTAGCACCAACAATATGCCAAGTGCTTTTCCAGACACGGATGAACACCAGAGAGGAAAATGAGGTCCCTAAGATCACGGAGCTTATTATTTTTGTTTTTTTTTAGAGAGAAACAGACAGCTAATCAGATAAATACACAACATGTCATTGGTAACCAATGGGAAGAAGCCACATAAAGAAAAAGAGGATAAAGAGTGAAGACAAGTGTTGTTATTTTAAATACAGGGGTTGCAGCATGCTTTACTGAAAAGGCTCCAGTTGAGGTGACAATTGAGAATGATGGTGACAAGACGAAGACGATGACATCGGTGATGACCATGGGTGTCTTCTGTTGGGACTGTGTTCAGCACTTGGCATGAGTCATCTCTTACAACCCCGCGAGTAGATTCTATTACTGACTCCTATGTTAAGGGGAACACAAGGTTGAATTACCTTTTTCAAGGTCACCACACTGGTATGTTGCTGCTGAAGCATTTTGAATCGTGGACCAAAAAGAAGGAACTCATCTTTGGGTACCAAGTATGGCGCGATGGTAACCAGACGCTATGACTCTTTCCTGTTGACTGTTTAGCAGCGCACGGAGTTGAAAAGGGCATAATCACCGATGGATGCACATCTAGATCCCAGGCAGACCCACCACCACTTCCTGCATTCCACTGGGGGCAATGCTTTACCCGATCAGTGTGTGAGACCGGCATCATGTGCCTTGTTCTAGTCTTCATCGGGGTCAATCTTATCAGCCCTATCTAGAAATGCAGGAGCAAATCATCATACCTTGCTGCAAATACTAGATGAATGACAAAACTTCAATTGGATGTTTTCTAGACACGTGCTGGTGACCTGCGGTGTATCTACTGTAGACATCCATGAGGTCGGTTCCTCTATGCTTTCCTATCAACTGGCTGGTCACAACGGGAAGCTAGCAAAGAAGGGGGGGCGGATACACCAGACTGAGAATGGTGGAAATAAATTCCAAGAATCCAGGGAGGATCGGGGACACATGTAATGAGTTAGACACACCCAGCCAATGACAAGATACCCTGAATAAGGTAAAGCTCAATTAAATAAAAACCAGCGGATGATGGTAAAGAACCTCGATGCCACACGTGGGTCACTGTGCAGAACTGGAAAGAGCAGAAACCATCAAAATTTATGGCTGAAGATAATTTAAGAAATCAGTAAGTTTCCACCATAGGGAATTCTGCCATTCTGTCTGCCTGCTATGTTCTTCCTCCAAAATTTCTGTAGCTGACTCCTCGTTATCCAAATTGCTACTGAAATGTTATCATTCTCAGAGACGCTTTCCCTGACCTTCCTCTCAAAGTCATTCCCCTTCCCCTTCCCCAAGTCTACTTCGATGACATTACCTGATTGTTTGGCATCATCAAATTATCCAAATAAACGAGATTCGTTACTCGTTCATTTATTCATCTATGTGTCTGCTGCCTTTTCTGCTAGAATATAAAGTCCAGGAAATTAGAAACCTCACCTACCCACAGGAGCCTCTGTTTTCCTAATAATGAGTGCTCAGCACATAGTAGTTACTCAATAAATGAATGGCCCACTTATTTTACAAATGAACAAGCTGGAAAAAGGCCAAGTGAAATAACTCATCTAAGGCAAGGTCATGGACATTCCCAAGGACAGAGCTAGGTCTCAAGTTTAAGACCTTGGCTATTGGTGGGTTCTGCTTTTCAGACTTCCGGCGAAAAAAGTCCCACTATATGGATATTTAAAGGGTGGATAACAAGCTGAATGCTGATGTTTTACAGACACACACACAGCAAAGATCATACTTATTTCTTGGTTTCTTTTGTTTGCTCACGCAAGCTTTGTCACCTGGATGGCTCAGCCCTGAGACTTCCCTGCCACACACAGACTTCACCTCCAGAAGAAAATCTGGACATGTTTTGCTTCCACAGATGACATTAGCAATTTAGAAAATGATTTGAAACATAAAGGCATCTCGCAGAAATGCCAATAAGACTTAGCAAATCTCATTAATGAGATATACGAACTTGGAAATCACCACAATTCTATTTCCCAGCAAAACTATTGTAATTAAGTCCGAGCGTGTCTGGGTTCTTTAGGAAAATAAGTAATTACGCTATGCCCTTGGGACGTATCGCTAATTAGGTGCATTGAGCTAACCCTCTCGCGGTCTTGCCTGAGACTGAATTTAATCATCTGATGTCCAGAACCGTGCTCAGGGCAATTGACTGCCTCCTGCAAGAACAGAGCTGTGCCCCAGCAACACACAGCAAACTGATGTCTGATGTATTCTCCAACTGTCCCTAATTATGAAAGACACGGTGCTTTTTAACCCAACAGACAGGGACTGAATGAAAACCGAAATACCAGCCTCAGAGGAACATGGACCGTCTGGGCGGCATGGGTCCAACAGGGCTGAGCTCGCTGCCCGAGGGTAATAAAGAGCCCACATCTCAAAGATGCATGACTATCACAAAATATGGTATCTGAGCCTAAAAGATCATTGGACTCCAATGTTTAAAGCACACACAGCACACACAAGGGAAGTCAAATCTAGCTGCTTACCCAATCAGTGAGTAAGCCTAGAGCTCTAACGTGTAGCATGATGAATGTAGGTGGTAATACTGCATTGAATATGGATGTTTTCTAAGAGAGTAGGTCGCAGACGGTCTCAGATCACAGAATGTGTCCGTTAGCTTGACTGCAATATTTCACTACATATATAATGTATATATACGATCATGTTGTACACCTTAAATATATACATGTTTTTATTTTTAAAAAAAGATGCAGGGCGCCTGGGTGGCTCAGTCATTAAGCATCTGCCTTTGGCTCAGGTCGTGATCCCAGGGTCCTGGGATCGAGCCCCGCATCAGGCTCCCTACTCTGCGGGGAGCCTGCTTCTCCCTCTCCCACTGCCCCTGCTTGTGTTCTCTCTCTCGTTGTGTCTCTCTCTGTCAAATAAATAAATAGAATCTTTAAAAATAAATAAATAAACATTTTAAAAAAGATGCAGGTGACCTGACCAAGGATCCAGAAGGCAGTTGGCCTGCTGGACCAGTCAAAGAAAATTTTAGGAGCAAACCTAATACTGCCAGCTCTGGTCTCTCTTCTGTCCAATGCTTTCCGATGTCTCACGTCCCAGTAGAGATGATCTCTGGGGGCAGAAGGAGCTCATCATCTTTCTGGTTAATATGACTTACCATTAACATTGGGACATTTCAATGAACGGGTATTACAAGTGTTTATCTGTGACCCAAGGGGGAAGAGACAAACAGCTTTGCATTCACTATCCCTGCTAATTACATCCCTCCAGAAGTTTTAGGTAGGCTGTGACCAGAATTTTCCTTTCCGATAAAGAATAGTTGAGATTTCAGCTGGTTGTTTCTCCTATTAATGATCCTACGAATGCACAGTTGTGGGTTCCCCCCAGACCAGATAGTCCCAACTACATAAAGAGAAGATTGATTATCAGAAATGTGAAACATACTCACAGGGAAGAAAGGGCTATGGATAAACAATCAGGAAGAGTACTAGGCTCTTAAAGAGTGAGAGGAAACAGAGTTCTGAGATGCTCATCATGTTAGAAATACATCAATTCCCATCTATTCTTATGATGGTAATATTGATGAGCAAACATAACAACTCAGACTGTAAGTGTCATGAATATTGGCAGATAATAAATATTTCAAAAGTATTCTTCCACCGATGAAAACCCACTTGTTATCCAAGTAAGATGTGAGTTGAATATTCTGGGTCAATGTAGGTTTGGAAAAGCTATCAAATGGATGCTTTATTTCATTCAATTACTTTTTGCCATACTCAATCTATAAGAGCTAAATTCTTACCTCACTATCTTTAAGGCAGGAGGAGCACAACACTCCTGAGATCAAGGTTTAAAATTTCAGTCAACATGGGGGGAAGGGGGGAATTAGCTTTAGAGAGGAAAGACCCAATTCTGAAACATAAATTCTACTCCTAACCTTAACTAGTTAGTTAAAAAAAACAAGGAGCCCTGGGTCTTGGACAAGAAAATTCAGACAGCTGCACAAAGAATCACCACCACCATGGGACGCCCAGTTTGAATGACACAAGCTGTGGATGGCGAGCTCCTTATTCACGCCTTTCACGCAGAAAAAGAACACAGGACCGTCCTGGCGGTAATCATATTCAGGAAGTTCTCCAGAGTTGTGTAACTTCGTTTATATATAGGACATTTAAATATATACACATAGATCTTCAAAATAAAACAGAAAAAGTGTATGTGGATAAAATATGTATGTAAAATATAAATATATATATATATATATATATATATATATATAAAAAACATTTTATACATATGCAGGCTTTCTGTTTTTACTTTTGATACTTGCTATTGCCATGTGTTCAAATTTACTAGTATCCCTTTGCCACTAAAGCCATCCAGTGTATTTTTCATCCAGGTTGTTATAGCTTTCATTCTTAGAAGTTTGAGACTTTTTATTTCTTTCAAGTCATTAGGGATGAGGACCTTAAATCATACCCCAAAAAAGCTAGGGAATATGATGAGGCAGTATGTGAACCGTTTCTAAAGTGTTTTGTATATATAGTGAAAGGTCAAACAATGGAGAAGGCAGGGCTTCAGGCAGTGTGTCAGTTAGCTCTTGCTGAATAACAAATTGCCCCAGCCGGCGGCATAAATAATGAGCGTCTCTCGTAAGGCTGGCGGGTGCGTGCATCTGCTAGCGCAGCTCTTGAGACTGCAGGTCTAGGCACCTGTGGGTCACGTGGAAACGCACACACACTTAGACCCAGTCATGCAGCCCTAGGTCTACCCAAGCATACACAGGAAACAGGTACAACAATGTTCATTTAAGGAAAAACTCCACCGCCAAGCTATCTGGATGTATCTAGCTCCCATGCAAGGAATCTGTCGCTGACTTCCATTTCTCTTGGCTTGGCATTAGCTTTTAGAACACTTTCAGATTCCAGGGTCCTGGGATCAAGTCCCCGTTCGGGCTCCTTGCTCAGCAGAGAGTCTGCTTCTCCCTCTCCCTCTGCCCCTCCCCCCCCGCTCCTGCTCTCTCTTTCTCTCTTGTGCTCTCTCTAATAAATAAACTCTTAAAAAAAGAACCCTTTTCAGATATGCTTATTTTTCTAATGTCTTCTGTCCTTTATAGTCATGTGGTTTTCATCTTCATTTACTCACATTTCCTCACCATGAGTGTTCATTAAAATATTTTAAATTAAGACTTTCTTTGCCTTTCTACCCTAGTGCATTTGGGTCTTTGCATTTAACAGCTTTTAAAATTCTTATCACAGTATTTCAGGCAGTTTGTGTGTTACCTTCTATTAAAACGATTCTACCGAAGGTTGTCACAATTCAGAGATTACAGCTTCTGCAGGATTTTTTTTTTTTAGGAATATATTCATATATTCACTTTGTCAGCCATCGAACACATCCCATGAGCCTGCATTTAACATCTCATTTGATAGCATAATTCGACAAAAGGGATAAAAGAAGCAATATTTATTAATATTTTGGAATGGATTTTACAGGGGTATTAGATAGGCACACACTGTCATCCCAAAGCAAACATTTCTTCATTTCTAGCGCCGCCAGAAAGACAAAGAGGAAAAGGGTAGAAAGGCAGGAAAGGAGAAAGAGGCGGGATGCCTGAGAACTTCTCCTAATGATGTAACTTCGGTTGCATAATGCCTTTTTTCTAATGCAATCTTTCCAATCTCTTCTGAAAAAGAATGCAAAATTTATTCTCACAAATGTGACAAACACCATCTGTGTTGTTCTTTGGGTTTGAAAACATCACTACTTGATCAAATAGCTTAAGAAAATATATGCCCTGTACAAAATCCACAGATATTACTATCATGTACCCAGACAGTATTTCCTGAGGGCGTAGAGGTGGAAAAATCCCATGTGGACTCCTCAGGCACGATATCTGGATGGGAAAGACTGTGGTGACAGTTTGGTCCCTCTCGTTTCTGCCTCCCCCGACCCCAGCATCCATCCCCGAGAACATCTCTCATCCTCCAAGCCTGTGTCGTTCAGGTGGGCTGGCCACAGTGACTGCTTCTGGCTGGTCCATGATCCAAGCTGGGCCAAACAGAGCCAGGGGACCTGAGAGGGAAGAGCGGCGTCCCTAAAGTGACCACACCAGCAGGATGGACACTGGGAGCTGCTGGTGGCCGACGTGCCACCAGGAGGGAAGATCCTGCTGGAGATGTTGCCAACCCAGAGCAAAGACAGGAGACAGGTCGCTAAGGATGCCGCTGGACAGCCGGATCCAGACGTCCCTGGAATCAGCCCCCCTGTGCGTCTCCATTGGCGCAAGGAACCCAAGACCCCATTTCTCTTGGGCTTCATCGGTGCGGCCCCCAACGGCAGCCGCTGGACAAAGCCCACCTGACCAACACCCCCAGCAACCCAGAGGGGGTCTGGGCCCCAGCACAAAACAGAGAACCAAACAAATATGGCCTTTGGAGAGAGAGGAAACCTATTGGCTACATACCCAGCCTCATCCCTGGCAACAGGGCCTGCTCCCAACTATGAATCCTAAAAATGTCAAATATGCACCTTCCCAAACTCCTCTGAATCCAGGACCTGCTGTGAATCCGTGGGATCTGAGGGGAAGACCAGTGCAGGGTTTGGGGAAAGGTGTTTTCCCCTGGTAAAGAGACAGACCTGTGAAGAAACTTCGTTCTTCCCGCCTTTGGATGAGCAGGGTGGATCTGTGATATCTGGAAGAGCTGCAGCTATCTTGTGATCATGAGGACACATGAGGGTGAGTGGAAGCCAGTGTCTTGGGTGTCATGGAGTAGAAAACCACAAACATTTGGATCACACTGCTGGGCCACTGGATGAACAAACCAAGGTACCAACTACCTCTGAAATTCTTGTTTTGAAATAATTCTAGAATTAAGTCGTCTCATTTCAGCTACTTTCGGGTGACATTTTACTAACTGCAGCTCATGGACAGCATCTTAAATAATACACAAATCTCATGCCTTCTCTATGTTTTTGCAACCAAGGCTTAGGGGATATTCATCAAGTGTGTCCAGGGTCCCCAAAACCCATGGTCCAACAAGGCTGCATAAGGAAACACTTTCTCAGGGGTTGTGATGGAGTGTTGGGTCTGAGAATGAGAACGCTGAGTTTAAGAACCCAGGTTCTTAAATACTTGACCAATGTCTATCTACTTAGTTTTGTCCACTCGACCTCGGTCACTTACTCCCTGGAAGAGATCTTCTAAAGCAGACAGAACACAGTCTCAGATGAGATTTGTTGGGGTCGGCAAGAATAGAGCCTTCGCGCCACAATTCCACTGATGTACCAGCCAATGCCTCCTGCACTCACACTTGCTAATTCTTTCATTAAACTATACTCACCAGTACCTACTTTGTGCTTCCCACTATAGAACCCAAATCCTTTAAGGATTGAAGCAGAAGAAGAGAACTTGAAGACGCTGTCACAACTACCCAGCAGGAAAGCAGCCATAGAAGATACGAAATGAAAATGTGGGCCTACGTTTCAGTAAAATGCCATTTGCAAAACAGAAGATGGGCCAGATTTGGGCAATACCTGTAGTTTTAGGACTTCTGATCTAAGGAAAGGGAGGTTTCTGCACGTTTTACAAGAAGGTTCCCAGGAAGATATGGTTGTGGTGAGGAAAGTCACTGTCGATGGTGACCCCTTGGTTCTCCATCACTAAAGCAGAAAGGAAGAGGGGCACCTGGCTGGCTCAGTTGGTGGAGCATGTGACTCTTGATCTCAGGGTCATGAGTTCAAGCCCTACATTGGGCGCGGAGCCTACATAACAAAAAAAATAAAATACAATAAAGCGGAATGGAAGAAAAAGACAAAACAAAATCATTCATGAAAGGCTTGGAAACCGAGTTAGGCCAACAAGCAGTTTACAAATGAGCTGTATAAATTCTGAACTTCATTTCGTTTGAAATGTCACATTCCTTCTGGGAACTGCCAACAAATTACTGTATAAGATCCATATATAATTATCTCTGTGGAAAGTTGGCAAGTCACAAATGAGTTTAAGGTGTTATTTGCTTGATGATAATTTGTGGTGTATTTACATGGACTTTTATTTCCTCCTCTCCCACTCAGACTTCGCGTTTTCTGAGCAGCCATGACTCAGGGCTCACATGGGATGTTTATGTTCTCGCGTCTTCGTCCCCATGGTTGGAGAAATCAGGCCGAGGAATTTGAATCTCGATCCGACTTGGGACTCTGAGCCCTGGGCTGTGGATGCAGGATCCACCAACACTCAACTACAAAAAAGCTTTTGGAAAGATTGGCTACCTCCTCCAGAGGAATTCATTCCCAGACCCTTGTGGAGAGCTTCAAAAACTGAACATGTGCTCTGAAAATGAACCACAAAGCCGAGAAGAACAAGAACTCAGCAGCCACCTGAGATGTCTACAGAGGGCCTCGAACTACAGGATGGTGGGAAACCCCTCCCATAGCTGGGGCCTGCTCACATGCTGTGTAGTGGAGGGGACAACTCTCCCAGCAGAAACCCTCCTGTGCTGCCATCTTGGAGCGAGGAGACCGTGCCCAGCTTAAAGGTTTCCCCAGAAGTCCTGCCCCAGAACCCCTCCTCGCATCTCAGACCTTGCCACAGGGCTACCCTGTCTCCTGGCAAATGTGACTTTTCAGCTAGGCACATCAGCAGGGGGAACACAATCACAATCAGTGGTCCAGAAGCAAGGAATAAAATTGAAAAGACTGATAATACAAAGGGTTGGTGAAGACGAGGGGCAAGCTGACCTCTCAAAGATCATGAGCAGGAATGTAAAAAGCAGTACAACCACTTGAGGAAAAGCTTGGTAGCTCCTTCAAAGCTTAAGCCAACACTTAACTACAAGACCCAGCAATTCCGCTCCTAACAAAGAGACTTGCACGTGAATGTTGGTAGTGGCTTGATTTAAAGAGTCAAAGCTGGCAAGCAATCCCAGTGTCGATCGACATGTGAGAGGGTAAACAAGTGAAGGTATATCTATCACCAGCAATAAAATACTATTCAACCATAAAAAGGAGTAAACTAGGGTCACATAGCAACATGCATGAATCTCATATGCATTTGCAGACTCAAAGAAGCCAGACAGACACATCGTACTGCATGAAAGTACTGATGTGATGTTCAAGAAAGGACAAATCTAGTTTGTAGTGACAAAAAGAAAACTAAAGTTTGCCTGGGGACAGAGTTCCTGCATGTACTGACTATGAAGGAACAAGAGGGAATTTCTGGGGGTGATGGAATGTTCTAGATCTTTTTTTTTTTAATGTTCTAGATCTTGATTCCGATGCTAGTTCCATAGGTATGTGTGTTTGTCTAAATGACTCAAACTATACATTGAATATGGGTGTGCTTTACTGCATCTAAATTATTCCTCCAAAAAGCAAATTAAAAAAAAAAAAAATCCAAACATTTGATAAGCCAAAGTACACAACACATAAATCCACCCCACGTATGACCGTCCCTCATAACCTATAGCACTTTTGCCATCAACTAATTCAACCACTGTTTTCTGCTGGATGGCCATAGAGCCCTCAACCGACTGCTCCACTTCTCTTCTTGGAACCTTAGTGCCTAATCTCTACTAGCAGCCAGAGTGAGCCTTAGAAAGAATGAAATAAGTCATGTCATTCCTCGGCTTCAAACCCTCCAAACACTTCCTCTAGGTTAGAATAAAATCTGAAGGTTTTTTTTCTGGGTATATCCAACATGATTAGGTTCAGCGGTGAATCACAGAAGGACCCCACAGTGCAGAGCTTTAAATCAGAAAGAAATTTATTTCTCCCTCATGACAGTGAAATCTAGAGGCTATCAGCCCAGGGTTAGCATCAGAGACCCAGATACTGCTCTCTTGTTGCCCCACTGTGTGAAGCTTCCATTCCTGAGGTCACATCATGGTCCAAGATAGATGCTGGGGCTCCGGCCATTACACCCATGTTCCAGCCACCAGACAAGAGGAAGGCACACCTCCCTCCATTAAAAACACATCAAAGAAATTTCAGGCACCACAACCTCTGACATGTAAGTTACTCATAGAGTCATACCCATCTGACACAAAAAAATTAGAAAATATAGTCATTACTGTGCTGAGCTATCAAGATTTCTATAGTGAGGAAGGTAAGGGAGAATGGATTTTAGGGAAGGATACCAGCTTCGGGTGTCCATCGGGGGCTCTCCATGCCCAGCTCCAGATCCCACTTCCCCTGACTCTTCTCCTCCTTCCTCTCCAGCCTCCTGCCCCTCTAGGGTTCCTCCAGGAAGCAGATTTGTTCCATTTTACTAGCTCTGCCTTGGCCGGGCAGGTCCTCCAGGTACCCATTCTTTCCTTTTCCTCATTCCCATCTCTTCCAAGGTCAGCCTCCCCAAGGACCTTCAGAACGACCCCCCTAAAATAGCCCAAGGTCCTTCACTATCCACGCACCCGGCTTCCTTCTGCATTGACCCTGGAGATCTATTTGCCTTTTCAAGTTAATAGAAAAGAAAAATGTCTCCACCCACAGCACCATCCCACTCCCCTGTACCTGGAGTTCCAGGGAGAAAGGAGAACTATTTTTAAACAGTAGAGGAATATTTGGGGGGGGGGGCGGTAAGAGAGTGCAGTTGGTCTGAGAACCTGCAGCTTCAAAGAAGGGGGATTTCCAGGGAATTTCCAGCTACGCTTGGTGACTTTGGGAAAGCAAAACCAACACTTAAATGTCTCTTAGCAATGCTTCTTCCATTGCATTTATAGGCCAGCTTTAGGGAGAAAGGCTCCTAGCAGAGAGGAGGTGACTCTTATATTTTTTAAAGATTTATTTACTTATTTGAGAGAGAGAGAGAGAGAGAGAGAGAGCACACACTGGTGGGGGAGAGGGAGAGAAGCAGACTACCTAAGAGTAGGGAGCCGGACAGAGGTTCGATCTCACAACACTGAGATCCTGACCTGAGCCGAAATCAAGACTCCATGGCTTAACCAACTGAGTTATCCAGATGCCCCAGGAAGTGATTTTCACAATGTGCTCTTGGCTTTCAGAAGTCAGCCCATTCTGGGACAGGGAAACCTGAAGAGCCCAGGGAAGGGGCAGGAGGGGCAGACATTCGCGCCTGCAGAGTATCGCCACCAGGATCCCAGCGCTCAGACCTGCGACCTGCAGAACCTTCAACTCAGCGTGGGCAGCGTTCTCCCTTACCCTTGACCGGACCCTGAGACCCCAGCCGGGCCTGTGTCCTGCAGGAAGGGCTCCCTGTGCCCACAGCTCCCAGGATGCAGAGGCTGAACCTCCCCTCCATCCTCCCCGCCACCAGCCCTGCCTTCGCCAAATCCATGTGGCCACCCAACGCCACCTGCGCAGAATAAAAACAGCCAGGTAATACCCGCCGATCTCCTCTGGAATGTTCTAGGCGCTGTGCTATGGGCCCATCAAATTCTCTGCACTCCAAGAGTTTGTGCATTTCTGCTCTGCTCAGCAGATTCGCACCCACCTCCCCCAGACGCCAGCCCCTCTGAACCCCGCAATCTCCACCAGCAAACCCAAATTGCTTTGAAATCCATCTCAGGTGTCCGCGGGGGAGATCCTAGATTTCTGGCAAGAGACAAGCGCTGTGGGGGTGACTTGCTCCGTGGGCCAAGAGCGGCTCTTGGGACCCCTTAGTTGGGGAGATGGGGGTGAAAAACCGGGGTTTCCTCGCCCTGCATCGCCAGCCCCCCAGTTCGAGGAGAGGGGTGGTGGAGCCCCAGTTGTGGACGATTCTCTCCACCGTCTGTCCCCACGGATGGACGGAGCTGGGGACAGGGCAGGGACCTCACGTTTAGGGCTGGAGCTCCCATCAGCAGTACTGCTGCGTGCCCGGGGACAATCAATGGAACTTTCCCCTTGGTCCCTCCCCCTTCCCAACTCTGGGGCAGCACCTGGGAGCCTCGGGACCAGCCAAGCTTGCTCCCGGAGCCCCAGCGCTCCCAGGGCCGCCAGCCCTCTCGCCCCGTCGCCAAACTCCAGGTCAGGCTCCCTAGTCCTGGGAACACCCGGAGATCGGTGGCGATTTCTCCGAGCCCAAGAGCCTGAGCGCAAGCCACCGCTCCTGCCTCACCTCGACCCCGCGACGCGCTAGGAGCGCACCCTACGTCCCCAGTGTCCGCGCCGGGTCCCTGCCGGTCCTCCCCGACGTGCCTCCGGGTCCATCCCGGCTCGCGCTCCGCCGGGACTACCTCCACCGCTTCAGTCCCGGCGCGCCGCGTCCCCCGCCGGATTCCCGGCGGATCCAGCCCGGTCCCTCCCCAGTTCCGTCCCCGGCCCCGCCCCTACCCCAGGTTCACCTAAACTCGCCTCCAGCCCCGCTCCCGTCCCACCCATTCCACCTGAGCTCCGCCCCCAGCCCCTTCCCACCCTCGTTCCGCCCCTGGCACTGCCCCCAGCCCAGGCTCGCCTAGCCCACCTGAGCTTCGCCCCCGCCGGCTCCAGGCCCATGGTCACCTGAAGCATCTCCCCAGCCCCGCCCCGTCCCACCCAGCCCACCTGAGTTCGGCTCCTGGCCCCGCCTCTGGCCCAGGCCCACCCCGCCAGCCGCTCCTCGCCCCCACCTTCTCGTGACAACACCCCACTCCTTGGGTGCCCTTTCCTTTCCAGAACCGCCCCTCCCCAGCTGGCCCCCTTCCTTTGCCAACTTCCTGGGCCCGACACCCACGGCCCCCCGCGGCACCCGGTTGGGTGGTGAGCTCGGGGAGCCCGGAGGAGAACTCGCAGGGCGGAGCATCCTTCCAGCGTCGCAGGCTGCGGTGCAGGAGGAGGAAGACGAGGAGGGGAGGACGCAGCACCTCCCGAGGGATCCGGTCCTCGGCCTGGGATTCTATGTGGCAACTCCTTTCCTCGCGCATTGCGTCACAGCCCTAGAAAATTCGGCCCAGACGCCCAGTGACCGAGATGGAAATGGTCCCTTCCATCATCTGCCTTTCACTTCCCAGAGGCTGTCCTGCCCACCTGTGCCCACTAGTGCAGGTGCTGGAAGCTTCCTGTCCTCCGGAGCACGTGTGTCTTTCCAAGACCTCCACTGACTGGGCATCTTTTACTCGTTCTGTCCCATCAGCACGGTGTCACTGATGTAATACATCAGGGTGGTCTTGGGAGGGACGTCCCGGCAGGCCAGATGTTGGTGGGCTACACTTCCACAATGAGAAGGAGTTGGTCCAGTTCTGAGACCACACTGTAAATTAATGTTGTTGTAGGGGATAAGAGCAAGCAGCCCCAAGATGGGCCACTTGGACAGAAAGACTATTTTGAGTTAAAAGCAACGAAAACTAAGCAGATCGAAGAAAAAGCTCATTTACCTCCCCCTCAAACTCCTGCCTGCAAAGGAAAAGAGCTATTAATAGAGATTCCTCTTTACAAGAAACTTATCTGCATAGTAAGGCAACCTTTGTTTTCCAAATATCTCCTCTGCCTTCCTGCTAATAGTTTGCCGTCCCTTTGTGTCCTCAGGCCCTATTCCTCTCCTTTTAGCTCACATTAGCCTCCTTTCCCTTTGGCAGTTCAAGTCTCTGGCTTCCCATAGGAATAAAACTAAATTTGATTTTCTCTTGTTCATCTGTCTCATGTCCATTTGATTCTTAGCCCATCTGGAAGGACCTTGAAGGGCAGAGAAAATTCTTCCTCCCCAACACTGTCCATCTACAAGCATGCAAAGATTTGCGTGTGTGCCCGTGTATGTACAAGTGTGTGTTCTATGAGTTGCCCTGCAAAATCTACATAATAACGTGGGTTGCAGTCAAAAATGTGACGCCAAGCATTTAGAGTCTATTCAGAGTAGTAGACTCCCTCTGTTCCTGGGGATATGTATCTTACTTTCCAAGTTGCCAAATTCCTCCCCAAAATGGTTGTACCAGTTGACAGGTTGTGTTTGAGGTTTGAAAGTTTCTTTACTTTCTGGTTTGAAAGGATTTTCCAGAAGCTTGTCTTTGTTTATCTCATTTTAGGGTGACATACTTCTGGCTTGGTTTTATAGATCTGCAGTTGGTGTTTTGTTTTCCAGAGAAACACTCATCTTTATGGCTCACCATTTAATTTCCCTGCTGTCAAGAGGCAGAATTAAGTTATTCTTCTTTTTAAAAGAATGATATAAGTAGGGAATAATGAATGCAAAATGGTGTAGTTAAACATCAGCAGATAAACTGATGGATCGGCTGTCACTTAGATTATGCTATAAACTGAAAGAAAGTAATATTTAATCATTTGCAAAAAAAAAAAAAACCCGAAAACAGTGGTGAAGGATTTGGTGTACTTTGATACTGAGTGACTTATGACAGCACACTGTTATTTTCCAGTTAACAGGAGGAATAAAAAGTACAAGAGCAGACGGGGTCTCCCAAAGGGTTGAAACGATTGCAAAGTTAACACAGTTACAAGCTGACTTCCATCCTCTTAAATCCCCATGTTGAAGTCCTAACCTCCAGGACCGGAGAGTGTGTCTATATTTGGACATAGGGGCTTAAAAGGAGTAATTAAGGTAAAATGAAGGCATGGGGCTTGGCCCTAATCCAGTATGACTGATGATTTTAAAAGAAGAGGGAAGACCATGGGAAGACACACGCCTTCGAAGAAGGTGGCACCTGGTATCCCTTGGTTGTGGAAGATTCCAGTCCCCTGCCCACGTCTCCACATGGACTTGGCCTCTTCTCTGTGTTTTCGCTTCTTCTGACAAGGACATTTGCTGTAGGATTTAGGGCCCTCCTGGCTAATCCAGGATGAGTGCATCTCAAGATCACTCACTTAGTTACACCTGCAAAGAGTCTTTCCAAAGTCACGTGGAGAGGGTCCAAATGGACATATCTTTCGGAAAAGCCACCACTCAACCCACTACGGGACCCACCCAGATAGCCTAGGGTGAGCTCATCTCAAGATCTTCAATCTGATTACACTTGCAAAGACCCCATTTCCAAGGAAGGTCACATTGTCAGGTTATTGGAATTAGCTTCGGACATGGCTTTGGGGGACATTGCTAGCCATTATCACATCATCCGGTGGGGGCGTCGTGGGGCTGAAATTGTTTCATTCCTGTGAAATGCTTGAAATGGTGTCAGGGAAAGCGACCCATAAGTATTGGCTAAATATTTCATTATCCACGTGTGTATCAAAAATGAAGGGAAAGAGTTTTGAGATAAATGTGAAAGCACATTTCTTTGTAACAAAGAAGAATATTCCAATATTGGAATATATTCCAATATTCCAATATGAAATTTACATGGAATTCCAAAATTCTGTGTAAACAAGAATTCCATGTAAAGGACAATGGAGTTTATTTGGAACCCTCCCAGGCTCTGTCCTATGTATCTCTCCTTGGCTTAATGTCACTTCATGACACTTTCCCAGTAGTAGAGCCATAACCGTGAGTACAAGAGCATCCATGAATTCTGCAAATCCTTTGAGCAAACTGTTGAACCGGAGGGTGATTGGGGCAACCCTCTGAATGTCCAGTTGGGGTCAGAAGTGAGGGTGGTCCTGTAGAGGGTTATGTGCCCCCTAAACTTGATTGCTGACTTTACATTTTCCAGTTGGCATCACCCTAGGTAAAGGCCACATGATGGGTGTGACACTCCAGTTTCCTGTATCCTGGGGTACAAGCAGATTTGCACTTATGATGGTGATGCTCTCTCACACCGATTGGCACGTCACGCCGCAGGGGGCCATTCTTGCTGGGAGTGAGAGGTCATGTAGGGAACTAGAGTCTGAGCGGCATTCCGCTGTGTCTGCCTTGGGTGAAGCCCCCCGAGTTCCTTCTGTTATGTTCTTCTTCTGGGTGGAGAGTGGCCTCTGCTGGTTTTCCATTTCCCGGTGCACGGGCAGGAGACCCAGGTGCGCCGTGGAGGTGGAGCCCGAGCCTCGAGAGGAGCCCGCCGTCCTCCGGCTGGTGGGGAGAAGGGGCTGGTCGTGAGGTCCGGGTGTGCGAGGGGAACATTCCCGAGGCCGCCGTGGTTGTCCGCGTCCTTGATTTGGGGCCGGCAGGGACTGGGGGTGTCCTCTCCCTCCGCGGACCCCACGGAGCCGGAGAGGTTCATGAGGACAGGGCGGGGGCACTGACGGGACCTCCTCTGGGACTCCCTGTCGTCCCTGAAAGATGGAGAAGTGGCAGTTGTGGGGCCCCTGCCGGGAAGACCCGCCTGGATTCTCTGCTTTAAGAGCCTTTCAGCGAGCCGAGTACCCATCATTGCTGGGGATATTTTTCTGTTTTCTGGGTAACCGTTCTTTCTTAAGAAAAGAAGCGAAGTTCTTTTAAATGGAAATGGAGACAACTTATAATTAAACATGTGCAATTAAAGCACATTTACTGCTAAGGTGGTCACATCTTCCATTTTGAACAGATATCACTGAAGCTAAATATACCACTAAAACTGCGAGAGGAATATCTATAACCTGTTAATAACGGTCCTCCTTATTCCATTTGTTTTCCTGGGAGTCTTCATGACAACGGAGAAGATAATTGAGTGCCGTGAAATTGAGCTGAATGGGGGAAGAGAAGCGTTCATGAAAAGCATTCTCCCACTGTGAAAATTTGTTGAATTGTCTTTTCATGAGTTGAGAAAAGTTTCCTCTACTTATGGCGTTTGCTGGTTTGGGGAAATATCATTCCTTCAGCATGAATCCTCTTGACCATTTCCTTTAAAGATGAGAGTAGGTTATTACCTTCATTGGCATCTAAAATCTTGAGATCTAGATTAACTAGATCTATGGATCCTAATCATTGGAATAATATCTCACTTTTATGCCTGCTTTGCATTTGGAATTTTTTTCTTTAGCTTTAGTTGTGCAATTTAAAAAGTAATGCAAGGCACCATGGGATCCAACATGGTTCTCTTGGTCATTTTTTCCAAGGAAATGAAATGTGCACACAAAAACCTGCATATGAATACTCACAGCAGCTCTATTTGTAACAGGCAAAAATTGGAAACAACTCAAATGTCTTCAGTGGGAAAGGGTTGAATAAGCAGTGGTACATCCCAAATCCCAAAGGGGATCCCAAAATATTTCAGCCTATATGATTCCCTTTATATAACGTTCTTGAAGGGACAAAATTACAGGGAAAGAGAAGAGATTGGTGGTGGCCAGGAGCTAGGGACCGGGGAGGGCAGAGGGAGCTTTGGAAGGATGGGCCGCTCTTCCATTGGGTTGGTGATGAGACACATTTGCACAGGTGAAAAAATTATGTAGAACTAAATACACAAAGACACGCATGCAAATGTATGTAAAACTATCCAAATTAAAATAATGTCGGTGGGTTGTATGAACGTCCACTCCCTGGTTGTGATATTGTGCAATATTTATGCAAGATAGTACCATTGGCAGGAGCTCGGTAGATGGTACTTGAGATCCCTCTGCCGTATTTCCTACAGTTGCAGGTCAATCTGCAATAACCTCAAAACTAAAAAAATAATAACTTAGAAAAGCAATATAAGGTTGCTGTCAACAACTTAGAAAGCATAAACTAAAAAGAACCACTATTACTATTTCATTCTTCTCCCATTCTGTGTCTTTGTTTCATGCATGTATGTGCTATTTGAGTCCCATCATCTCCAGTCTTCTTGTTACGAAACATAACTTTCTTTATTGTTTGAATACCACACTTTATATCATCTTCCTTGAAGACCAGTGCCTCGTAACACAAGCCCCTGCTTATGCTGTAATATTGATGTGGTTTTATTTCTCCTGGTTTGCCCCGAGATTATTCCATTATGACATGAATGTTGGGTTTTGTGCCATGAACGACAACAAGGACCAATGAGGCAGCTGATGCTCATGCTATTTCCCTGTAGTGGGATTTCCCTGTATGTGGGATGAGGAATGACACTTCCACATCTTCTCGAATAGTCTTCACTTGCAGATGTGGGAAAAATGTCCATAGGCTGAGAGAGGACTAAAAATCACAAGTCTAAGCGTAAAATGAACAAACGAACCCAATGGTATTTCCAATGAATACTGTAGTGGTGTTGAAAGGAAGAAACTAAACACAAAACCAAACCAAAAGAAGTGAATGAGAATAGAAGGGAGCGAACTAATTGAGGCAGGGGAACCAGGACAGGCCTCTCTAAAAGTCGGTCTTTATAGCAAAAAGAGACCCCCCCCAAAAAAAATCAACCAAGAGGAGCATTCTGGGTCAAAAGACCTTATAGATAAAGAACTCGCAAAACTCAACAGAAAACAACAGTAACTCCTACAAGAAAATGTGGGTGAACACAGATGTTTCGCCAAGGAGGATACACAGATGACAAGCTCGTAAAAAGATGTCCCGCATCGTTAGCCATCAGGGAAATGCCAACCCAAACCACAATGAGATACAACCGTGCACCTCTTAGAATGCCTAAAATTAAAAATCAGGACACAGCCAAAGGCTGGTAAGGACGGAGAGGAATTGGATCCCCCTTACGTTGCTAAAGGGAATGTAAACGGTATCGCTCTTCTGGATAACAGTTTGCAAAGTTTCTTCTAAAACTCAATCTTCCTTCACCATACAACCCAGTAATCATCACACTCTTCGACATGTGCCCCAGAAAAAGGGAAAAGAAGTGTTCCCACAAAAGCTGGAATATCAATGCTTAGAGGAGCTTTATTCGTACTGGCAAAATATTGGAAACCCTCCACGCGTCCTTCAGCAGGTGGATGGTCGAGTGGATGCCGGTAAGGCCTTCCCCGGGAGTACCACCCAGCGATACAAAGGAGAGGTCGGATGCGGAGAACAGCCTGGATGGGCACGAAGGACAAAGTGCTTACTGAAAAATAAATACTGACCCACAAAGGTTGCCTCCTCTAAGATTCCATTTAGATTCCGTTTTTGAAATGAGAGAACCACAGAGAGCGAATCAGTGGTCGCTGGGGGTTGGGGGGGGCGGGGAAGGGGCAGAAGGGTGCGTGTCTAGTGGGCATGCCTACCAGAGCATCTTTTGTACCCGCGGTGGAATTCTGCATCTGGTTTCCTAGCGGTTACACGAATCTATGTATGGGATTAAATTGTAACCCACACATGAATTTGGGTAAAAAAAAAAGTGTCAAAAACCGAGTAAGGGCTGCAGTGGAGTTGTAATGTATCCGTATTAATTTCTCGGTTTTGATGTTGTATTTCAGCCGCGGAAGATGCTGCCATTGGGGGGCGCATACGTGAGAGTCTTTGTCCTATTTTCGCAACGTCCCACAAGCCTAAGATTAGTTCAAAATAAAAAGCATACCTGTAAAAAATAAAATAAGTGTAAAGCAGCTACTGAACTCTAAGAGCAGGAGGAAGGATGTTCCAGAAAGGCCACCTTTTGGTAGGGAAGGGGATTTGGAGACGGCCGCATTGCTAACTAAATATTGAATGCATTAAGAAGAGACTGTCTACTCTGGTCTCACTCCATCACGGAGCTCCCAGTGACTGCCGTCATTTCCGAGCTCGTTTTCCCGGGAACGAGAGAGGCAGCAGCTTCACCGGCTCCAGCAGCAGGGAGTTAAAAACATATACAATTCCTATTGCCTCCCTGCGAGAGGGCCCCTTAACGGGACACAAATGCACACACACACATGGCCTCCCCAGAAGCATCGAGAAAACCCTGACAGCACTCAAGAAGTCCTGAGTATAGCACGGAGGACAGCCTGTAGGCGGGGGCCCTATAGTTTTGCAATTCACTTTCACGTGGTTTTTTTCATCTACAAACTTATGTTAGGCCTTAGGCTGTCATACTGACACCTGCTAATTTGCTTCCCTCCTTGGCCCCAGGCCACCCAGTCAACGCACTACGCAAACGACCAGCAATAACCATCTTTGCCACCATTCAACCATCCACAGCCAATACCCAGCCTGGGGACACCCGCGAAGACGGGTCAACTCGGTACCACAAATGTTGGCTTGGCATTTTGAAGTGATGCCATTTCCTGGTGCGCAGTGAAAATCGAGGAAGAAAAAGGACTAATGCCAGAGTGCAAGTGGGTAGAGAGGGCGAAGGGAGAACCCACTGAGATGTTTAGTTCGGTTGACCCGAGTTTACTCAGGAAAACCTTTACTGATGGATAATTTCTGAAGATGAAAGGGGAGCATAGACCCCGCTATGCAAGTTGATGAAAGAAACTGGTGGGTGTCAGTCATGGAAACAAAACAGTGGAACATTCGGAGTGTTTCTGTCGCCGCCGGAATGTGATGGGACACATTTTAAGGGCTCTGTCAATACCATTAATATTTATGACCTGTCTCGCGGAAACATCCGAGGAACGACACATCCACCAACGACTTCTGCTCGGGAATTGTTTTTGCTGGGTGATGAGCCCCGAATGACAAAATGGAGAGTTATTATGTGAAGGCTTTTATTCGCTTCTGTTTTACACACACCCTGAAAGGTGGTAAAATCATCAGGAGGCTGCACTCCGAGAGCATAATTTTCTTTTTGAAAAGAAAATATCACCTTTATTCGTACAAGGTGAACTGGATTATTTATCTCAAAGCGGAGTCCTAAATATGCAAATGTTCACGGACACAGACCCACCTCAGCCTGCCCTGAAAT